>VACF01002111.1:0-314414 GCA_006891605.1 Pleurozium schreberi | reverse complement strand
TGGAAATTTCTGAAATTTTTACCACATGTTCTCAAGTCAGCATACTACAAAACACTATGGTTACATTTGTCAAAAAAAACTTGTTTCAGAAATTTGATACTTGTACTAAAAATGGCAGTTTGGGAGCAATTTTGGTAAAAACATAGTCATTGAACTTTAAGGGTTAATGATAAATTTGTTAATGCCACTCTTAGCATCCAGTGTGAATACATCTTGAGACAATGTAAACTTGTTGAAAGTGATGACTTAATCCCTAAAGAATTGGGGGTATTTTCCAAGAAAAAAACTCAAAAACTACCATTTTTTTAAGCATTCATTGCCCAAAATTCAAAATGAAATCAATTTTTTTGAGCTTCAACTATGCAAAAGTGTAGTAGAATACTATGAAAATGTGTTGAAAAAATTTCAGCCCATTTGACCACATGGATTAAAAGGTTATAACATTGGAAATGAAAAAAAAACTTTTTTTCATTTCCATGAGAGAAGGTCAGGGTGATTGCAAGAAACACTTGTACTATTTGTTGCGTTTTGGAACAATACTCATAAACTTTTCTGGAGTACTTTAAAAGTAAAAAACCAATTTTTAAAATTTCTTAAAAATATATTCATTGTAAACCCTTTACGATGAAGATAACCGCCAAAGGAAATTCATAGAAAAATTCTCTAACTATGAGAACTAAAAAAGTGCCAAATCTAAAAGAAAATAGGTGTTTTAATGTGAAAATTACTTAAAAATAGTAAAAATAAGTAAATTCAAAAAATAAAAAGTGGCAATTTGTAACAACTTTATGAAGATGGTTATCCACCAAAAAAAACACCAAAATAATTATTTATATGTTTCAAAATGCAACCTGTGTACAGCACTCTTTGGACCAATATAGAACACACTTGGAACATGATTTTAGAAATCCTTCTTCTGGAAAGGTGTATTAGAAGAACTAGCCTATCAAATTTCATAATCTAATTCTTCAAAAAACGCAGTGGTTAGGTACTAAAAACCTCCAAATTGGCAAGTGTGACATTGAATCGGGCTCTATTTTTGAATAGTAAATTATTTTTGAAAACTACAAAAAAATCAGGCAAGGTCTATAATAGTCACGAGTACATTCTCTATGAATCTTGAGTCATTTGGAGCCAAAATAAAATAGTTATGACCAAAAATAAGATCAACACGCAACGTGTGACGCAAAATAGGACAGGTGTTTCTTGCAATCACCTGTCAACAAACTCTAGGCCCTCTTAGAGTAAATTTTTTTGCTCTTGATGAATTTGACTCTCTCTAGCATAAAGTTTTAAATCTAATTAGGGACACCCATGAAAATTTTGAGAAAAAAATGCTGGGTCTAGTTTATTTGGAAACTCCATTACATTACAGAAAATTTGGGCACAGTGGAGGGGCGGCTTTTGACTTTCAGTCGATGTGAAAATACAGTGAAATAAAAAAAATTCATCACCAATTTGACAAGGCACACAAATTGTCACAAACTAGCAAGATTCTTTGTGACAAGATTTGGGCTGATTTTTTGTGTACTTGCACATTTTCATTCAAAGGGCAAAGTTTTTCTCTAATATTTGCTATTGCAAGGTGCACTTAAGTGAATTGGCAAATACACTAGTTTTTTTTTTGTGATTTCTTGTGCAATGAGGAAATTTTTTATTTGAAATCCAAAGAGTGAAAACTTAGAGACCAACATTTGGAATATGTGGGAATATTTTCAAGAGCATTGACTTCATAAATTGCAAGAGATAGGTCTTGGATTTATATGATTTTTTTTTCTCTTAAAACTGCCCCAACATAGACAACCGCGTACTTTTTTTTATTTATTTTTTGACACAAGTAAAGTGACCTTTATAGCAAAGAAGATAAAAATACAAGTGCCCAGCCGCAAGCTGACTGGGGGGCAAGAAACCGAAACGAGACAGAGACACAACAACAAAGGGACGCCAACAGGCGCGGCGGGAACTGCCCTACCAATGCGTGCAGCGCCTAAAGTGGTTGGAAAACAAAACCAACATGGGGACTAGAGAGCGCCCAACATAGTGAGACATCGACCATGGTCGCAAACATGTTGTTGCAAGTCCATCTGCTCAAAAATCTAGTCCTAATGATGACATTACTACTAGGCCCAACTGCGTACTTTGAGTCCTCTTAGAAAGTGACTTGAGAACTAAAATTTATATTTTTGGACAAWTTTATGCTATTTTTTATTATTTACATACATGCCCAAGTCGATGAGGTTTTTGGCATAAACATTCTCCAAAGATGCACAAATTGCACAAAGCCACAAACTATCCAAATTAATTCAAGAACCATAATTTTTTATCCAGGCATCCAATCATAATTTTTGTAATAATTTACATGAAGGGTACAAGTGTTTCCATCTTATGTCAAAATTTTGATAACATTCATTAAAAATTGACTTTGTATGATCCTATTTGAGTTTTGAAGTGTCTGTTGAATGGATTTTTGACTCTGAATAAGGCATTAATTGAGTTATGAGTCCCACTTATGCAAAGAAAAATGATTAAACATGATRATGTGGATATACCATTAACAAAGTTGTACACAAAAAATTCAATGAAAATCATCCAATTTCGAATATGAAAAATCTCTTTGACCATTCATAAGCCATTGCTTGGCTCTCACTACTTAGTAAACTTAATTCTTGAGATTATATTTTTTTTCCAATAAATATCTATAAAACATTGTAAAAGCATGGAAGTCAGTATATAGACTCAAATTGTAGAAAATAGGAGAACACTTGCTTGAGTGGTATAATATGTCAAATTTGTTGTGCATTCAACAATGCACTTCCAACAAGTTTTGTGTATTTTAAGGCATATAATTGGAATATTTATGCGGTACTTGATGCCTTCTTCATGTTTAGACCTATACAAGGATCAAAATGATTTATTTGAATAGATACGCAAATCTAGTTATAAAATGGATGCAAGGACAATAAAGTGACTTGAAAAAATGATTTGCTATGTTGAATTTACAACAAATGGTCAAAGGCTATTAAATAATGCCAATTTTTTTTCTAAAATGCCCTATATTGTTGTTATAAGTACTCAAATCTACAAATCTGTAATGATATCTACAAAATGTTCAATCAAAGTACACTGAAAAATACATGTCTCAATATGATATCAAATGTAATTGTCATGAGCTCAAATGTTTCAAACTGATCTATTAAAATAATTTATTAGGTTGTGATGAACTTTAGCGCACCATCCTTACAAAAATATAAAAAGTAGTAAACTTTAGGTATTTTAGCCTAAATTGTACAATTTTTTTGATTGTCTAGAATACACCTTTTTAGTTTTTAGGTGTGTTTACAATCTTCAATAATGTGCACAAATTTTTGAAGATTTTTTTCCAAAATGAATTCCTTTAATTTATAAAACATGTTCTTTAACATTTTGCAGGGAAAAAAAATTTTAATTCCAAATTTAGTATGTATTTTTCATCCATGTCTTATTGAACCTTCCAAATTGTGTAATAAACTATACTAAATAGTGAAATTAGGTTGCCCTCACTAATTTCTTGACATTCCACACTATATAAATATTTATTGAACCCGTACAAGAATGCATTACTTTTGAATTCATTATTGGTGTAGTTGGAACTCATGAACCTCCATGTGTACAAATGAAAGTATTTGTAGAAATATTTGTTGCCTTTGATGAGTTATAGAATAACTTTCTTTGGAGTAAGCCAACCTAATTGTAAACCTAGAAACCTAATTTCACTATTTAGTCTAGGTAACTTATCTTTTTTGCACCCAACTAGATGACCTAAAATCCTAAATCCTTTTTTTTATGACTAAGCTAAACTTAATTTTATGTTACATCTTAAAGTTAGAAAACACAACTTCACAATATATTAACCCCTCATTGCCTAAGGGGACGAAAACTGTCCTCACAATCCACTTTGAAGAGCTCTAACTTTTGCTTTCAATGTTTGAATTCAATAAAACTTGTTGGAAAAGTTGCACATACTAGTCTAGTTTCTATGGTAAAATTTTCAGATCAATCAAAGACAAATTGAGTTTGTTAAAGTCATTTGAAGTTCTCAGGTTCAATTTAGGTTTAGCACACTACATTGTGATGGCTGCAACTTTGGGGAATTGTATCTTTCTCATCAAATGTTTTTTTCAATAAAATTTGTTGTGTTTTGTTACCATAAAGGTATAAGGTAGGAGGTCCTAAAATGGAGTGGGTTCTAAAATGGAACAGGCTCTAGAGGTACATTTTGCACTCTCCAATGTACAAGCAGTCTACATTTGAGGAGGTGGTTTGTTTTATAGCCCATCAAAATGCACTTTTTTGCAACTTCAGAAAATTAATAACTAATTCCACAAAGCTCCAAAAAATATGAAACCACTTGGGTTAGATGCCAATTCCACTTGTCTTTCAAGGAATATTTACTGACAATTATTTCAAGCAATTACACCTTGCCAAAATTCAACTTCAGCCCTTAGATGAGCCATTTATGGACCTCCTACTTTAGTTATTGTGGTAAAAGTTTCATGCCAATCCAAGTTCTTTTGGATGTTTGGGAGCCATCCAAAGTTCAAAATCTGATTTTTTTTGCATTTCAATTACACCTTGCCAAAATTTTGCTTCAGCTGGTGGATGAGCCATTTATGGACCTCCTACCTTAGTTATTGTGGTAAAAGTTTCATGCTAATCCAAGTTCTTTTGGATGTTTGGGAGCAATCCAAAGTTCAAAATCCAATTTTTTTTGCATTTCAATGAACTTCAGCGGCTCATAACTTCTTCATATACGATCCTTTTTCAATAGTTTTTGTTGAAAAAGTTTTTTTTCCTAATCTAGTTTGTGTGGTTAAAATTTCAGATCCATCCAAGACTTTATGAGTGACTAAGAAGTAGTTTAGTAGAAGGAGGTTCAACCATTGATGTGATTTTTTTGTTACTTTTTTCACTGTTTTTTGACATTTAAAACCATTTTGCAGACACAATGAGTCATTTTTATGATATTTTTTTCCACCAAAGTATTTATATTGTGTTTTTGAATCACTTTGTAGTTCAAAGTTTTTTCATTTGAGTCGGTTTGGAAATCAAAATTTACCTCCAAATGTGTTTTTAAGAAAATTTCAGCATCTTTTTTCAACACTAAAACATTGTAATCTTTCAATCTTTGCGTTCAAATGACCCCAAATGTTTTCCACACCATCTACAACATGCACACTACAATATTGTATAGTT
Organism: Pleurozium schreberi; assembly: GCA_006891605.1. Lineage (NCBI taxonomy): Eukaryota > Viridiplantae > Streptophyta > Bryopsida > Hypnales > Hylocomiaceae > Pleurozium > Pleurozium schreberi. The sequence goes on along the minus strand of VACF01002111.1, from coordinate 309,182 downwards.
GAGATCTTCGTAACTGACTGAAATTTAGACTTTGAACACTTCCAAAGGGAGGATGCTTTTAACCATGGTTGGACCTTGGGCGATGAGGTGTTAAGCTTATAAGTATATTAAGCTTACGAATTAAGCTTTTACATAATCGTATTACATGATCAAAAGCTCAATTCCAATATTTCAACATCAAGTCCAAGATCTTTAAATAATGAAATGTGCAAATTCCATTACAATGTTGTAAAACTGCGATGACACATAATAATAGCATACATTGTAGTATACGAGAGTCTTTTTAGCATGTCACTAGTGAATATTGTGATATTTGGAGACCTTCGACAACTTTGAATGAAACAATTCTTATATCATTTGATGTTGTGTGAGACTTCACACATCTATCCAATTAAAAGTTTGAAAACCCTTAGCAAAAGAACTTGTTGTACCAATTTTTGTCACAAATGGGATGAAAGGAGTCTTCACCCGAGAAATGCCTATGGGAACTTTGATGCCAAGCTCTTCAAAATCAAAGCCCTTTGTATCATCTTGTTGGGCCCTATTTGTTTCTTTAGAGAGCCTTGATTCTTCAATGTTCTCAAACTTCTCAATAGTTTGCAATAGATTATCTGATTATCTATCCATATATGATTGACCACATTTATTAGTTGATCCATATAATCAACCACATACTAACTTGACAATCAACCTTCTAGGTCTATGGAAGAGGAATCATGTATGCTAGAACACATATGTATGGCAAGGACAATTGACCTAATATGGCAACATATCCCAACCGCACTAAGATATCCTAGTCTTTTTTGCAACACTAGCCGTTTGTCACCAACTAAAATAGAGTTCTTCACAACCGCTCATTAACTCAACACTAGTTTCAAAGAATTGAATCAACAAAGTTCTTTGAAGCAACAAATGAAACTTAAATCATTTTATATTTCGAAGATGTCCGATTATGGGTAGCCTAGTGTCAATAATAGGTGTTCCTATGACCTCAACTTTGAAAATTTGTAGTGTATTCATTCAAATTCTAAAATTCACAATCCAATTGCATTTACTTTTGCTTTCTTTTCCTAACATTATGCTATTATAAAAAAATTTGGTTTAAAAAAATATTTGTTTTAGGTGTGTTTTAGGTGGAGATACTTTAGACCTTGATGACATGTTCCATTTTTGAGGTAACAAGTGCTAGTGCTCTTAGAGCATCCCCACCAGGGAGTTCTCTTTCCCTAAACTTGGGACCTCAATCTAGTCAACCTTGACTTTATAGGGATGAGACCTTGCGAGTTCTGTAAACAAGCCTCTAAATAGGGAACTCGCCGTGAACTTCACCGCATTCTGTATAATTTAGGAATACGGAACTTGTGATGAGACTGGTGCGAGGGAGTCAAAGCATTTGTATTTGCATTCAAGGTCCTCTCCCTAAAGTTTATGGATACGGAACTAGCTAGTGGGGTTGCTCTTAGAACATTGCCTACCATCCTAGAAAGGAATCCACAATCATAATGCTATGTTTGAGAGATTAAAGTTCATCGTAAAGTGAACCTCAATTTGTACCAAGGTGTTAGAGGAAGGCATAACTAAGAATAGTACAAAAGAAGCACAACTCCAAACTCCATCAAACTCCAATTTTGGTGCTTCAAGGAGTTTCACCTGGTGTTATCAAACTCCAGCTGCTAGTCTCTCATTGCACATACTTTACGATTAACTCTATTTGCAGGACCGTGAATAAAATGTCCTTGACTGTCCTTGTATGGCGAGGACAGAAACACTCTGTAATACCTCTCATTTTTTTGGCTCTTCCCTCACCAAGGTCCACCATTTATGCTAAAGCACATTCAAGCTCCGTCAATGACTGATTATCCTTGCGCTTGGTGGTATCGAAATGTTGAAACTGTAGGGAAAATTTCAACAAAACTGCAATAAAAAACTGCACGAAAGCACCATTGCAGCTCATTTTCTGAAGCGAATGCCAGAAGCCATGCTCTTAGATCTACGATTTAAAGGGCCAGTAAACTTGTGAAATGCGCATAGTAGTGCATCAATGCTGCAGTGAGTGAGGACAGAAATGCGAAGCAATCCAATTGTGCCCTTCTTCCGCTCTCTACCACATTTTAAAGCCCACATCCAAATCCTTGAATGAACAGATCGTTGCAGGGCTTGGTTTTCTGCAAAATTTTACCTAGTACTCCATAATAACTGTCTGCAGAAAACGCAAGATGTTATCTAAGAGGTTATCTTTCCTGTACAAGTAACCCTAGTGTTTTTCTGTGAATGTGAGAAGCTTCGCCTTCGAGAGGAGGGGCCTATAAACAGAACCATAAAATAGAAGGAACATACACATTGAGGAACCTATGCTCTCACAAAAAGTATTCCCGAAACGGCATTCCCAAAACCTAGCAGCACAATCCATGCATGGAACCCAGAAGTTTGGCACCCATCCCCAACAAGTTGAAGACCTATCAACAACCAGCAGGTCCACCAGGCGACTTGAAGGGCTTGTTTCCATTAGCGGAACAATTGACTGGAGCTGGACATCGAACAAGGGAATACACTCCACCCTCTCTAATTGCATTGCACAGAGGGAACAATGGGTTTCTAAATGCACAACAAAAATTGGACACAACATAAGAGATTCAAAAGATGCGCAATGAATGTGCAATTACAAAGGTGGAGTGTAGGAGCTTTCCTCAGGAATTGCTGCGTCCTGTATGTACTCCGTCCAGTTTCTGACAGGATGGTCCAGCCCGGCTATTGCTTTGAGACAAACTCCAGCTCGGGCCACGCACCTGCTATTTTAATAGAAACTTACCCTAAGTTCTATAGCTACATCAGCTATGGGTGCCAAGTGTTTGAAGCTCATTCCAGCAGGATAATCTAGAGGAAGCAAGCGTTTTTTTGAGAAGGTTTAGAGATCCAAAGCTTACCGGCACTGGCAGAAAACCTTCAAGAGAGTGGTGGAGACAACCCACCACGAACACATAATTCTGCGGAAAAGAATTGGTAGGATACAAAGGCGATGACGGCAAGACCTAACCCACGCTAAACTCAAAACATACCCCCATCGACACGAGAACAGACGGAAGAAAAGATTGAGTATATTYACACAAMTCGACGACAAACGAGGATTATTCATCTGAAAATTGGAAGCAGTCTCGGGACGTAATTACATTATAAGCACTTCTTCCGGGTTCGACACAAGTGACACAGAGAAAGAGAATTGGCAGGATGCAATGGCGATGGAGGCAAGTGCCCTTACGCACGAGCATTCCACCATCCACGCGAGAACCAAGAGAAATCAAGAGAGACGAAAAGAGTATATTATACAACGCCGAATGCCCGACGAACAAATTTCAGTGCCCCCAACAAACGAGAGCTATCCCCCTCCGAATTTGGAGAAAAAGGTTTGGAACGTAATTACATGAGAAGAAGAATTTCTGCACAAGAGTCTCTGAGAACATGAACACATCTCCTCACGAGGTCAGCGATCGGGCTTTCTCGATAGCACTCACAAGATCGTCAAACTTCGCGCCTCGAATCTCCGCTACCAACTCCGCATYCTTGAAAATCTTGAACGTCGGGACCGACTTCACACCGAGCTCCTTAGCCAGGGGCTTATTCTCCTGGTTGCAATCCAGCTTCGCGAACGCCACATCGTCAGCGTAGGTCTCCGAAAGCTTMATCACCTTGGGCGACATGAGCTTGCACGGGCCACACCACTGCGTGTACATATCCAGCACCACCACTTTCTCCCCGGCCTCTTTCACGAACGGCCAGAACGTGTCCTTGTCCACCTCCGTCACGCCGCCCACAGTCGCGACCTCCACACTACTCTCCGACGCCGTTTCCGCAGAGCGTCTGCGCACCACCTCACGAGCTCCTCGATTCGTCATCCGCCATGACCGATTCAACTCCTGCTGCCCCTTACCTCCCGAAGTGATGCACATCCGATCGGAGAACGCAACCCCGAGAACGCCATTCCTGGACGTGACGCAAGCGCGAGAGTGGGCGACGCGTGCCGTGGGGGTGGGCAATTGCAGCAAAGCCGTGGCCATGGCGTCGAAGGAGCTTCCCAAGTGGGGAATTCACAACAAGAGGGAGAAAAGCTCACGGAAGACAGAAGAATGATAGATGGGGAGAGATCCAGTRCAACCCGGAATCCAACTCGCGAAGTAGGGCTTCGAGAATCGATGCAGTGAGGGTCCGATCGGGAATCGGGGGACACCACGAGGGATGAGTGAGTGGTGGTCAGAGGTGATTGCAGCGGAGGACGGGATGCATTTGGCGGCACTGGTGGTGGATAGCGTCTTGGCCGCTCACGGCACGGCATGGATTTTGATTATTCACTTTTGCTTTTGCTTTTRGGGAGATTTTTATTTTTCTCAGCTGTCGTGGGACCAAAAGCCAAGATTGTTTCCTGCTTTGTAAGCCCATGGCATTCGTTACTTTTGCCAGCGCAGAAATTACTGAACACCTTTCTAGCATTTTTTAATGTAAAAAATTGAAAGAAATGAAAAACAAAGTCACTAAACTGGTGTAATTCTTGTTAAAAAAAGCATGGTTAATCATCTTTGATTCATGCATGCGTCCAAAATTTAGGATCTTGTACCTCAGTGAATGATGTCCAAGAACCCACCTTGCTGAATTGTTCCTTCTCAGGGTACRTATCTGTTTTTTCATTCGAGCAAGGAAACAACACTAATTAATCCTCAGGTGACTTATTCTATAAGTGCATGTGACACTAATTTATCAAAGACACTATCGTAAATTAGTTCAGGATGAACTGTACTATTTTCCACAAGCCTCAAATTCCTCAAATTCTAAAGTGACACTAAATTGGCGCTCTCACAAATAGAATAAAATCAGTGTAATTGTCGCTTATGCCAAGCGACAACTTCAGTGTATGGAAGGTCCCCACCAAAGACATCGAGAGCACTTCCAACGGTGACATCCACAACTCCCTTCCCTGCAGCCTTGATACGTTCCAGATCTGCGAATGTGTTCACACCTCCTGCATATGTGACTGGAATCTGTGGCACACATACAAAATGAGGAGTAAGTTCAGAAAGTTGAAACTTGCAAACCACCCAGCTGCATTCAAATTAAGACCATTTCATCAACCCCACTGTTAAGGAATATACACCAATGCAATTTACATATTCGGAAGCGGTTGGGAGTAAGAAAAGTTAATAAATGTAAGGAACAAGCACTTGTAACCAACACTTAAACCAATTCCACATACTCAGAGGTGGAAGAAACACATGAGATTATATTTAACACACGCAATTGAAAATTTTTAGTTTCTGAATATGTATGAAAGTATTATGAATTTTTGAAGTTCAAATAGATGGTGTACCCCAAATCATGTATGCAAGGTGTGAATTTTGAACTTCCAATACTGTGTATACATATTGTCAAGATTGGTTGAAGGTATACTCTGCGTCTAACTTAGATGCAATGATGAACAGATTTTAATTGCAACTGTATAACCCCTGGTAATTAAAAAATGTGTTATTTTTTACACCCACATCCATTTCTATCCATTCTTTCATTTACATTGTTCAATTTTCATTCTATTATTGTAAGTCAAAGTCAATATTATAAATAATTAAGACTTCTTTTTAATAATTTTTACACCAAAATCCAAACATAAAAATTACTCCCTCCGTTTGGAAATAGTGTATCCATTCTCAGTGGTGATTGCACTGAGGATGGATACAATATTTCCAAACGGAGGGAGTAAAATTTATTGGCTCTTTGTGAACTCCAAAGGCCCGAAATTACTATTTTTCTCGAAATAAAAATTGAAAAACGAGACATTGTATAGTTCGAATTTCAATATTAAACATATATTGACACAGAAGTGTTGAAACTAAGGTACAAAACACCCTGATAATGGCATACCCAACACTCCAGCAGAACAAAATGTCTAATTAATAAAACTATATATCTCCTTTGCATTTTTTTTGGAAGTAGCAAAAATAAGACTAATGTAGAAGTTATAATTAAACAGTGGTAACCACTGTGGAGACTCGACTGAAAGCTGTAATGTTGAGATGCTCTAACAACTAGTGGTACTCTCTCAAGTGAATGCATCCATGTATACTATTAATATCGAGAAACAATTCTGAACCAGACAAAAGAACCGAACCCTTTTGGGTACAAATGTTATAGGCCCCAAGTACGTGCTTTGCAGCGACATAAGATTTCTTACCGGTGAATGTCTTCCAAGAATACTAACAAGTTCATCATCAATACCAAGCCTGCAAAATTCGCTTCACGAAGTCAGCTCGTTAAGAATTCAATATCGAAGAACAGACGAATATTTTGCAACATCCAAACGTCTCAATGTGCAATCAAGTAACCGTACAGGGAAACAAGAAGAAGAGTGCTCGAAGAAATTAACCTTTTCCCTTCCACGTCAACACCGTGCACTAAAAATTCATCTGCAGAGGCAGACAGCATAGCTAAGGTGGCCTCATTTACAACAAGATCGCTGAAGCGYTGCCAGCGGTCTGTAACAACCAAATACTGACCGTCCTGTTCACATGAGACCCACCTCGTGTTTACAATTCACTTAATGAGGAGAGAGCACATCGACTGAACTGAAACCTAATAAGATCAACACACAATTAGCGTAGATGCTCAACATGATTTATCACTGGAATTCAGTTGTTAAGTCCTGTGATTCTGACCTCCTAAGGGTTTTTTAGGGTTAACAAGGATGGAGTCACTTTGGCTCATTGGGTTTGTTAATACTGAATTGCTTCGATAATGAAGCCGTAGTTGGACTTAGTGGCATGGGTACTGCAGTCAAATCTTTATCAAGGTTCATCATTGCTTCATCAATCCTTCTTTCCATAATTTGCTATGCCCTACATACTGTTGTTTCTCTTGTAATTGTACCAAACGTAAATGATTGTAGCCATTGAAGGGACTCAATTAAACTCTCTTATTGAGATTGAAGTAGTTGGATTGAATGCGCCAAACTGGATTTTCTTCTGCACTGGGGATGTTGGAAATCTCCCAAGGCAATTGAGCAGTATCCCTAGGTATTTACCATCAACGACTTTGATCATCTTCCCTTATCTAACCTAGTGATTTGCTTGGACTGTTCTGGCAATACTTTGGAAGCTGATGAGAAAGATGGAGTTGCAGAGTTATTACGCAGTTCTAACCCTTGTATCATAGGGTCTTGTTATTGGCGAGTTTACTATGTACCTCTGTGGATTTGGTTGTTGTTGAATTGCACCGTAGAAGGCCATATTCGTTGTATTGAGACTTTTCGCAGATTTTGAGACAGAATGCTAATTATTGGGAAATTCATTTAAATAAATAAATAATACTCAAATAATGATCTTATAATGAAATTTTAAAAGTTGGAGTTGTTACCTATTTATAAAAAAATACTAGTGAAGAGATACAGCGGCTGCGAAAAGTCTCAATATACGAATATGGCCTTGTAGCAAAAAGTGATCATTTCTTTTTTAAATACGATATTTGAGTTTCCACTTGTTCAATACTAGGTCTTTAGACTATGTCGTTCAATGATCGTCGACCTCTTGCAAATTCGGAACAACACTGACATATTAGACAATGAGGTAGTGAAACTTTCCTTATGTGAAAAATTTCAGATTTATTGACAAATATCAGAAAAATTTGCACGTACATCTGCTTTGGCGTTCAAAGTAATGTATATCTTCTGCAAATTGAGTCGTAGAAGGTGATAGTACTCAAGTTTGCTGCACAGAATATAATTGCTAAAACAACATACGCACTGTCTAGAATGCAGGAAGTTTTCTTCCTGTGGAATTCAATCTCTCAAATGAAGAGTGGCGGTTTGTACTGTTCCAACTCCTGCTAATTAAGGGTATGCTGTTGGACTACTGAAATTGCCTGCCACTAGGCAGCCATTTTGTCGTTGTTCAATGCACAAAACAAATGCCTTCTCCCGCGGTCTGCGCTCCATGCGACACTATTCACAGCTCGCTACTCCCCACGGTAACCCGCTCGGCGTTCAAGGGTTAACCCCTAAATGCCCAAGCCTTTCCAAGTGTGTTTTGACTATGAAAAATGAGCATTGGCTTGTAGTTATCTCCAATGAAGAATTTTTTTTTTTCAAACTCTAACCATATAGATTTTTAACCCTGGAGCGTCCTGATTCATCTCCAAAGTTGACGATTTGAGAAAAATCATTATAAAGTACTATATGAAAGTATAATTTGGAATTGATATGCAAATAAAAGTTGTAGACTAAAAGTTGTAGATTCCATCCGTACGATTAGATTCACCAACACTATCACCAATATTTTTTTATAAATTTTCAAAGAAAAATTTCAAAATTCCTTCAAAATTTGATAGTAAACAAAATATTATAATTTTTGGAGTAAAATTTTTTGGATTGGATTTGAAATCAGGTTTTTTCAACATGGTGATTTTTTGAAGTTTTTGTGTTTTAAAAATCTATGACCTCATTTTGGCAAATCCAGCTTTGAACTAAAGCCAATGCAATTTTGGTTTGGTCAACCACTTGACATACTTGCACATTGGTAGTTTTAGAGAAATATGTACTCTAGTAACACCAAATCCAACCCTTAGATAGAACAACTTGMTATAGTATCTCTACAAATTAGAAGAACTTTCATCCAAGCAGTTACGAGGATGAAACTGTAGTTTCAATTTGTTCATCGTCCAAAAAATGGACGTCGGAGCGCTCCAGGTTTAAGGAGCTTGCTTATTAGTATGTGTATCAACTTTGAGAGCAAAATTGCATAGGAGTTGTGAGATTATAACAAGAAAATGTATATTTTCTATTTTCAATATGTTGCCTTTCCCCACAATGTTTCATATAAAGTTTTTTTTAGATTGGAGGTGACATGAAGAACTATAAAGAGTGTTAGCAAACTAGAATGTTCTTCCAATTTCATATAAAAAGCCATCAAACTAATTACACAGTCCACCTTGCAATTGTTGAAATACAATTCTTTTTATAAGTGGAGATTGCAAATAGATTTAAATCAACACTTGCATAAATAAATTTTCAATGGTAAAAATCATGAAAACACTTTATTCTTTTTGTAGGGACCATTTTCAAAGCAAATAGATAAGTACAATTTCTTAGATCTCAAATCAATTTGCTAAAAGCCGGGAAATGAAGTAAAATTGGCAAGCTTTACTCTTCCATTAATGAACATATATGCCTTTGAAGACCCCTCAATAATCAAATATGTCCTTTATTCAATGAAAAATGAAAGTTTTCAATAGTTAACCTTCAAAACTGCTAGAATTTTTTTTAAAACAGTCAAAGGAATTTAACTGCCTATACAGAAATGAGCTTGAAACTTCAGATTGACAATATATGGTCGATTGGGCAGTTAGGGGTTAAGTAGGCAAAAAAGACCATGTGTCATTTTGTAATTGGTTTAAATATACTACAAACTAATCCACGGATCAAACATCTTCTTAACCCAAAAAGGATGCTATGGACATTTAGTGTCTGATGAATGATAAGACATTTCATGTGTAGGACAAAAATTCAACTTTTCATCTTCAGAATTTTGTGTGGAGATCTTCTGCAGTACTTTGACTTCGAATGAGTTCTTTTGGTTTTTTAAATACCAATTATTCCCACAGTTTCAGAAATGATAATTTCCCAAGGGACTCCCCGTGTCTTTTCAAGGTTAAATAGAAATGTCAAATATACTACAATGGGTTACTATTCAACACCTTTCTTAAAAAATATGTTCGAACACCTTCCACTAAAAGAATTGGATGAAAAAATGTGTTTTTTTATTCTAAAGGCTCTCTCAAAGTCATCCATTGGCCAATAATCAACTCTTGCAACATTACAACATGCCCATCCTACAACCACAACCATTGCTATCTATTGTCACACATGGGCAAGGACAAGCTCCAATCCTAAGCTTAACCCTTAAATGTGCCGACGTCTATTTTCTAGACCATGCACAGAGAAGAAATTGAATATCTTTGATTTCGTTACAGTTTTTTACCTTGGAAAGAATATTGCATATCTTTTCAACAGTATATTAAATGCCCCAAAATTCAAAAATTGAAGTCAAAAATACAAAAAAAAGATTTTGTAGTTGTTTTGACATAACATTCTTGACCTTCATGGGGGGGGGTCCCTTTTGCTCCTCAAAATTTGGCCCCCCCAACAACCAATCAGCCTGTCCAGGTCTGACAACCCACTCTCTCCCAACCACGCCAGCCATTGAAATTGCTTCTATTATAACCTTAATCCTCCCCCCAAGTATATAGTGGAGGACGGACATCAAAAGCCAAGACTCCAGCAGTTGCTCCAAAACTCATACCGTACAGATACCCATTTATATAAGCCGTCCCTGTAACAAGGGCAAGCTTTTTAGGAAGGCTGCTGGCAACATGCCATGAATTGGTTCCAGAGTCATAAACCTGCACCAGGTAATATAAGAATCAGAGCTGCCGAAATTATATAAGAGCAATGAAGTGATCCAATCCGTAGGCAAAAGTCACCTCCAAGATCCGATAATAAAGTTTCAAGTCAAACTCATCAAATTCTACCCCAACCAATCATAATTTGCCAATGCAACTCCAATTAATACGAAGAAATGTAAAAAAATCCTCGAGTCAGGATAATAAAAAGGATTCTTAATCACAGCACCGATCACCATAATCAAATGCACAGAAGGAAAAGGACTTGCACTCCTAAAACAAACAAGAACAGGAACAATGGAAGGGAAGCAATTGAAGGACCTGGGATGTCAAGATTGGACCCTCTTGAACTACGAGAATTTTATAAGTCCCTTGCTCCTGATCCATCACCATGCCCACCACATAGGGACATTTCATGTGTAGCATAAGAGGCAATTTTCGCCGTGTTCGCAACATGGGATTCGACACGGAAAGATGCCTATAAGAACCTGTTGCCGCAAGACACAACAGGCCTCCCGCAGAGGCCACCACGTCAACAGATTCAAAATACGGACAGGGGAGGAAGAATGAGTGAGGTAGCAAGTGCCATTTTTGGGATGTAGGATCGTAAGCTGCAAACTTCTGCTGCAGCAGGTCTGCAAACATGAGGAACAGCGACCCTTGCGAGGGAACTCTTGAGCGGATCGAGAGGAAGCTTTTCACGTTAATAATCTCGTTCCAGCGTTTGCACACACACCGGAGCCGGAAGAAGCTCGGCAGAGGAAGCCATGCCAAAATTATGTCATGTAGATGCTCAGGCAAGTTACTCCAAAGCTCAGCATCCAAGGGCTCCACAGTCTCCCTCCTACCTGCATATGGACGCGGATTTAGAGATGACTTCCCACGATCTCCTTTCTCGAAACCTACACGCTCCCTTGACGCCTTTACCACAGACAAAGACGCTAATGATCGCACTAGGTCAGTACTAGAAGCAGAAACAGGATCAGTCTCCATGCAGTCATCGCCGCTGTTGTCCCCGCTCATTGCTGCTGAACAGTGATTCACATTCACAAGACGATCATTGWTTCGATTCCTTGCAAACCCTAGCTTCCCCTGAAAACTCTGTCTAGAAATCCTGAGGGACGGACAAATTTCCAAACAGGTCCCAAATCATCGAAAAAAAATGACGAAATCGTCAAAGAGAATTTCAGTGCCCTAGGGTTTGCCTCCGCTTCTGTTTAGTAAACCATGGGAATCTCCTCAAACCGAAGCCACGGGAACTAATATCAGAGGAGAACACAATAATATGAAGAATCACATTCACAGTGCGATATCGATCGTGGCTTCGAAATCCTAGCTCCCTCCAGTAATGCTAAAAACTCTGGTCATGTCTGACGACAAATTCTCAAATAGGTCACAAGTATCGTAAACAAAACAACGAAATTGTCAATGAGAGATTCCCAGTCCTAGGGTTTGCAATCTGCTCCTCAGCTTCTGCTTATTAAACCATAGGGATATTCTCCAAGCGTTTCTAATAGTAGAGTCGGAGACTAATAATGTAGAGTACAGATCGAGCATGCTCAGATGATATCTTCTTCACCACCACCTCAACAGGAAATTCCCCTGCGAGTTGCTACTCAAACTCCGGGGTCAGGAACGTTCGGCAATCGTGCTTCCTGAATATGGCGAATTGCAAAACGCAGTCACTTCACTGCACTTGCACCACAGTCGCTATGAGGATCCTCCCCTGTGGCCGAGAATGCGCGAGCAACATCGGACAGGCTGCTAAGGTACTTTTGTTTCGGAGGTGGTGGCTTTTCGGTTAACCCTTCAATAGGACGGGCCGGTGACCGGGGAAATCATCTGTGTGAATCATTGACTAAACTTTTAAAAAATGCAAAAAAAGCATTCATTGGAAGTCAAACTACTGTAGAAGACCTCCCCTTTTCACACAAAATTTCAAGGATGAAGAGTTGCACCCTTGTCCTTCATAGAAAAATTCTCTATCATTCATTGGACAAAAACGGTTGTGGCGTCCTTTAAGGGTTAAAGGTTAAGTGTTGTGCAATGAAGGTTTTAGTGCTAAACCTAATTTTGCTGTGAATGCCGCAAGCGACAGAGCGAGGCACGAAGCCCCTGAGATTAAACACCAAGCAAAATTACAGTAACGCCTCCGGCATATCAAACTGCGAGAGGTTAAGTCTCGGGTGCCCAAACACCTGGACCACAGACTGACAAACTCGTTCATAACCTTTTCACTATTCTCCTTGCTCTTAATTCTATGCTTAATCTCCATTTTAATGGCCATACCAGTGTGCACTGTCGACCTCCAAGTAGCCTTCATGACTTTCTCACAGCAGAAGTCTCTGGAGCCATGCTAAACCTAATTTGAAACAAGAAATTTCATTTTTTGGGGGCCTATAAACTTGCGTAAAATACATTTCGGAATATTTGGCTCAAATTCCGCAATGACTATTAGCAAGGTACTTTGCCAAAAACAATTAGATTTATAAACCACTAGGTGCATTCTTCTTTTATACAAAAATCTTGAAAGTAATCCATCAATTTTTTTTTGGCTACAAAGTCCTATTTGGATTAACATTGGAAACTAAATAAAATCTAAAGAGTCAAAATGATAAAAGTAGAATATTTGTATTTGGTGGAGGCTAAAATATGATAAGCAAGTTTTCATTTATACCCAAATTAACTTTTGTAAGTTATGCAACATTAAGCTAAATTGGAAAAAAAATAGTAAGCTCGTAGCTAATAGGAATGGACTACATTTTAGATCAAGCAAATCACCAAAATGTCTTGATCATTGAAGCAGTGGAAAATAGATATCCCATTGGTGTAGAAGGTGCATTTTTGGATATGAATATGTATTTRAAGGTGTGACAAAATTTTAATTAACATAATAATTTATAAATTGAAAGAGTAGAACARAAATTGTTATTCTTTTTGACATTTTGTTTCATAAAATTTTATATACACACTTCAAGACAAAGCAATAAAATTTGCACCATCACTTTGTAAGGGATGAACTTCCAAAAACTATTCCCATTGCAAATGTTTGCATTGCATATTTAGAGAGATTGATGAGTCATGTGGATGGCCATTTGTTTGCTTTTGTAATAAGATCCACATGAAATTTTTATACAATATAAATTGTAAACTAAACTATTGTTTGAAATTACCATCAAATTGGCTCATACAAATAGAATGGTTAGTACATTCAAGYATGTCTTGATTGTGAAAGAAAATAGTTACTTAGCGGCACTTGAAAGTGAATTTTATTCCCCTAAGTGTAGCATCCATTTCTTTTGACTATACTACTTTTGACTTGGAATACCAACATATAGTCTCATAATTAACTACACAAAAAACCTTGGATTCACTTTATTGGTTTTTTAAGTGAAAAAATATTTTAATAGTGTTCAATGATACAGTGCTTTCTTTTTGTACCACCCAGTATCTTGAGAAATTTAGAATTCTATTGACTTTGATATGTATTTATATCGTATCTGTGTCCAAGATCGTATCCAAGATCAACGGTTATGACGGGCGGTTTGTAATTTTTTTTAAATCAAAAATCAATGGCTTTGGTTATTTAGGAGGGAGGGGGGAAACTAATACCAAAATGAAATGGTAGCATCTTTTCAGTGGATTGTAAGCAGGCCTCGGGCATTTAGGGGTTAAGCCAATTTTTTTGTGATTCCAGGATTTTGACGTTTGAGGGAGCTGTGATGAAATGACGGATCTAATCAATCAGTCATGAGCCAAATCCAGTTACACGTATTGATGAGCTTGAACGTTAGAAGTAAACCCAACCTTGTTGTTTATGGCAAATTTCATCATCATGTTCAAGTTATTTATGGCAAATTTCCGTAACTGCAAACTCACTACAGTAGTGAAACTAATTAAGTGGTCCACAGGACTGACGTAGCTTTCAGTTCGACAACGGCGGAAAAGATCGCGGTTTAGTCGACCAAAGAGCGTCTGGTAAGTGGTACCCAGTCACAGKCACCGCGGCACCGCCGTCCCCGGTACAGTAGCGTCAGTTGACTCTTTATGCACATTTCTCGCAAGTTTCAGTTGCTCCGTAACCTCCGTTACGAGCTTGCTATCCAGTTCGTGAGCAACACGGTGCGCATGGAGTTGCTAGGGGCGGTATACCTGAAACTTGGATAAGCTATGCCGATTAAAAAAAAAATCCAATGATACAAAAACTGGAGAAGTCGGTTAAGTTCACTTGACACCAACACACTATGTTCACCTATTTACTTTAAAAATTAGTGTAAGCAGAAACAAACAGCTACGGTTTGAGGCCAGGATGAACTTATCCTTTGGAGAGAAATCAATCATATTGCATGATACGTAAACCAAGAATGTGGTGCATTGTGAAAAAAAAAAAAAAAAAGAAGAAGGAAGAAGAAGAAGAAAAGAGGTTCAAATTATCAAGTAGCTAAAAAGGATRTAATTAGAGTTGTTAAAGGAGGTGTCCCATTTCCAATCCCGATCCCATTTCGGCACCTAAGATTGCTCAATTTCTGATCAGCTCAAGTGTAGGACGTTTTGGAAGACCCACATGAGCAACAACAATGTTCAAGATAGTGGGTGTACATTGAAAGCATACAATGGTCACAATGTGTACATTGAAAGCCTTGCATTGAATTTGTGATCATCCTATGTTTGGAAACTATGTTTGCCTACTTCTTGAGAATGGGACAAATTGAATCATTCTCCACAAGAAAAATTCATGATAATTTTGTATTTGAGGGAAAACAATATTAAAACTATGAAACCCATCCGGAATCTATTTCTCTACAAAGGGATATTTTCTTACTAAACTTTCCCCATACCGCAGAGAGGCTGAATTACTTAAGTCACTATAAGATAAAGGGGTGTTTTAAGTATAGTCCTGGTAGTATAGTCTTTTAAGCAATGACTTTTAAGTAAAAATTTTACTAAAATTTTACTAAAAAGACTATCTTTCTAGTAAAATTTTACTAAAATCCTTACTTAAAGGTCATTACTTAAAAGGCTATACTACTAGGACTATACTTAAAACACCCCTTTCTCTTGTAGTGAGTGGTTGGAAATAGGTGATCATCCTGATAATTGCAAAGAATCTATTGGTGAGTGGAGAGATTCCGTTGCAAAAAGACTGACTGAGTGATTGCAGCGGAAGAGCCAGAGCACCGGGGCTATCGCGGTGGGTGAGACTGATCGATGCCGCCCGGCCTTTCACCGAACCCTTGAGCGGCGGAAGATGCGGAGCGCCTGCATTTCATCATTTTCATGATGACCCCCCCGCTGACCTTTCTCCGCACTCGATGCGATCAATGACACCAACACACTTTTTTSACTGTAGCGCCGCATTCAGGACTGGCTACTGGCCCCCGGACGGCCGGACGTTGGAACCTGGACGAGAGTCACCAATGGGGAGGCCAAATGAAGGGGATTGTGTGGCAGTCCGACGGAGGCGTCCGTCAAGTGCGCCTGGAAGCACGGCAATCCTGGTTCCGGCGTTCTTCCGCAGCGCTGACCTCCGTAAGCTTGATTGTTTTTTTTAGTATGGATAGTATTAGTGTGGATGGATTGACCATGAATGACCTCATTAAACGCATTGATTTGAGTTGTGATTTCCTCACTGGGTTGAATTGGAACCAACCAGGATCGCGAGCTACACTAAATAGTGAAATTAGGTCGCCCCTCACTAATTTCTCGGCATATCACACTATATAAATACTTATTGTTATTGTACAAGAATGTTCGCTATTTTTGAATTAGTTAATGGCGTAGTTGGAACTCATGAATCTCCATGAGCATAAATGGACATATTTGTAAAAATATTTGTTGAATTTGATGGCTTATAGAGTAATTTTCATGGAGTAAGGCAACCTAATTTAAATGCAACGTAACTCATTTATATCTATAACCAACAATCAACCAGGTTATCTGTTTTTCTTTGATTGTTTGTTCATGTGAATCTTTGGAACTATGCACCCTCGGTTACTTCATGGAAGCTCACCAAAGAGGAATGCATGGACATTGTTTCATTGCGTTTGGACATATGGTGTGAAAGCTATGGATTTTTGAGCTATTTTTGGATCTTTAATTATCCTAAATTATGAATTTTTTTGTCATGCCCCTTTTTATTTTTGCTTGTGCTTTAACTCTTAAACGTTGAGGCGAACATTTTGTCTCCAATGGATGACATAGAATCTTTCTTTGTAGGACATATTTGCAACTATTCATCCCCAAAAATTTGTGTGAAAAGCAAAGATTTTAAACTAGTGATTCCCATGGTATCAAAATGGATGATTTCCATGGTCACCAATTTGTCCTTCAAGGATTAATTATCTTTTACATTGTAATAATGTTACTGACCTTGGTATGTAGAAAGAGATGTCTAGCTAGACATGTTAAGCAAGATAGTTTTATTATTTGTTTTGTTTGCTAGTTTGTTGTTTTTCTTTCCATATGGCACCTAAATGTCAAGATAGTGCGGTTAGTTTACATAGTGAACATCTGAGAGGAAAATTGTAATATGTGTAGCGACATTTGATATTGTTGCATTCCTTGATGGTGGATGAAAAGTCCATTCAACCTTCATAGTTTCAATTGAAACCAATGAAGATTGAATATGTGTGATTGATAGTACATCATATTATGTACATCTTCAAAGCCAAGCATTATTGATCACTTGTGATTAAGTCCCCATGAAACACTATCATTGTCCAAAGACAATCGATTGTACATTGTGTAACCTTCATGACAATGATAGGGCTTTCAAAGGTATTCCAGAGTACGTTGGAAGTGAGGAGGAGGATTGATTTGCTGAAATGGCAAATTTCATTAAAGTGGCGGCATTCCATGTGCCATTTTCAACTGAACTGCTTAAGTGAAATGTAGGGCAAATATAGATTTTGAGTCATCTACGACATATGTAGATGCCAAAAATCTATGACGTATTTGGATTTTAGACCACGCGGTCTGAAACATCTAGGATTGGTGTAGATTCCAAAAATCTATGACAGATTTAGATTTCAGATCATGCAATCTAAATGTAAAAAGTGCCAAAATAATGGAATATCGCCATTTCAATGAAATTTGCCTTGAAGGGAAAGGAGGGGGAAGATGTTGCCTTCATTGAGCGGGAAATTATTGCCTTGAAGACTGAATGCAAACGAGATGGAATGTAAACACTGAAACCGCAATTAACCCTTAACCCTTGAACGCCATGGCGGACATTTTGTGCCCTCTCGTTGACAGAGAATCTCTATAGGACATAATTGCAACTTCTCATCCTCAGTATTAGGAGTGGAAGGGGAAGCCCTTTTCTAGTACTTTGACTTCCAACGAGTATATTTGGCTTTTCAAAGTAGATGATGTCACACGATATCAAAAATGCATGATTTCCATGGCCACCTGCCCGTCCTTCAAGGATTAAAAGCCGGGCGGGTTGCCGTGGAAATGATGAATTCTGATACCATGATGATCATTCGTTTAAAATTTTTCAAAAGTAAGCATTGGAAGAACTGTAGAAAATCTTCCCTTTTCACACAAAACTCCAAAGATGAATAGTTGCACTTCTGTCCTACCTAAGGAAGATGCTTGTTCATTCATCAACCGGAAAATGGCCTCGGCGTTGTTTAAGGGCTAAAGTGCTTACCTAAATAATTGAAACTTTTTCAAAATGTCAATGTCTACATCATTAGAGTTCATTGTAAAGTATAGTCTCAGCTTCTAGAAAGGATGCAGAGGAAGGTTTAGCTAAGAATAGTACAAAAGAAACATAGCACTAAACCCCATCAAACCAAGTTTGGGTGCTTCAAGGTAGAGTTTCATCTTGTGTGTAGCTTCTCAAACTTGAGATGGCTCCTGGTCCCTCATTGCACACACTTTACAATTAACTCTATTATGGTCACATTTTGTTCTTCTAATGAGGAAGTCAAAGTGATTTGACCATTTTCACATACTCATGAGTGAAGCTACTCTGTAGAAACATCTCTAGATTTCAAGTTGCATAACATGGCCAAGTAGTGTAGTAATATTCCATGATGGAATAGAATATTCTTTAAAATACATTTTTAGAGACCCTTAGAAAGCAATTTTGTAGTTTCACTATTGTAGCTTTATTGGAAACTTGGTAGAAGCCCTCAATGTAAAGCCGGCCTCCCTTACATGATTTATTTACTAATCAAGTTTGTGGTGTCCTACAATAATTCATTTTTGAGTATGCATAAATAACCTGTGATTTATGCAAAGATTTTTTTTAATACTTTTTATTGATATATTACATTATATGTCTTGAAGGTTTTCCAATGATATTATTTAGATGAAGTGCATTGTTGTAAGTGTTCGTCTTTCACTTGATTGGATTGTTGAGCACTTAGGATTTATTCCTAAAATCTTGGAACTATCTTATTATCTTACGCTAATGACCATTTCTAAACTACTTGCAAATTGCAAATTACATGATATTTGAGTTTAAAGTAGGATTTAAAGTGAGTATAAACAAATGCTTGATTTTTGGATGTGCATAAAAGTAGTTTCCAAACCTTGAATCTTGCATTGCATCTTTTGTGAAAAGCCTCCGCTACTGGACACGGCGAATCCGTGACCTCGACCCTAACCTCGCTTTGGCGCTGAATCTCTCTCCACACACTACTCCTCGCCTTCCAGCCATCTTGGATCATGCTGATGAGCTCCCGTTCAACGTGCACACAGCACAGTGGCCTTCGTACGTGGAATACTGCGACCAAGTCTGCGAACCTTACCTCGGAGTCAGCGCCAAAGCACATACCGCGCCACGCCCAGGATCCACCATTTTGCCGTCTCACMATTTTGCCGTCTGCTTTGGAAATTAGGCTGTGGCTGGCCTTCTTTTGGACCTCGTCGTCTCTGGGGTGAGAGCATCCCCACTCGGCACTAGCCCAAAGGGACAGGCCGGCCTCACTTGGCGTGTCCAATGAGGGAGCCGGGCCTTCCATTTTGGCAAGCACCCCACCGCAACTCTGCTTCAAGACACAGGAACAAAGTCAACATGACCCTCAAGAATGTCACCTCACCTATACAAAGAATGGAGAAGCAATAAATGTCCAAAAAGTATCTCAAAATATATGAAAAGGACAAAATCAACCCATACAGAGCCACAGCCAAGACTCCCCATTTGGCCATCTGGTCTCTGCATTTGGCCATGACTAACCAACTTTTTGGCTTTGCCATGTGTGTCGTGGAGGAAATAAATGGGGTTGAGCCTGGTCAATCCCCAAGTTTGCGCCTTTGGCCGTGCGCAGTGGGGATGCTCTGAAGAAGTCACTCGCATCTGGCTCAATCAATTACCCGGTCTGCATGTACTGTTGTGCAACCGCAAGGATGCTTTTACAAATTACTAGGATGACAAATAAAGTAGGCAACCCCATTTCCGAGTGGTCCTTTTTGCTCCACCCTACAAAATGCCCTTTCAACGTGCAATGCAGAGTTTTAATTTGTGTGAGTCCATGATCCCCCGTGCTTGGGGGCTACAATATCTGTATTCGTGACAAGCACCGTCACTATCTAAAGTGGACAGAATATAGTTTATTTTCAAATGTATTCATGTTTGCAATAGTCAATAACGAGTTAGAAAATGCTCCATCATATTGTTGGTTTACAGTTGGTAATAGGGATCATGTAAGTCTCAATGTGCTCTTGAATATAAGATTTTGTGTTCCATTGTTTCTCAATTTTTTTGTGTCCTTGGACTTGGTGCAAAAAGGCTAATCCCTTGTCACTTCCCCCCATTCAGTGTACACCCTATCTTCTTAAACAGACAAGTATGGGTTTGCCTACCTTAGTGCTACCAATCTGATGCTTTCTTTGGTTCTTCAGTTCTTTGGTCGACTTCACTGACGATAGCATCAAGGTGTCATGGAAATACGATCTGAATAGTAGTGCAGAGCAAGTGGTATTTCAATGCAAGGGCGTTAACATTTGGGCAAAGCAGATGTCTGACTACTCAAATCCACCTCACTACATTTTCTCGGCAAGACTGGTCGAACATGGTCGAAGTTGTGAAGGTGGCCTGTCGAGGTMATTTAAATTTGCTTAGATTCTTATTTACTACTCCGAGTATATTTTAAGTTCTTTTGTAAAATTAGTTTTTCGGGTGATGCTCGTAAAAACCACACAGCAACTGCAGGAGAGTCGGGAAAAAAGAGATTAGAAACCCCTAAATTTCAGTCATGGAATGTTTCTCTAAGAAGAAATTGCAATTCTAATATTGTGACGACACTAGAAGAACAGATTRCAATGATAATGAACATCAAAGTTTTATTCTTATATTACAAAAATGCGTACCGCCGGTACCGGTATTGCCAAKGTAAACAGTGTCTGACGCATGGGTTGATCGTAAAATCACGAATTACGTCGGCGCTGACCTTCGGGGTTGTGTCCTCCAGCAGTGCAGCCCTATTGCATGACTTAACATGAGATTAAAAAGGTGACTACAAAGTGATTAAAGCACCTGTTAACCAGAAAACCACAAAAACGACTGATACAGACAGTAGCTAAACGACTCATTTCAGAAGACCAGTCCCCGCCTACTGAGTAGAGATTATAATCAAGTCTGAGATTGATCACGAAGAACTTCCACATCGAAAATCTGAAAGCACTTGATATATAAAGACTCCAACAGCAGTCGCCATCATGCAATGCAATTCGCAAAACCCGACAACCTGATAATCGTACTTGGTGCGAAGCAAAGAACGACCTGAAAAGAGACTGGACGACATATTTCTACAAACATCTCCGCAACTACATCAAGGTCGGACGCTTATTACATTGAGCATAGCATTCTGAGGTCCAGCGACCCAGGAGAATATCGGACTTGAGAAAAAGTGACATGGGAAAAGAAAAAATGAACAGTCCTCAAACTGATGCAATCTTTGACAGCACGAACAACCTCGCGTTCATGYAGATAGACCGACACCACTCATTAAGACGGAAAATGAAATGCTATGAGTAAAATTATTCATGAGATCTGACGCAAACATCAAGGAAAACCTATTTAACTTCAAATACACATTGCGGACAGCATAGCTGTATGACTCRAAGAAAGTACCCTAGACGGAACCAAGATGTGAGAGCACACTCCCTTTAAGCATATATCAATAAACCTAAAAGCAATTTCACATTATGACAGCAAGACCACACCTTATCAGGTGTCAGGCAGCAAGTATAGGTACACAAGATGAATCAGTTCATTCAGCTCGTGCTCCTTCACCCGACCACTAAATTCGCATTCAGATGAAGCTCAAAAAGATCAACAAATTCTCAGACACATGGAAAATCACATCCACAATATGCAAAACAGGGCATCAGGCAACACAAACTAAACACTCACACAAGCATTATGACAATTCAACCAAACGAGATTAAGAGATGCTAACAGTCTCCCGACAGTGGAAAATCCTCAGGTAAAAGTCGCCCTGGTACAAAAGGTCCTGAAAGAGAAAAAACGAATAGTCCCTCTAGTAACCCCATACTGCTTTTCCAATTCCAAGTTCACTAGCCACTGTTACTCACCACGGAGTCGGGAAACCCTAATCTGGCATGCCGTGAATTCCCGCGGGGCATCCACTCCCCTCTTTACAAGTCGTGGACGGTGAGGCCGGGGGGCAGGGACTGCTTCAACTTGTCAGCCTTGTCCGAGTCGAAGACGGACAACGTGTAGAGGTACTTGGAGCACCTGACTTTGAACTTGACGACATCCTTGGAGCGTTTGATCTTGACGCTCCGAGCGTCCTTGCGTCGGGCGGTGAGCAGGAAGTCCTTGATCTCGCTGATTTGCTTCGGCATGGTGGCAGGCGGGGCAGCTTCACGACCTCGGCGAGAGGAGGAGCGAAGCGATGGCGACAACCAGAAACTGAGGACGACGACGACTCCACAGCAGCAAAAGGGAATTAGGGTTTGGAGCTCCAGTCGGCTTAACCCCACCATCCCCACCACCACCTTCACGCTCTCCAGGAACGTTTCCCTCATTCTTATTCTTATTCAAAAGTCCCTCTTGCCGGAGGCCAGTTGTTTTCATGGGTTTTGATTTCATCCATTTTCATTTTGGAGAAGTAGCTAGCTATTTCTTCAATATTCCTGTGATATTTGGTAATACCTAGAGTAAACTTGACAATCAGGGCACCCAAAAAATCCAAATCCTTCTCCACATAAATATAGAGAATTGCGTGTTTTTGAAATTTGACATGATTAGTAAATGTCACGTTAAGATTCACCTTAAAAAACGGAATGCAAAAAGATTTTTTCCTACAAATTTTATTGCAATTTAGAGGCGATGATGTTGAAATCTCTTTAAAAATAACTTGCATCCCTTCACGACACAATGAGTGGTCATTGGGCAATGATACAAGAGTTGGTTCCCATCAGAATTGAATTGATAGTTAAATTGTATGGCGAGTGTTTGGTTATTGGAAGGGTTTAATGTGTGGTTTTTGGAATTGTGTGGTAAATGGCTAGTTTGCACTACGTAAAATTTAGCTATTGGTCTTCAATAATTTAGTTATTTTAATTGCCAACAATAACAAAATAGCCAATGTCTTCTCATTATAGCCAATTATTTACCACAAAATTCCAAAAACCACACAACAAACTTGGAAAATAATTAGGCGTAGAAAACTATATTACAAAAGAGCATGAAACAAGGAGTAAAAAAAATGCTTTTTTTTAATAATAATTTTGTTCAAAATTGTGATCACATCATTGAATTCCTATGCCCACATAGAATATTTGGTGATGGGCTTCGAAGCAAAGAGCATCAAGAGGATTGCTAGAATTTGAATTTGATGAGTTGTACAAGCTCTACAAGATCATATTTCTGCATACAACTTTGAATTTGTTTATTCAACATTTAATAGTAAACGGTCAAAGACAATCAAATTAAAAACTTTGAACGAAGGGGGTTGCATGGTTGGGTGTCTCAATGACAATGTTACAAGATTCGTTTCAGGGAGGGATATGCATTTCAATGCAAACATCACACAAACTATTATAGTTCCTTATGCCATTTTTGTACAAAAAATAATAATTTGATTGAGAAGAAATCTTTGTATTTTTTTTGACAACCAATGTCTATCAACATTGATTTATTGACTCTTGAAGATACATGTATGGATTGTTACAACAATTAATTTTATACATATGGACTTCTTTTGAAACATACGCAGGCATTCATACAAGGATCTAACCCTTGAAAATCCATGATGGTGGAAGCCAGGGAACTAACTCCATGTACAAGGAGAATTTAGAGATCCCGTAGTAAGAATGCATAGTTTTAGCTATTAAACGCATAGAAATGGTTTATATAGTGGCTAATGTAAGAATAAATAGAAACATTCTTTACCTAATTTTTTTTTAATGCCAATATCATTGTATTTCATATGGTTATGGATTTTTCTAGAGTTGAAATTAGGTTTTGTCTTTTGAAGTCATTTTTTAATGGATTTATTTATTTGTAATTTTTTCTTTCTTCAGCAAAGTATATTTGAAGTTCTAAATAGGCATGTTTATTGGTTAGCCACTTATGAAGGCTCTCTTTAGATGGCTCTCTTTAGGTGGCTCTCCTTTGTTGATTAGTGGATAACTAGTAACAATCATTAAGACATCAAACCATGTGAAAATTTGGAAAACTAAACTATAAAAAATTACAAAATTAAAATTTTGGTTACATTGGGTGGTTATTGAAATCAAATTTGACTACCACTTTGTTATTTTGAAAAAACATGTGTTCTTACTAAATAAAAAAAAATAAATAGCTAAAGATATATTTTCACATGGACTTTGATTTTTAATTTATAAAATAGAATGTGAATTAAAGATAGAAGACTTAACTATTATTTGCATTGTTGATAAAACTTGTAGGCTTTAGTCCAAGAATAGTTCCAAACAAATGAATTCAAAATTTGATCACAAAATACAAAACATTAAATTATTATTACCTAAAGTTCACGTTGTTCAAAGAAAAATAAGTGATTGATATTACAATCAAATGCAATACGTCTTGTATTTGGAGCTTAGAAATCTTAACTTTATTGTCAAGTACTGTAGTTTAAAAAAATACAAGTTAAATTAATTAGTGYGATTTTGAATAGTATGAGATCTTTATACTAATTTTGAAAATTGTAGTTGAAAGGGTGTATATACATATAGACTAAAAATATTGGATGAAAATTGAAGAAAAAAATACAAACATATTGAAAGTCAAATGACATTCACACTATTTGAAATAATATGAAAATATTGGAGACCACAAAATATCAACTTCATTTGAAATATTGCAAACTACAATATAAATACACTTTCTAAAACTGCATAATTTGCAAAATAGTGCATAATAATGTTATTATTGGAGGACAAACCATTAGGATAAATCTCTTACTCAAGGTTTCTTAAATATAGGCATCGAACATAGCAATGCATTTTTGTTTTCTATGGCCTTATTTATACTAGACTTGGGGCCAAATGGGAGGATGGCCCAATTTGCATGAGTTTGTCCCTTCAAATCGGCCCTAATTCAACACTCCGACCCCAATGAATTCAAAGTGGTGAGGCCCAATTTGAGGGCCCAATTTTTGATTCATGATTGTGCTCTTGGAGTTTTTAATGCTCAACTAAACATATATAAAAAATGCACTCTTTTCTTTCTCTCTCTATTCTTTTTTTTATAAAAAATTAAATAGAGAATTTTTTTTCCATTCGTTCAATTTTTTGTACTTTTCAAAAGCATATTTAAATGTAATTTGACTTTATTATTTATTATAAATTTTTTGGTTATTTGTTTAATCAATATACATTGAGTATTTTTTTCTGTTGTCAAATAAAATTTTTGCAAATAAAAAACACTGCTCTAAACTTTCACGCACAACCAAATAGAACTTGGGAAATGAAAAATGTATCATGTAAAAATTGAAAAAATTAAATAAAAATAAATAAATTAAGGGGCAAAGTTAATTGTAAAACTAATCAAATTATCTAAGGGCTAAATTAACTATGAAAGCTAAGCTAAATTAACTAAGGAATAAATAGATTGTAAAAATTGATCAAATTAAATGAGGGCTAAATTAACTGGCTAAAAATTGAGCTAAATTAATTGAGGGCTCGAGTTAAAGTTTGCTTTCCCAGATGGCTAGATGTTTTGAAATTGAGGTGGATAAATAGGAGATTTCAACCACTATAAGGAAATTAGGCCCCAAGTAAGGTGGAAGCACCTAAATGTAACACAAGTTGTTCTCAAACACCTAAAAGAGAACCTAAATCCAAGTGCAATTGGACCTAGAGTAGATATATAGGTGAGGTTCCAAAGTAGCCAAGCGGAATTCCATGACGAAGTCACTTTCATGAGGACCGGTCTTCCATTGGCCAAACCCCGGCACACAATCCAAGCATACAATGTGATGCACTTGAGTGTTTCTGTGCTCACTTTGGTATTAGTGTAGGGTACACAATAGGTGAAAAATATTATATTCAATTATTGTATTATATTCATACGAGCTTGAAAAATTATGAACCCAATTTTGTTGACTTCCACTCAAAATTCTCATAAGACATATATCATTTTTCCCTCTATGCACACTCAACCTCAAGATCAAGCGATCCACCACGATAAGTGTCACATTTAAGTGCTTCTAGGTTAAAAACCAGGCCCATCGGATTTGAGAGACCCAGCTTGAAAAGAATTTGAAACCCAAAGAAGATTCTACGAATCCGACCGATATAAAGTTCCCGCCATCCCTTGCTCCAGCCTTGGCTTTGGAGCCAGCCAAGTCACCACTTGTTCCCGCGCTCTGCCTACAGCGCCCCCCAAGCAGGTTAGCTAGGCTGCTCGTCGTCCAGTTCAGCTGCTCGTCGTCCAGTTCAGTTGCCCTCGCCATTGAAGGTTTGGATTCCTCGCGACCCCCATCTCCAGCTCGCTGTCTCCGTGAAGCTGTCCTTCAAACCTCGCTTTCCTCCGCCGGCAGCGAGGCTTGTCAATCGGTTCTTGCAACGTCGTCACACTGCGTCCACGACCGCTGCAGCGATTCGATCGAGCTGCGTGTGCATCTGCGGCCTGGTCCCTTCTCGTCTCCAGTGCTTCGGTACTGCTTCCGCCTTGCGGTGATGCGTTTCCGTCTCGTTCTTTGGGGTTCAGTGGGGCGG
Organism: Pleurozium schreberi; assembly: GCA_006891605.1. Taxonomy (NCBI): domain Eukaryota; kingdom Viridiplantae; phylum Streptophyta; class Bryopsida; order Hypnales; family Hylocomiaceae; genus Pleurozium; species Pleurozium schreberi. Next base: position 282,587 of record VACF01002111.1, on the reverse strand, counting down.
GGTTTATGCCTTTCCCAGTCAGAATCCGGGGTTTTAGGTTTCGTATCCCCCCAACAGCGCATTTTGGTGTTCGAATTGCATAGAGGCATTAGGGTTGCTGACGCCGTGTTGTGTGTGCCGTTGGGTCCCGCAGGTAGGTCCTCAAGATGTTGGAGCTGAGGCTGGTGCAGGGTAGCTTRCTGAAGAAGGTGTTGGAATCCATCAAGGATTTGGTGACCGATGCCAACTTCGACTGTTCGACGACGGGTTTCTCTCTGCAGGCCATGGACTCGAGCCACGTGGCGTTGGTGGCGCTGCTGCTTCGTTCGGAGGGTTTCGAGCACTACCGTTGCGACCGCAACATTTCGATGGGCATGAACTTGACCAGCATGGCGAAGATGCTGAAGTGCGCGGGGAACGACGACATCATCACCATCAAGGCCGACGATGGCGGCGACTCCGTGACTTTCATGTTCGAGAGCCCGAGTAAGCCCCGCGCCCTCCTTTTGAATGGTGCCTGTCATCTGTTGGAGGAGCGCGTTCAGGTCACGGTGACAAGGAGACGTAGCCTGGGTGGTTTAGAATTGCATGTGAGAAGGCCATGTCGGGTTGTGAATTCGGTGGTTGCACTTGCAATTCGTCCGGGGTGTCGTTCCAAGCGTGGGTTTCCTTGTGTGGGCTTCTTGTGTGGTGCACGATCTTGTGTTTCTGACGATGAGTGGAATGGAGTGTTTCAGATCAAGAGAGGATATCTGACTTCGAGATGAAGCTGATGGACATCGACAGCGAGCACCTTGGAATCCCTGAGACCGAGTACGAGGCCATCGTGCGRATGCCTTCTGCCGAGTTCGCTCGCATCTGCAAGGATCTGAGCACCATTGGTGACACAGGTAGTCATTCTCGGTTTTGTTTTGGGTTCTTGGATGCTTGCTTGATCGCGTGGGGCATGGAGTTGGAATTCCGAGTGCCTTCTCGCCGGCAGTTGTTTCTCTGTTGTGGGTGTGACGAGTGGCCTTCATCGATTGGCATGTGGGATGTGCTTGTTTGTAGTCGTGTTCGCTGGAGGTAGAATTGAGCTTGGGTTTTACGTGTGTGCAGTGGTGATCTCTGTGACTAAGGAGGGAGTGAAATTCTCGACCGGAGGTGACATCGGGAGCGCCAACATCGTGTGCAGGCAAAACACGTCCGTTGATAAGGTGAGTGGTGGCTGCTGAACGCGTGAGTGGATGGTTTTCTTTTGCGGAGGGCTTTTCAAGTCAAAATCTCACGAAGTCACCTTTGCATTGTAGTTTTGTTCTCGAAGCTTTGGAGGCACAGATGAAGATTTCTATGACAGAAAGATTTGAACCGAGATTCTATGAAAAGCCGTCGCGTTTAGGATTGATTCACTTTTGTATCTCCTTAGTTCGTACAGAGATACTCCATCAAATTTGATGGATCTTCCAAATTTATGGTGCGCGTTGCAAGAGTGCGTGTCCCGACGTGTTTCCCGTGTTTTTTTATTCAGGAGGAGGATAAGACGGTGGTGGAGATGCAAGAACCTGTGACGTTGACATTTGCGTTGCGTTACTTGAATTCTTTCACGAAAGCCACGCCGTTGTCGAGCACGGTGACGCTGAGTATGTCGAAAGAGCTTCCCGTTGCCGTGGAGTACAAGATCGCCGAGATGGGTCACATCAGGTTCTATCTTGCACCCAAGATCGAGGAAGACGACGACATGGCCACAAGCTAAACGGAGCGCCTTTGTCTCGTGTAGTTCTTTTACATTCCGGCTGTGACCTGGTGCCAGCAAGAGCGCAGATGGGATGCCGTGTACATGAGGGTTGACTGTTTGTGTTGGCGGGTTGCTTTCTGTGCGTTGCCGGACTTGGCAATTGTGAGGATTAGGGTGTGCTCGACATGTGGTCGCCGTGAAGATGTGTTAGTTAGATGTCTATAGGAGCGGACTGACAAGGATATGGGGTATGGGACCAATGTCTCCGATCAGTGTCTTAACAGTCGAGTGGATGAAATCTCGGATTGACCATTTTGATACCAAATTTATTACATGAATGGAGCCAGCCTTTCATTTTCTTCTGTTTAGTCTGTTGGRAACGCAAGGAATTCAAATTGTTTTACAGCTGCTTGATTTGGATTTATACTATTTGGGTATACTTGCAATCTTGCATATTTTGAAAATGTTTTCGTTTTGTGCTGATTAATTTGTATTTCTCATTAGCCATTTGGAAGTTCGGCGTTCTACGTTAATCTGAATCAAGACTCCTCGAAACTGTAACTTATCGCTGCAACGCCAATGCAGCCAGAAAGTGGTTGATGAATGGTTTTGGAGAGTTCTTTGTTTGTTCTGTGCAGGCATTACTTGGTCAAATGGGGTAGAGAGCTTTGATGTGTGAGCACGCGGTCATAGGGTTTGAAGTTTCAAGCTTATAATTTTCCAATTTAAATTTTGGAAAAGTATTGTAGTTGATGAAAAATTGGACCTTAAAAAAGAGTTTTCTATTGACAAAATTTAGCTTTTGGGACAGTTTTTTGTAGATGTTTTTTTTGTAAGTTATGGAATATTTTTTACCAAAAGTACATTTAGATCCCAATGGGTCATGAATCTTGTGAGTTGTGTCAGTATACTTCATCTTATTAACCCCTAAAGAATATTGACATGCTTTTGGCATAAATTGTCAAAAATACTTTAGAACATGAGAAAAAAAGTTTTTAAAGAATATCAATTGTACCAAATAAACCTAGACTAATATAGGAATGTAGAAAAAAACTCAAAATTTTTGACCATATAGATTGAAGATAGACGAAGTTTTTTGTCAATACATAAACTTTGACTCGTATAAGTAGGAGTGAAAGTTTTGCATCATAGATATTGTTTTTTTTACAATTGTATATTATATCATCTATTATATTGAATAGCCCTATCACGACTATTGTCACAAAATTTGTCACTTTTTTAAGTTGGAAAAAAATTATTCATGCAAGGATTGATTATAATAGCAATATGATTTGGCACTTGCACAAGTTGATGCATTCTTTGCGGATTGAAGGTTTTGCATGGAAGTGTTAGCAAATTTGATAATAAAAAGTGCCTAAAATCTAGTGCATGTAGCTACAATATCCAAAGCGTTAAATGATCAAAAATGTATTTTTTTCATTCCTCCATTTGAAGGGCCACGGATTATATCCATCCTAAAGTTAATTTTGTTCTTCTCTAATTTTATTCACACAAATTTATAGCTATTTTTTTTTTAAATCAAGAAATTTCGTAAAACCATATTTTACATGTAATGATGTTTCAGGAATTAAATCTAAGCTAAATTAGATCCAATTCATTTATCAATTTTACTTCTTATGAATAAAATGCAGCCTACATTATAACTCACGTGGTTTTTTACTTTTTGCAAAGTTCTCTCTCCGAGTGTGATTGAAGGTTTTGCATGGAAATGTTTTCTAAATTTTGTTTTGTTTTCTATTCTATTTGGGTTTCATTGCACGGCCCGACACTCAAAAAGTCTGTGAGGCCGCAACCCAAGAGACTTAGCCCCGGCCTCGTGTTTTTTATTGTATCCACTTGTGGAGTCCAACAAATGGTCCACCCAAAATTAACTTAGTGCGCAAGCGATTGGGAGGGGAACGTCAATGAATAATTCACTATTTGTGTTGCTTCAAGCATTTTAATACATGCAACCAATCAATTTAGAAGTCACCATCCATTTCAAGAGAGCCGCAAGAAGTTAGTTTTGTGCTTTGCAAGTAAAATTCAAGTAGTATTAGTGTGCCCTGTGCCATTGCCATAGGAAAAATCAAAGTAAAAGTAATTTTCAAATTTTTGGATGCATAAAAGCTTCACAATTCAATAATGTTCACCCCATAGGTCGGAACGCCACAAAACCAAGCCCGTGCACCCCTCCTCGCCAAGGACTTCCGACAGTACCAAGCACGACGCATAGTCCGAGAGATCTAAACGTAACAAACAAAAGAAACAAAAGAAACAAAAGAAACAAAACAAATAGCCTGATTTAAAGGATAGATGAGGGACACATGATCAAAGATTGAAGAGTGGTGATATTGACATATAAACACCATATGGCGAAGTTGGTTTATCAAAATTCCCATTTCAATCAAAAGATTCCCTCTCCATCAACAATTGACAGAGGTAATTAAAATTAATCTTCATAGGAAAATTGTAGAGTAAGAAAGTGAGCCTCTATTAAGAGATTCTGGCTAGAATGGGTGCCATCAAGGCAATCAATCCATTCGGGTTGTCTGTGTGAAGCCAATGTCCTGCATTCTCAAGCGTATGGAAGGACACGTTGTCTGGTTTCTTTGCTTCTGCCTCTTTCAATCGTGCCATTATTTCCGGTGTCCAGCGGTCGCTTTTTGCAGCACGCACGACTTCAATGTGCATTCCCTTCGGCGGTTGCTCTAATACAGACCAATAATCAGTTTCCCTGCAAGTAAAACGAATTGTCATGGCCAAATCATGTTGATATAAGATTCACTAATAAGACCACACCATCACTTTTGGCTGTTGCCAGATGCAAAAACGTACAAAACCTTCTYCAAAACCACACATATATAGAACAATTTCTCAGTTAGACCCATCTTGGTACACCAGAGAAAATCTAACCAGAGACAAACCTAATTAGCTGCCTCGATGTCCTCGTTAGAACGTTAACAGGAAGTTAATTGCAGGTGTCTGCCCCAAATGGAAATGTGTAATTTTCATATGCCTCTTTCACGTAATGAATATAATCTTCAGCACAACCCTTAGCATAATCCTCACTGCTTGAAAATTTGAAATTTCTGTTCAACAATCGTAGAATGTCACAATTCTTCTAGCAATAAGAAATCCTTCTTTAAAATAAAGGCTCAATATTGAACAACCCACTATTGCTTTTAAAGTGTCTTAATTCATTAGACGCTAGAACTTCTCATTTTCGCTCAGTCTCTACCCTTGGGGTAAGAACAACAAAGGACGAGTCAAGTGCGTAAGTGCGTTCGAATGGAACCTGTATGATTTAAACATATCGTGCACTCCCTCCACGTTAAAGATCCAGTCCATTTCCTCTGTCGTAGAACTAGCGCGCTTCAAATTGCTTCCCAACCAATCTGCGAGTCCTTTTGAAAAGCCTTTTTCTACAAAATAGTTCGCAAGCCATCTGCCCTTGCAACCAAGAGTAGAAGGGGGAAAAAGAAACACACAGGCGATCAGGAACAATCTCATTACATGCATCCAAACATCTACATAATTTGAGGATACACTCAACCGATTCCAATGATACTGCCTCAAGGGGCACAAATGGGCTTCCAAATGCACTCTCGCATGTCTTCATAACTTGACAGGCGGAAACTGTCCACATATGTGTACACAGCACGACAGATTTTGGGGATAATTACATGCAATTACAGAGAATGTGCAATTACAGAATACCTCGATGAAAAGAGTTCAGTGCTAGAAGTACCTGCGAGAGGGAATAGGCTTAGGCAAGCTCTCCAAGATAGTCAGTACACGCTCCACCTCACCATCTGAATTCTCCATTGGCACCTCGCCTGGCACCGAATCCAGAACCCAAAGCTGTTGACACGTTTCAATTAATTGTACTCCCCCATGCAACTCCAACTCTCACCATCCTAAATGATCTCAACTACTACCCTCCACTCTAGAATTTTCATGTCAAAAAGAACAACACACTATATATGCACAGCAGCTACAAAATTTCCCCAAGTCCTAACCTGACAGGCACGAAGGTGGAGGGTACTAAAACCCGTAAGGGAACTAATCCAGTCTCCTACACTGAGCCTGCTATCAAAATCAATTCATCTCTTCCAATACCCTTGGTTGCACGTACAAGCAAATGTTGTAAGCRTAACTTTAACAAAAGCTCCCCGGGCCACTGATCATTTNGCCAAATCATGTTGATATAAGATTCACTAATAAGACCACACCATCACTTTTGGCTGTTGCCAGATGCAAAAACGTACAAAACCTTCTTCAAAACCACACATATATAGAACAATTTCTCAGTTAGACCCATCTTGGTACACCAGAGAAAATCTAACCAGAGACAAACCTAATTAGCTGCCTCGATGTCCTCGTTAGAACGTTAACAGGAAGTTAATTGCAGGTGTCTGCCCCAAATGGAAATGTGTAATTTTCATATGCCTCTTTCACGTAATGAATATAATCTTCAGCACAACCCTTAGCATAATCCTCACTGCTTGAAAATTTGAAATTTCTGTTCAACAATCGTAGAATGTCACAATTCTTCTAGCAATAAGAAATCCTTCTTTAAAATAAAGGCTCAATATTGAACAACCCACTATTGCTTTTAAAGTGTCTTAATTCATTAGACGCTAGAACTTCTCATTTTCGCTCAGTCTCTACCCTTGGGGTAAGAACAACAAAGGACGAGTCAAGTGCGTAAGTGCGTTCGAATGGAACCTGTATGATTTAAACATATCGTGCACTCCCTCCACGTTAAAGATCCAGTCCATTTCCTCTGTCGTAGAACTAGCGCGCTTCAAATTGCTTCCCAACCAATCTGCGAGTCCTTTTGAAAAGCCTTTTTCTACAAAATAGTTCGCAAGCCATCTGCCCTTGCAACCAAGAGTAGAAGGGGGAAAAAGAAACACACAGGCGATCAGGAACAATCTCATTACATGCATCCAAACATCTACATAATTTGAGGATACACTCAACCGATTCCAATGATACTGCCTCAAGGGGCACAAATGGGCTTCCAAATGCACTCTCGCATGTCTTCATAACTTGACAGGCGGAAACTGTCCACATATGTGTACACAGCACGACAGATTTTGGGGATAATTACATGCAATTACAGAGAATGTGCAATTACAGAATACCTCGATGAAAAGAGTTCAGTGCTAGAAGTACCTGCGAGAGGGAATAGGCTTAGGCAAGCTCTCCAAGATAGTCAGTACACGCTCCACCTCACCATCTGAATTCTCCATTGGCACCTCGCCTGGCACCGAATCCAGAACCCAAAGCTGTTGACACGTTTCAATTAATTGTACTCCCCCATGCAACTCCAACTCTCACCATCCTAAATGATCTCAACTACTACCCTCCAAAAAGAACAACACACTATATATGCACAGCAGCTACAAGATGAAAATCTCCCCAAGTCTTAACCTGACAGGCACGAAGGTGGAGGGTACTAAAACCCGTGAGGGAACTAATCCAGTCTCCTACACTGAGCCTGCGATCAACATCAATTCATCTCTTCCAATACCCTTGGTTGCACGTACAAGCAAATGTTGTAAGCATAACTTTAACAAAAGCTCCCCGGGCCACTGATCATTTGATAAAAAATGGGGTTGTCTACTACCCCTTCCAACCATGATCAACAATCTCCCACTTTGAACGATTGCATAAAAAATCATAACATTGAGTGCGTACAATTTGATCTCAAGAGAGTTTGGCTAGTAATAGTACCTAAAGCGAACTCTCCAGTTAGTCCAGTGAGCTCTACTAGGCGATTCCCCAATGAAATCACACGCCATCAGTTTGGTGAAAATGTTTACAAGTGACGCTAACAGCATCCTCTACCTCAACTTAAAGCGATTAATGTTTACCTGCTTAGGAGGTTTCAAAGCTCCATAGGCACCCACGGCAGCTTTCTTCGCAAATTCGAGCGCCACTTTACCTCCGAGGGAATGAGAAATCATTGCGTCGGGCGAATCCCAGCCCTCGCCATGAATGAGGTCCGCCACATCCCTCGCAGAAGCAGGAATGTCGTGCGGGGGTTTCAGATTGGACAGGCTGGCGGAGTTCCCATGATTTCGAAGATCAATCAAAACCATGCGCCATCCTGCGAACCCGCCACCCAAAATCTTCTCACATCATAATGGTCAGAAAACAGCCACACAACAGCAGCAATACCCATAAGATCGTGAAATGAAATGCCTATACTCCCTTGGTCCCATAATACTAGTACTCCATACCATTATCCGTCCCTTCTGTTTTTTTCATTTGTCCAAAATTACTTGTCTCCTTTCCTTTAATTTAGACTTGAATATGTATTTTTTTGGTCACTAACTTATGAAATGAAGCACCAGAAGTCTAGTTTATTATCCACTTTACAAATCAAAACAAGTCTGAAAATTGGAGWTTTTATAGCAATTTGGGTCATAGACCAAAAGACATTGAACTTTTCATTTAATCTATTGAATTCCAAGTTGTCTTGTGCAAATCTAAACACATGGAGAGGGCAACTTAATTGCACACAAAGTCATCATTCTCTATAAAGCCTATCCTTATTTATGTGTGACACTTCATATCTATTGCAACCTCTTTGATCTTTCCTTGATTGCAATCAATTGTCACATCCACTTATCCGCACTTGTTCCGCACCGCACTTCATTGTTCCGCACTTAAGAGGAAACATTGCACATTCACTGTAGAATCTTTTTGTAAAATATTTTGATTATAGAATCTTTTGATTGTAAGATCCATTAAGAAATCGTTGCCGAATCCTTAATCCTTTGAGTACTACAAAAAAGGACTAGTATTATGGGATGGAGGGAGTACAACATAAGGACCAAAAATTGCTCAATTATTCCTTCCCAGTGCAAAAGCTATCTGAAGAAACGCGAGCTTCACAGCACGTACCAACAAACCAAAGACTTCATGTAGCAGCGTGGAGCGACAATTCTCCAGCCATCAACGAGACATAAAATCAATACTCCCTAATTGCACACTACAAAATTCTACAATAACACCAGGGAACGAGTGCTTATCAGGAGACCCCAATAACCCTGAAACGTACACGTCAGGCACATCCTCTCCATAGAGCATACGCGGGGTCTCCTGAGCAGGACTTTACCCAACATCAAGATGAACATTTTCAGTGTAAACTCCATTTGTACTTGCAATTTCTAAACTTCTAAAATAACATAAGTTTCCGTTACACTCAGACCTCTTAATCAGCCTTGGATAATCGCCACACTATCATTGCCTGTAATAGGACTATCTCCCCATTTTTTTTTAAGCTTTTTTTCTAGACTTTCAACTCAATTCTTCGACATAGAAAATTTTAAATTCCAAGTCTGTAGTACAAAATATTTTGACAAATGACAATCAAAGTCATTTGAAATTGCAAGCCAGTGTTCAAAAAAGCTTTCTTTTTCAACTTTGAATGCTAATATCTTCCAATCTATAAGGTCAAACTTCATGAAATTTTTACCACATGATCTAAGACAAGTGAAGTACAAGATCCTACGATTAGATTTTGGAAAAAATTATTTTTTTTGTTTTCTTGGATGAATGCAACAAAAATGACATTTTTCAGTGGTTTTTGACAGAAAAATGGCCTTGGGACTTTAGGGGTTAAATTATGAACTAATTTACATATCCCACATTTTTTGCCTTACCTTCTACCACTCCATGGGTATATAAAGATTTGTCTCTTCAATTCAAAACACAAATCACAAAACACATCACAAAACACAAATTACAAAAAGTTGAAAGAAGTTTTTTAAGTTTTATTAAAAACAACTTGTTGTGGTGCAATTCAAACAAAGTTAACATATTTTAGAGCTGCAGAACACAAATGGAAGTTGCAGAACACAAATGGACACTTAAATGTTTCAAAATATTTCGATTTATTTCAAAGTTTAGAGTTGTAGAACACAAATGGACACTTAAATGTTTTAAAAGTTATCAAAATTTTCATTTGGAGGTCTAGTGTCCATTTGTATTATGTAACATTAAAACACTTAATAAGTGTCTATTTGTATTTTGCAGCTCTAAAGTCTGTTAACCTTATTTGAATTGCACCACAACAAGTTGTTTTTAATAAAACTTAAAAAGCTTATTTCAACTTTTTGTAATTTGTGTTTTGTGATGTCTTATGTGTTTGGTGTTTTATATTTTCTGTTTTGTGATTTGTGTTTTGAATTGCAGAGACAACTCTTTATATACTCATGAAGTGGTAGAAGGTAAGGTAAACAATGTGGGATATGTAAATTAGTTCATAGTTTAAAAGAGAACCTAAAACCCTAATCCGCCGCCCTAAACCCTAAAACCGCCACCCTACATAGGACGGCGGCGGTGGTCTTCTCTCTCATTTTTTTCGGGGTTGATGTCATGTATCATTGATGTCCTGCACGCTTGCGCTTGGCCGGGTCGTGCGGGCCAGGCCGGGATTCTGACAAGCCAGGCACGGGGGGCCCACTTTGGTAGGCACGATTTAACGTCCTGCCTTCCCCTCCCCTCCCGCTTGACTTGCCGTTGCCGCTTTTGCTCCCGGCTGACTGACGCGATGTTGCGGCATATATCCACTTTCTTCGAGCAACCTTCCTCGTTGTCATGCTCGTAGTCAGGTATTGCCCTCCGAAGTTCAGAGCAACTGATCTCCTCATTGTTGCTGCACTGGATTGTTGCTGCGCAAATGAAGACCGAAGTACGGATGATTAGAACACTGCAAGGAAGGCCACAATCTGATGGTGCTCGACTTTGAAGGCCCAGATATGTCGATCTTGCTTTCGTTTTGGCTTGCTCAAATTTTCAATTAAAAACGAAATGCTCAAGGCTTGCATGCCTTTTCCAACTTAGACGTGAGCCTTTGCTTGCCTCTAGTTTCATTGAAATCCGAGGTGAACTTGACAGTCATTCCTTTGGTTCTAAGTAGTTGAAACTTGTTTTAGGCAGAAGATTATTTATTCAAGCTGAAAGATGTTTCTTTGAATAGTCATGGTGATTCTCAAGCACGTGTGCACAGAGATGGAAGCAACTGTCTAGGTTGTCCACCTCTTTATTTGGAGGTATAATAGTACTCTTAACTCAAGCTGTTGTGCCTGAGATTAATTTAAACTTCAATTTCATTCTACTGGCTCGATTCAGGGCATCAAAATTGAAACATCCAATTGCACCAAGCTCCCGGAGAGATCACTCGCGATTTTTAGAAAACTACGTGAGTTAAAAGATAGGGTCTATTTAATTCAAAGAGGAAAAATTTTATATAATTTTTAGAGCTACTATAGGGTCTATGAAATGCTATATACTCTGATATATATAAAATAGGGTATGTAAAAACATCATATAATAGGAATTTTTATTAATAAGTTAGCCTTGACAGATAGGAGTTGTACAAAATTTTTATAGTATAGTGAGTATAAGTGTAGACAAATAATTTTGTGTGGATGATAAAATGTGCACAATCCAATAAATGTTGGGGATTTCCTCTATCAATTTGTTACTATTGTTAGATAATTCCAGCTTGTCTATAAAAGTATCAATATTCCAACAATGTAAGGGCATCTAAGAATCTATTTTTCTAAGAAAAAAATGTTGATTTGTAAATTTAAAATGAACACTACAAGAAAATAGGGGGTGTAAATGACTTGTCTACAATGATTGCAATAACAACGATGATTTTAAAATGATTGCAAAATGATTATTTTACAATCATTGTTGTTGGTGAAGTCATTGTGAACAAGTCATTTATACCTCTATTTTCTTGTAGTGGAAGGATGTATGACAAAGGATTGTCTTCCTATAAAGATCCATTAAAGAAATGTTTTAGGTTTGGATGTATCTTCACTCCTATGGGACATAGGGTTAGTGAGGACTTTGGACTAGCTATTTCACTATTTTATTGGTGTTGTGTTTGAGTACAAGGCGAATAGGAATTGCTTTGATTATTAGATTGATGACATTGCTTTTGGGGGATTCATGTTACTGCTTTTCTAACGTTTTTGATATTGTGTGAAGCCTTAAAACAATGACAATGACAAACATTCAAAGAGCAATCAACTTAAAACAATGACAGGTTTCTATACTTGGTTTGAATGTCATGATTGTTTGATGCTCATGTAATGTTGCATGTTCCTTTCTATACWAGATTGATTAAAATACATGGCTTAGAATTTAGAAATATCCAAAACTAGGGTTGAATTGCACATTCTTATTTATTATTCTGTGAAATTGTATTATGGAACTAGCACCTTATATATCAAAAAAATTAAGTATAAATGTAAAACATTGGTTTTATAGTGTATATTGAGTATGTATATGAAAAAATTGGACATATAAGTTTTAGATGTAAACTAGCCCAACTATAAAAAGCATTTAAAGAATTTATAAAAAATTATTGGGTATTAGAAATATGCTTGTAATATTTTTTTATGTAAAAATAGGGTCATCTTAAATACAACAATCAAGGTAAATAGCCCTACATCAAATAACCTCTTAACTCACGTATATATCTTAAATTATAACGAATGAACTCCCCGAGACCAAGCTCTGCACCAAGCTCTAAACTAGGAATGGTGTCGGGTAGAGAAGAGCACGCTTTGGGAATACGCGAAGTATCTGGCTGCAATTGGGAATAGTTCACTAGAGAGTTTAGTCGAATCTTTGGTCTTTAATCTTAAATCTTCAAACTTTAATTACATCCCCGTTGGCTTATCATGTGGTGGCTGTAAAGGGCCAAGGTAAGGATGTGTGATAAGAAACAAGGTCTGGGATGGATAAAACGGGACAGCCAACACAAGTGACCGTCCGGATGATGAGACCTAAACTTCAAACCCACGGTGACCAAGAGGTGCCTTTCACCAATACGAACAACATAAAAGATCAACCATGTAGGCCATTAACCCCATTTCGTCGCCACAAACACAAAATGGAGCACTTACTGGATAACCATGGCTCGCAACAGGTTTACAATGCTGAAATCAAAATTGCAAATAGCCTCCAAAACTGGCTGCGAATAACAAATAAAAACAACTCTGTCGAACCACAAGTCATAACACACACAACTCCTCCAAACGTCTTTAAATCTCCAAAGATTTGGAGTCTTGGAGTCTTGGAGTCTTCCTTTACCCTAAAACTTGAAGAAACCCCAACTAGTTTCAAAAGAAACTTTTGCAAATAGCAGCTGCCTTCGAACTAGTACTACAAATATTTTCAACAAGGTCAAATGCTAAGTGCTATAACATTTTGAAAATCTAATAAGATAATCTAACACCGCTCCAAATCTCAAATCAATCCAACATATTGTCCAAAAGTTATGGACAATCAAAGTCTCGGCCTTTTCAATTGAAAGGCAGCAGACCTCTCCTATCTAAAACTCTTATATCTCATTCAAATTTCTTCCAGTTCCCAAGTTTTATAATTTTTTAGATAGCTATTCCCACAAACTAACTCTTCCTAAAGTTTCAAATCATTCTAAACTAACGTCCAAAAATTATAGACAAGCAAAGTCTCGGCCTTTTCAATTGAAAGGCAGCAGACTCTTTATCATTCAACAATTCATAACTTTTAATTTATAACTTCAAATGCTTCGAATCTAGTGTCTATAGAAAGCTAAAAAAAACTTCTCTAATGCCTGAAAGTTTCAAAAAAATAAGATAAAATCAAAAACTGTGGTAGTCGCTCGAATCTCCGCTCCTCTTCGGTGGGTGGCAGTGTTGTGTGGAGAAAAGGAGAGAGTTGTTTTTGGGGTGTTTTTGGAGAATGTGTGTAGAGAGCTTAAACTTTGATCAGTGAGAACTCTTATTGTGTGAAGAATTTTATCACTCCAGGATTAATCATCTTAAAAACTTTCACGGAGTATTTGCACATATTCCCGTATTTTTCCATAGGGCAATCACAATGCGCCCAATTATTGTTTGGTGCTGTGATTGTATGCATGATAGGAAAATTATTGATAGATGCACACAAAGCCACATCCTCATCGTTGGGATACAAGAGAACATAGTTGTTAGGAATTTCAAGACTTCGGAGGACAGCACCACCAACAATGCCTTCTACTTTACTGTTTTTCACAAAACCGTAAATACGGCACTGCACAACATACCAATAGTGCGTAGTGACATACTTCTTGAGCATGTGGAGAAGCCAATCAAGGCGTCGACTGCTGTATTACTGTTTGGAAGTGGACATCAATAATTTCAAGTTGCCATGGTAATTTTCTACAGCAGCATTGGTATTTTGGTTGGCATCAGAGACATTGCGATAGCGGAGCGCAAACATGATAGACATTGCGATAGCGGAGCGCAAAATGGCGTAGCGGAGCGCAAACATTGCACTCTAGTTGAAAGTGCTCGTTCCATGTTTCAATTTGCTAAACTTGAAAATCGTTTTTGGACTGAAGCCATTGCTACAGCCACTTATATTCAAAATCATTTACCCACCACTGCTGTTAATGATCTAACACCTGAAGAATTATGGAGCGAAATAAAACCAACGATTTCTCATATGAGAATATTTGGATCTAAGGCCTACATGCATGTTCTAATAGAAAAACGTCAAAAATTTGACTCTAAAAGTATACCTTGTATACTCATGGATTATAGTCAAACTTCTAAAGCTTATAGATTATACCATACACCTACTCGAAAAATTAACATTAGCCGTGATGTTATCTGTGATGAACCCGTTCAAATTACAAAAGACTTTATGGCATCAAACGATATCCAAAGTCCTTTCACAAATAATGATGATGATGCACGACACTCTATCTTTTGGAAACYCGAGGACATGTTCTTACCTCCTATCCAAACACATAAAACTCTTACAAATTCTCCAACTCAAACTACTTCTAATGTGGACAATGAAGTTCCTAATACGTCTAGTATTATATTTGATACTAATGATGTTACTTCTGATAATGAAAATGTAGAAAGCCCACAAACTCTCAATCCTATAACATCCCTCTGGCGTTCAACACGCAATCGCAAACCTACTTGGAAATTACAACAACAATATAATTATCAAGTTTTGACTGTCGAACTTGCAAAAGATTCACCTCAAACATTTAAAGCAGCAATGACTAGGCCTGATGCAGATCATTGGCGAAATGCCATTCCAACCAAATATAAATCCTTACTCCAAAATGGAACATGGAAATTAACAATTCTTCTTGAAGGGCGTGTTGCAATTGGCAATAAGTGGGTGTTTTAGAAGAAATACCATGCCGATGGATCTATTGAGCCTTACAAAGCTCAACTTGTGGCTAAGGGATATTCACAAATCCCCGGCATTGATTATGACGATACTTTTCAACCTGTGGTAAGACTATCTTCTATAAGGGTATTGTTGGCTCTTGCAGCGCACTATGATTTGGACATCATGGAAATGGACGTCACCACTACATTCCTACATGGTGATTTAGAAGAAGAAATCTATATGCGCCAATCTGAAGGATTTTTAAAGAAAGGTAATAAATATCTAGTTTTTTTATTACTAAAATCTCTTTATGGATTGAAACAATCTTCAAGAACTTGGTACCATAAAATACTATATAAGGCCATATTCGTTATATTGAATTTTTTTGCAAATTTTGAGACAAAATGCTAATTATTGAGAAATTCATTTAAAAAAATAGTAATTGAAATAAAAAATAAATAATACTCAAATAATGATCCTATGATGAAATTCTAAAAGTTGGTGTTGTTACCTATTTATAAAAAAATACTAGTCAAGAGATAAAGCGGTTTCTCCTCGAGTCGAGGATAATAATGAGACTGCGAAAAATCTCAATATAACGAATATGGCCTTATAGATTCTTATTTACTTTCTATTGGCTTTGAAAGATGTAATGCGGATGGTAATGTGTACTATAAGAAAATTCAATATGTATTTATTGCTTTAGCCCTTTATGTTGATGATTTATTTATTTTCACAAATGATCCAAAAGGTTATTGGATTGAAGTAAAAAATATGTTGGAATCTAAATTCCAAATGACTTACAAATGTGGCTTTAATTATGGCCTTGGCCTTGAAGTGATTTGCAACCGGGCCATGAAGACTATTTTTATCCATCAATCCAAATACATAAATGATAAATTAAAACAATTTCATATGGAACATTGTAAACCCGTTGGTACTTCCATAAAAATAGGACAAACGTTTATTCCTTTTTCAACTTCTCGTCCAACAAATGACAATTCAAATAACCATTCTAGCACTTTTCCATATAAAGAAGCTGTCGGTAGTTTAGTCTTTGCTATGACTTGTACAAGACCCAATATTCGTTATGATGTAATGCAAGTTTCTCAACACTTACAAAATACATTAAAAATACATTGGATTGTCGTTAAAAGAATTTTTCGCTATTTGCAAGGAACTCAGTACCATGGCATTCTATGCAAAGGAGATGGAACATTGTCTAAATTAACTCTAATGTCTTATTCGGATGCCGATTGGGCTGGAGATTTTATCTCATAGAAAATCTACATCTGGCTATTTATTTCTACTTGCGAATGGAGCTATAAGTTGGGCAAGCAAGAAACAAACTACTACAACATTATCTACAACTGTTCAAGCAAAATACATAGCAACTACTTTAGTAGCAAAAGAAACAATATGGTTAAGGCGACTCCTTGGAGATTTTGGAGAAGCTCAAGATTCTCCGACCACAATTTATTGTGASAATGAAAGTGCAATAGCTTTGAGTGAAAATCCAAATTTTCACTCTAAGTCTAAACATATCAATAAGCAATTTCATTATATTCGTGATCAAATATGTAGTAATGAACTAAAATTAGAATATTGTAGCATAGAAAACATGTATGCAGATTATCTTACAAAAGCGTTAGGAAAAGTAAAGCACATGTATTGTGTGCAGAAGTGTGGTCTAGTGGATGAGCATAGTATTAAGACTGTTTAGTTTTAGGGGGAGTATTAAGGATACATGAAACTCACAGTCATAAGTTATAAATATCAAGGGTCACAACCCTTGGTCTAATTTATGTCCTCTTGTATAAAAGGGCTTATTGCCTATTCGTTAATATCATAATCATTTTTATCTAGTATATACATTTAATCTTATTAACAAGTTAGGGCAGCTAAGATGTAGTGATCTTGTGACTGTACTTTGGCGATTATGTATGTTGAGTGTAAACATTCGGAATCTTGTTGAATCTCCATCTCACAAGTCTAGACGGTTCTAAAATTGCATTGTACTGGGACTATAAAATATGCCTGTACATTGATAGTACTAGAGAGTGTTCAATTCACATTAGTATTGATCATTTTTTTTCTTTAAGTACGTTCTACCAGAGTGGAAAGGATGCAAACTTAGCGCCATCACTCGAGAATGTGACGATTCTAAAGTGCAAATACCTTCGGTGGATTGAAGTTAGCAACACGAATAACATTGCTCTCACTGACCACATGGAATTGAACAACGTGGGATCTTGCAAGTTTCTTGTGGATGATGTGAAGACGGACAATAACGGACGCTTTTGTCACAAAAGAGCAGATTTCGAAAGCAATTTGCAGTTTGTTGACTGAGCCGGAAGGAGTGGTTGCCTAAAGCAATGTTGGAAAACTGCAGAAGTTAGCCTTTGCTACGGTTGAAAAAGGAGGATCGATTCAGAGGCATTTGGAAGATTTCCTTCAGGAGCTTGGATCGTGACAGGACTGTCGCACTATTCTATTGTAGGGCCATTAAGGTAGACAAGCCTATTACCATCTTGATTTTCAATCTTACTATCTTGGGGTCAAATCCAAAGGGGGCACATATTTTTCAAAGGTGTGCGCTTATTTCATGAGTCAAACCCAAGTGGAATTATAAATTTTCAATTAAATTGTAATTTCTATTAATTTTTGAAGTGGTCAACTGTAGTCTAGCTCTTTAGCTTTTCGTAGAATTTTTTTGATTTTTGTGACATTATATACATTATTTATATATATATTAGAATTTTACTGTAAAAATAGCTTCCAAATGCATTAAAGTGTCTAAAAAGTAAAAAGATACTTTAGTAAGTAGCTACAAACTAATAGAAAAGGGCAACAAGACAAAGTAAAAATAAAAGTAAAAGCTGGTAAAAGAAAAAGTC
Source organism: Pleurozium schreberi (assembly GCA_006891605.1). Classification (NCBI taxonomy): domain Eukaryota; kingdom Viridiplantae; phylum Streptophyta; class Bryopsida; order Hypnales; family Hylocomiaceae; genus Pleurozium; species Pleurozium schreberi. Next base: position 264,797 of record VACF01002111.1, on the reverse strand, counting down.
AAAAAGTTAAAGAAAAGAAGAAAGATAAAGAAAAATAAAGAAAAGATGTGAAATTAGGGAATTAGGAGGCACGGTGAACGTCACGCTGATTGCGAAAGCTGCGACCCCTCCGATCACCCCCGGAATTCAAACATTTAGTCTTGTTTTTCTCTCATTTTTCTCTCTCTCGGCTATTCATCGTTTTCTCTCATGCTGTTGTGCGCTGTACATCGCGCATTTTCTGAGTGCTGTAATTTGTGCATTTGGGCAAATAATAAAATTTTGTTTAGCGTAGTTTTGCGCAGTGTATTCGTGCTGTTTGAGATTGTGATTTGTGAGTTTTGTGCAATCAATAAGATGGAGGGATTGGACGAGCTGTTTATTGTTGGAATTTGAAACTTAAATTGTGTTGAACCTTGTGTTTACTGAAGTAACAATTTTTCGGACTTGCTAATTCGAGAAGAGGAGTTCCAACAGGCAATTGTCCGATTTGTGTTTCGAGGAAGAAGCGATGGGAATTGCAATTTGCGTGGTTGATCAGAACATGACAGATCCATCAGTTTAAGGGCTTGGTGTAATTTCGGTCATAATGGGAGAAGCAACCGAGACAAATCACGGTGATTCAGCATGGTGACTCAGGCTTCATCGCAGATAGGAAACAGTGAGCAATGCTTTGATTAGTTCAGATGCTTGATTGTGCGTAACTTCCTTCGATTGGACAGAAAAACTGCTTAAAAGAAAGAAAGAAAAATTTGGACAGGAGGCAAACTGTGGTGAATCGGAATTACTGCCGCTTGTGTGATTTCAGTTTTGATCACAAATTGTTTAATGCTTTGCGAGAGGTGGAATTTCAGATCAGGCGTGGATCTTGATGCAGTTGCAACTTCAAGCAGAAGGAGAAGAAACTCAAGAAATTTGTGAATTTACGACTTTGATCGGCGTTACAGTCGCTGTAGCGGCATAACTTCAACGAATTCAAAATTAGGGATTTGAACTGAGGTGACAAGTTGGGGTGAGATCCTGAACGAGGTGATGAGATAGGGTGAAGTGCCAATCGAGGTGACAAAGTCTCAATTGTCACCTGGATTCAGAAACTAAGTGGTTTATTGCCTGGGTATCGGACAGGATATCGACTGGTTATCGCACGGGCTTGGGTCCTTGGGGTTTTGAGTTTTGGGGTGTAAAACAAAGTTTGGAGTCTTTAAACTAATCGTTCAATTAAAACAAATTTAAAATAAAGTCCAAATTTTTCGAACGGCCCAATGGGCCGTACCACTAGTTTAGGTAGAGTTATTATTACTTATTAGTTTGTTAGTAAATGTTTTAATTTTATATGTTGTATTGATTTGGGATTGTAGGTAGTTGCTAATCCTTGATATTGGCCATATTGTCCTAGAGCTTTGGGGGTAACTTTCTGTAAGTATATCCTAAACTCTTAAATTCTAAATCTTTTGAAATAATAAATATGTATATTTTCAAAATACTATAGTGGATTGTACTAAAAGTCTGAGTCCTGCATTGCATCCATATATAAGTCAGTCCACCCTGAACTATTGTCAAGAACTATTGTCACAAGCCCTAGAACACTAGATAGGACAGGGACACGCATGCTGAGTCTTTTATCTTATAATGGACTATTTCTTGGGGTATTTAGTGGGAATAAAAGTGAACTTTCATTCTATTTTCAAAACACAAGTACATAAGTGACATTTTGAACACGCAACACTAACCTTACATAGATCATTCCCTAGCGTTCGAACTCGGTAGTATTTGGAATTGGATTCCAAAATCCTAGCTACATCAATCTTGAAAGTACAAACCCGTTCCTGGAGACTAGGGTCATAAACAACTCATCATCAACCTATAACTACCTAATCAAGTACAAGATAACTCTATCAATGGAGTGACGCGTTACCCCATCTTGTAATAGAATCCCTAATTTTGTCATAGAGTTCTCAGATTTTGACATAAAATGAAGGGAATTGGGGAGGATTTTAGGTGGAAATGGGGCTAAAAGTAAGTGATGGAAATGGGCTGGTCTACTAGATGGAAATGAGTTGCGAACATTTATGGACTGGTCTACTTTATATTTAATAAGCTATTGTAATTTTGTTACGAACCCATTTCCTTGACTTCTCTCAGCTTTTTTTAGTGGTTTCCTATCATTTCTGTGGGGCCATACATGTCCCCATTTTCTATAGGATTCCATTTCACTGAAGCATGCTCAATTTGCATATCAGCTGAATAATAATTTCATTGAATTATGAATAATAATTTGAATATCATAATTTTTTATGAATTGCTGAAATGTGAAGTAGTTTGCTTCAAATTTTTTTAGTATTGTTGATTGCATAGGATACTGTAACATTCAGTTTTGCTCTTTCTGGATTTTTTTCCACTTGTTTTCAATGTATCGTATAGGAAGTGAAATAGTAAACAAAGCATGTGTCTTTTTTGCAGTCACTATATCCTTTAATGTTTGTTGCTAAGGGATGAAACATGACTAGAATAATGAAGAGTGTTAAAAACATTGGAATACGATTGGAAAATAATGTTCAAATCTATGCGTTTAAGTGAAAAATAGTATCGAAATCAACATTGATTTGGACATTGTTTGTCACTTTAGATGTGTTGATTGAAACATTGCTTTCTACTAGTGAGATTGTGCATATTCAAATTCAAGTTTGATAGTTTGTTTTGTTTGTGCTGGCAACTCAAATCTCTTTGTTTTCAAGGCCAGGGTATGGAGGTGTGCTTGGCACCGTTAGAGTAACCTCAGTGAGGGAGGACAAAAGTGAAGGTATCAAGCCTTTGACAATGTCTAAAGAAGTCAAAGAGTTGTTTCAAGGCTACCACAACGATCATGACAAAAATACATATTCTACATGTGACTTTGGCATTGGGCATATTCCACAATTTGGTCCACAATTTAGTCCTTATGGAATTGATGACATGGAAAATGATTCATTAGGGAATGCCATGGATTCTATTGCATCAGAGAAGGATGGGGAAGTGCTCACAAACCTCCAAGGTGACTTAAAATCTGACCCACATGCGGTTCAAGTTAGTGACGATGAAGGGGAACCACATTTTTTTTAGAGGGAAATTAAATTGATTTGTGCATTGGCTGAGACGTTCAACATCCACATGTTGGACCATTTCAACGAGAAGATCTTATTTGGAGGCCACATGCCCACATAGGACTTCTTGCAAAGGGATTGATCCTAACTCAGAGATTGTTGTTATTCCATGGACCGGACTACAAGATTTTGTAGCTTGAAAAGAAAAGAATGAGGCTTTTCCATGCAAATTTACCAAGGAGACCGTGAAGGTCAACAAACCTAGAACTCTACTCAAACCTCGAGCAAATAGTGGCTCTAAAGTGATTAGGTATCATATATCATCTTTTCTTTGTTGAACTACCTGAACTTATTTAATATAATAGTATCAATAAGACTTCCGCTATTTTATAGTGTAGTTTAATTTAGTTTTTTTGAATCATCTTTGGTCATCCATAAATGCACTTTTACTTCGTACAATTTCTTTAATAACTATTTTTTTGGCTCCATTGTTTACATTCATAGCGGTTGTATTGAAATATGTTAATTGTTTTAAAAAATCCAATCATTTTCCCCTTCAAAATAATTGATTACAAGGTAACTTACTTGATTTTTTGGCATTGGATTGGGTTTACCATCATTTCATTTAAGCAATGTTCACTTCTTTAAACCATTGGTTGAAAGTGATGTACATATATAAACCACATTATATTTCAAATAATACATATATGCCACAAGTATAGTACTTTATAATAATTCAACAATAGAACTTGTATTTCAATTTTCTTTGATAAACATAGAATAAAATATTATGATACTAGTAAGTTATGAGAATGTCATTTCTACATAGTTCTCCAATTTTGCAAATTTCAACTTTTAAAGTTGACAAAATTTATAGTCCAACAATTCTAAAAAAAAAAGTGATTTCTTTGATTTTTTTTATTAGTTTCTTTAACCTCACATGATAATTATACAAGTTGGAATTTCATTTGATGGTAGAAATGTCTTTTGTACTTTAAGCCAAATCTATTTTAACTACATGTATCTTCTTCCAAATATTCTTCTTACAATAGACTACAAGTTTGTGTACCAAAAATTATTAAAAAATATGTCAACAAAGACATTGTTTAAAAATAATGCTCAACCATCAAAAACAACAAAAATTTTAATTGTGGACATATACGTAGTAATAGAGTGGGGTGGTCATTTATTTGTTGAAATAGAAAATAACTATTACAGAATAATTGAGTTGAAGATTACAATAGTAAATATGATGATTTACTTTCTTGAAAAATACCCATAAAATTCACTTCAAGTTCTTCTAATTCTTTCTTATACTTGCTTTTAATTTGTTGGTATGTTTACATCAAAAGTGGTCATACAATAACTTCTATTTAATGAATCACATGAACTAATAAATAATAATGAGAATACCAATAGTAATTCTACCACTGAACATTCTATATTATTTCTATTCTTCATCTTTGAACTTCTATGCACAGATACATGTGTCACTTTGGTCCTGAAGACCAATCAGGAGTAGTATTCCAGGACATGAAAGCCTTATTGGTTTCTACCAGAAGAAATGCAGAAAAATGGTAGAAAAAACAAAAGGGCGAGGCAAGAAAGTCATCCCGGAATATGACACATTCAAAGCACATAGTATGTCAGGAGGCAACAAGAAGCGTATAGGGAAGACTCAATCTGGAATGTCTATCAAGCGGGGATGCGAAAGGTCTTTCATTGTAAAGCAACCATACTTGGACAACAACCTTTGCTTGATTATCTACTCCTAAACAAAACATGTCAAGAAGTCGAGAGAACTTTGTCATGGGAGTACTATAGGAGGATTTCGGCATGCCATGGGTAGCAATCTTTCTGACGATATGAAAAGACGCTTGCCTACAATGTTAAGCCTTGGACTATCACCATCTCAGGTGATGGCCCAACAAGGCCAACATAAAGTAGATGTACGTGAGATGGCAATGTTGAATATGCCTGTTATTCGTGACACTTTTGTAATGCCCCATGATCAAGGCTTTTTTTTGGACCAGTGTCCCCCCTGCTGCTCTCACTACATAGGCCAGAATTTGGAGGGATGAAGCCAGAGAGGTCAGATTTCTGACATTCTGGCGAAATTCCGCCAAAAATAAAAGCCCTGTCCATGATGTGCACAACTTGTCTAATAAGCAAGCTGTTGAGCTTTGGTAAAAACACCCCAGTGATCATGTGAGTGTAAGTATGTGGGTTAAAGAAAACTCTACAAGTGTTTTCTATTACAAGGAGCACGCATTGCTAGACTTGAATATAGAAGTTCAAAATGATGCCCCATTTACACTGGGAATACAAACGGAGTGGCAACTTGAAATGATGATGAACCATGGTCAAAGGAGTGCACTTGCGTTTGATGCCACATTTAGTACTACCGAAACCAGGATAAACTACTATATTCTATAATAAAACTCTTTACTTCTTTGAATACTGTTAAATATTTTAAATTTCAATGTTTATTTGTTAGAAAAATCTAACAATCTTCCGTGATCTTTATGTAGTATCTATTATATACAATCATGGTCTTCAATGAATGGCGGAATGGAATACCTGTTGATTTTTGCATCATTTCTAAAACACGTGAAAAAGACTTGCAAATTGTTTTACAAGAACTCAAAGATAGAGTGCGATCCAAGGCTCCATGGTGGGCATCGAGCTCAATCATAGTAGACAATGCACAAGCCGAGATAAACGTCCTTGGGTTATTTTTTCAAACTTTTTTTAGTTCCAACCAAATTTTTCATTCTATTTATTGACTGCAAGGCTATTTTAAAAAAAAAAATTTTTTCAACATTGTGATGCAAATCAATGTGGCCAGAAGCAAGGATATTCTTATGTCTTTGGCATGTTCGGAAGAGTTGGGCAGAGAATGCGGTTAGAAAAATCAGTACGGTTTGGGAAAGAGCCTGCATTCTTAAGGCTCTAGGAGATATAATGTATGGCAAGAAAATGTCAAATGGCGACTGTTCGATTGAGTGGGCACATCAGCAAGTAGACTATCTTGCTTCAACGCAACTTGCAGCTGTAGTATTCGTGAAGTTTATAGTAGATCATTGGCGTAGCAAAGCTAAGATGTGGGGTACAAGATATCATAGCATACCTCATGCTGGTCAAAATACAAACACAACTATTGAATCTTATCATGGAAACTTGATAATTATTTTATACTCTGCAAAGGAAAAATTCAATGGCAGACGTATGGACTAGTTGATTTACCATTTGATTGGAGACGTATTGTCACACTACTGATACAATGTTCATTTAAAGAAGTTTGGGTTTGTAAGAAACAATCGACAAGAGTTCATTGTGGTATCTGCCATTATCTGTGCGCAGTCCATTCCTAACTCACACGTCTTGCTCTACCTAGATGGTGAAGATGTTGCTCTAGTGGCCTCTATCAATAACAAACCAAAGGTTTGGACGGTGCATTGTCCTAATTCAGAATGGTCTCAATGCAATTGCGCAATTGCAAATGAAGCCATGATCTGCAAACATTTTGTTAAAATTTTTAAGATACGGTCGTGTAAATCCCCGACGGAATAAAGTATTGCATTTTCCTATGTCTCTGATTTAAGGGGTTATGAACCATGGTATATAAACTTCCACCCTCCCACCCAGTAGGGTTTTGGAGGTCGCTTACAAGATCTGGTGTATCTTACTGCATCCATATCTTACTAAACATTAAACAGCAAGCATCTCAAAGCAGCCATTTTTGCTCCCTTGGAAGCTCTCATAAAAATGGCAGAATGAAGCAGTTCAACCTGCTTTAATTCGATACAAGCAAATATTTAATTGATGGCCGGCACCGAGTGCTGAAACACTGACTTGTATCATAATAGTGTATGTTTTTCATCTCCAATGATGAATAACTAACATGGAGATTTGTCATCGGCCAGACCATGCAGGCATGCACAGATACATTCTTTTTTTCCAAAATCGTGAATATTATGTTACAATACTTAAATAAAGGTTACAACGATGGAGCCATGGAGGTAGTATTAACAGATTTTTCTCAACCGTTCATACTGGAAGCACATGTTACTGAAAAAGTTAACTAATCTTATTTTTAGCTTTGCTTGCTCCTTGACTAAGGGTATGTTCGTACCTCGCTAGTGGAATAGAGTGCGCAGAAGACGTAATACAGTCAAACACCAAAGACTGAGAGACAACGTGGCGGGCTAGGTAGGCGGATGGTGTTGGGTCACCAGGGGTATGGACTGCACTTACAAAATGACCGCCAAGTTCACATCAACAAACTTACGGATGGTTTTTTTGCAAAAGAACTGTGTATGTAAAACAGATTGTTTAGACCATGTAGGACTTCCAGTAGCTGAGTTTGTATCGTCTTGGCATCGAGGGTGTACTGAGGAGAGGTTGGAGAATGGATTTTTGTGCACGGAAAACACGTCCAGCATTTTAGTAGTTTAGTTTTGAAGAGTAGAAGGAATTCTCGGGTTTTTTAGCTGAACAAATGCACGTCTTTAAAACTTGTACTTAGAATTCTTGAATATGCAACAACGTTTAGGAAACGTTGCGCACCATGAGTAGCAACTGCTGAGTTTAATTGAGGTTAGTATTTTAAATTTAAAACGCTGATTTGAGTTAATCGTGCCTTGCCACCCCACTTAACTTATTTTGCACTTAAACTCTTAAAATCTACGAAACTGCAAGATGTCGCTTCTATTTTAATACAACGTAGTACTACTTCCAATATTATATTGCACGACAATTACTGCTCTAGCACAGACCTTAAACCGTTGGCCACATTGTCAGACATGTAGGCTTGGTAGATACGGTCATGTGAATCCCCGACAAAATTGCTATGTAGTACCCATGCTTACAACCAACTTGTCCCTAGGTGCAAACATACCCTAAGTATTCTGCACGGCTTGCTTTTTGGTTCAATAGTATGTGGAACTATACAGGGAAATCAGTGATTGGGAAGTTTAAGTGACATGACAACTTCATTATGTTGTCATGTTGTAATTCAGTACATATTGTAAAAATATATTGTTATATGTATAAGTGCATGGGTTTGCCTTAAACCTTCATTCAACCTTATTAGTGAGTTTGTTTTCTACTTTGTAGTTCAAATGTCGAATTGGAGGGTTTTTTCTGAGTCTCAAGATGAAGAGCCTCAACCGGACACCGAGTTGGAACTTTCACTTTCACAGTTGCCGGATCAATCTCTTTTGCCGCGAGATTTTAAACGTCTTCGAGAAGATGCCGGACCGTCTTGACCGCCAAAACAACCTCATGTGAAGCGGCGATGGCACGGTAATTTTGATGCTGATGCTCGAACGTTGGTGATCTTGCTTCAAGTCAGATGTGTTGAACTAGGCACTCGTGAAGTGACATTTGAAGTGAGTTATGAAGGCAAAAAGAAGGACCATTTTTTTTGTATGGTTTGGCGTATGGAGGATAGTCGTGGCCACCAACATTGGTTGGAAGGGCCTGTCAACCCTTTGACAAAGGCTGAGCGTGCAAAATATGTTGCCGCTACCGTCAAAAGCATTCTCAAGTTTCTTTAAATAGAGTGAAGCTTTGATTGGAACTTTGTTTTTTACCTCTAATTGATATTTGTTAAGTTTTAGTTCTTATAGTTATATTTTGAATGTTTATTGAAATCACAGTGGATGATTGTATTTATCAAAAGTGAAATTAGAATTACAATTTTAGTTAAAAAGGACTACAATTTGGAATGAATGTGAATGGGGAAGTGATTAGAATATTAGGTGGGCCTTGCTAGGAACATGGGCTGAAGTGCCCCCACCTCTCACCTTAGATGGGGAGGAAAAGGGGGGAAAGGCATCTTTGGGTAGGAAGGAAAGAAGAAGAGTGTGTTGGTTGTTGGGGTTTGGAAGGCAGATTTTGATTTGATGTAGCTCATTGAGCATTGATCTTTTGAAAGGAAAACTTTGGCATGTGATTTCTTGTGATAAGACCTTTCCAAATTGTTTTTGCAAGTTGAATTTGAACTTGTGAATAAAAAGTTATAGAGTTTTGCAGTTGAGAAGACCCGAGGCTCTCCATTAAAAAGAGTAGAGGCTTATTTGAGCCATAACTTTTGAAGTAATTCTCAATTTTTCTTCATATTTGGAAGGAGTGTATATCATTATAGTATATATTTCTAAAGAGTCATTACTCATCTGATTTGGACCTTGGAGGAGAAAGTTATGAGGAGTTGAAGGTTTGGAGGAAATTTGGTACTTGGGAGAAGCAAGGCTGAACTTGTGGTGACTATAACTTTGAGTTTGTTTTTCATATGACTTTAAAAGTTTTTGAAAAATTAATTTGTAAAATTTTCTATCCATAATGAGTTCATTTACTTGATTTGAATTCATATTGAAAAAGTTATGAATTGTGAAAGATAGGAGGGTGAGCTACCTTCATAGTTTAGGAAACTAAGACTTTGTTCCTCAATAACTTTTGGATAGAGTTTTAGTTTCTTAAGAAACTTTTTCAAGTTGTAGATATCAGTGTTAGAATTCTAAATTGCTATCACACTTGCAATTTGGATTTGTAGTTTGAAAAGTTATAAAAGATTATAGAGGTAGTAGTTGGTTGCCAAGGGAATTAAGGAACCTCTACTTTGCACTCTAATAACTTTTGGACAGTAGTTTAGTTAGACTTGAAATTTGAAGGATATTTTTTTTGTAAAGTTAGCTTTTCAAAATGCTATTACACTAAGCATTTGAAAACTTAAGCCATCTGTGGTACTAAGAAGAAGGTCACAGCTAGTGTGAAGAGTAGTTTTTTAGTATGTTCTTTTAGCATTTTAGAGTTTTTTTCAAGAAGATTTGAAAACTTAAAGAGTCCAAGACATGAAGACTTAAAGATTCAAGGGCCGTACATGCCAAGGACCTAGCCGTGTGTTGTGACTTGTGGCTTTGTTATTCCTGGTCAGCTTTGGAAGCCTATTATCTTTTGTTGTTGTTTCAATTCTGGTTTGGAAGATCGTTGCATTCAATTCTGCATTGTAAATTTGTTGCAGGCTATGTGGGTATTCCACCTAGCCTCTTTTTGTGTTGTGGATGACGAAGTGGGTTTGATCACCCATATGGTCGAATCTTATGTCGTTCTCATTGGTGAGGCTGGAGTAATGACCAGTTAATCGGTGAATTTGAAGTTTAGGAGCCCATCATTTGGATAGCAGCTCGTGTTTTTCTATTTCGTTTTACATGTCCAAAAACTTGTTTCTTATTACACACCCTTACCCATTCCCTTTAGATCTACCACAGGATAAAATGGGTGAAGATCGGATGAAGATTCAAGTTGGAAGACTTCAAAAACCGAGAGAAGATACAAGTTACACGAATCTCCATCGAAGCTCTGCAACTAGTAGTCAGACACTTCGCGTATTCTCTAAGCGCACTCCTCTCAACACGACAACGTTCTATCACAAGTTGTCAGGTTACAGAAGGAGTCAATCAATATTTTGAATAGTCTGCTTTGAATTGTCTGCTTGTAGTAGTATTGATGTGATTGATTTGATATCCTATTAAAAGCAATAACAAGTGCTTGCAAATTAAAGACACCTTGTTTACTTCACTAACATTTTATTGTTTGTCATATTGTGGGATGGGCACAGGTGAGGTCTGCAGCCTCTAGGATTATTTTCAAGACTCTCCAAACACTTTATACTACTTACTCATAAGCTTTTTTTTTTATAGCTCTATAACTGAAAGATGTTGGATAATAGACATATGTTTGAGGAAATCATAGCTTGGACAGTAAAATGGTAGTATTGTTGTACACAACCGGTGTAATCCATATATAATGATTTAGAACAAGTCAAAACTTAGGCTAGCATATGGAAGATGGGCTAGTTTTTTGAAAAAATTCTCAGTGACAGTACACAAAACACACTTAAAAACAAGGTTGTATTAGAATCTTAATTGCAGTTAAGTTATCATATTGTACATTTGTACATCATTTAAAATATATATTTACTTGTATTTTGGTAAGCTTCTAAGAATGTAGAGAAGAAAGCTTCAAGCCAAATTCTCGAATGGCTTCAAGTTGACGCTTGTTATCACTAGAGTTGTTAAAAAGACAAAATCTTTTGACAAATCTAAATAGTCTTGAGTGTTCTTTCCAAATTTTATAGAATCTACTTATAATTTTGAAGTTCAACTTCGCAATGTCAAACTGGAGAGTTTTTATGGAGTCACAAGATCAAGAGGCTGATCTGGAGGCAAAGTTAGAACTCTATGTCTTAGTTGCCAAATCAACCATCTCAGCCAGCGATTTCTTAATCATTGCTTTTCATCTATGAGATGAAGCTGGGCCCTCTCGCTCGTTAAAGACACCTCGTCTGGAGCAATGTTGGCATGGAAATCTTGATAGGACCATTTGTGCTTTGGTGATTCAACTTCGAGTAGGATGTATAGAGCCAAGCACACGAGATGTGATATTTGAAACGAGTTACAAAGGCTTAAATGAAAACCAATATTTTTATATGATGAGGTCATATAGAGAAGACACTAGCTATCAATGTTGGTTGAAAGGGTGCACGTACAGATTACGTGGCTAACACTATCAGGTGCATCCTCAAATTCTTGCGGATGGAATAGCACTCTTCCTCGACTTCAATTTTTACCTCCTTTTAATTTGGATCGGAGATCTCTAGCTAATTTAAAATTTTATTATTTTGTTTGCTTGTTTGAAGCTGCAAGATAAGAGAGTAGAAGTAAATTGCCTATTAGTTTAAACCTTTGGAATTCACTGACTTGAAAAATTAAATAGGAATTTGCTTTTGGTTGTTTTCTAGGGCAATGAGGAAGTAAAGAAGCCCATGTGATGTATTATGGGCTGATTTCTTTTACCTTACGGTGTCGCGTAGAGAGCGTTAGTCTCGGGAAATCATGAGGATTCTGGCTATGACCAAAAATGGCTCGGGAATGACAGAAATTGTAAGATAATATAAATCAATAAATGAATTAGTAACTTGTAAAAACTTCGAATCTTTGAGTCTTCAAATCTTCAAACTACTACTTGTTGTCCTATCCTGTAATTCCTGTTGTGTTTTTAAATAGGCCAAGGGTTAAGGTAGGGTGATAAGAAACCACGGGCTTCGGACGTGTAAAACGGGACGTACAGACCACGAGCTGAACTCCGAGGGATTGGATCCTAAATTTCAAACCCACGGTGACCAGCAAACTTGCCTCACCAGTAGGAACAACATAAAAGTTTCGATCATGTGGGCAATTAACTCCACTTTGTCGTATCCACAACATAAAATGAGGCTAGTGTTGGTGTAAACCAAACCGCCCGCAACAATAAAATAAATTTTACAAAGCCACAAGCAACACACACAAACACACAAATCTTCAAAATTCCTTCAACTTCATCTCCAATTTCAAGCTGAACTTTGGATGAGTGTCACTATTGATCTACAACTTCAAATGAACTAAATGATAGCTTTTCGGAAAACTAATACAATCATCTATTTTTCTTCCAAATTTCAAACAATTCTAAAACTCTGTCCAACTTCTAYGGCCATCCAAAGTTTCGGCCTTGAGAAGGGAAAGGCAGCAGACCTTCTTTTGCTTCATAAAAATCTAACACAATTTCTTACACTCCCTCCAAATTTCATTGCAAAACAAGAACATGTCTGTCTTTTATGGTCAGTCGAAGAGTCTGCCTCTTAATTTTAAAGGCAACAAACTTCACTTCACTCATACTAGTACAACTTTTGCTTCACAATTCCAAATCAAGCAAAGGAGATCAATTTGGAAACTACACACCATGATACACAACATGTCTCAATTTCATTTCAAAATACTTTAAACTCACAACACAATCGCTCTCCAGACATTCGGGTCCTCCCTCAACTCCCAATGAGAAAGAAGATGAATAGTGTTCACTTTTTCTTCACCTTATCTTCACTCTCACCACACAAACAAGTAAAGTCAGCCCCTACCTCACTCCCTAAACTACAACATGAATAATTAAGCCCTTATTTGGCCCCACAATTATTTCTCTATCTTTAACTTTGAAAGAAATTCACTTCAAATTCACCTAAAAGATAAACTATTCGAATATTTCCTTCATAGTTCATACTACATCACAAACACAAATTTATTATAATAAATCACTTCAACTATGGAATGAAGAACTAAAAACCAACATATATCTAATAGAGGTAAAAAAATAGAACTCCAATTGAAATGTCACTCCATCTGCAAGAATTTGAGGATGCGTTTGACGGTAGTAGCAACGTAATCTGCATGATCTGCCTTCGTTAAGGGATTAACTGGCCCTTTCAACCATCGTTGATGACCACAACTCCTTTCGATAGGCCTCACTATGCAATAGTATTGCTCGTCATTTAAACCTTCAAAACATCCTTCAAATGTAACTTTACGATTGCCGGGTTCAACATATCCAACCTACAATAAAATCACCAATGTCCAAGCGTCACGGTGAAGATTACCATGCCCTTGTTTCTCCACGCAAGGTTGTTTCGGTGGTCGAGATGGCCCAGCTTCATCTTCTGGTCGCCCATGTAACAATAAAAGATTCAGTGGCAATTGTGGTTGGTCTGGCAGTTGCGATAAAAAAAATTCGAAATCACGCTCCGGTTGAGAATCTTCATCTTGAGACTCAGAAAAAACCCTTTAGTTCGATATAGTATAATCTAAATAAAACACGAAGAAAAAAATATCAAATGAGATGAAGCTTACAAGTAAATCCTTCTCTATATAGTCGGAAAGAAAAGGCGTCACCTTGAAACCACTTCAAATGACGTCATCTTATTTATAATACCACAAATATTTAAATCTATCTAAATCATGTATATATACATATTCTATATAATGTCTGCATTTGCAGCACAACAACGGGTCTAGAAGGTGGATCAGCATCTTCTACCTTGAGTTTGAGAGGTAGTGATTGTTGTGTTAGTGTAAGAAGGAAGAAGAGTTTGAAACCCAAATTTTGATTGGAAATATCTTTTGTAGTGTCAATGATTTTGCAATGAAATTTAGAGGAGTTGTTTTTTGCAAGATTGTCTTTCCAAAGTAAGTTTGCAATCTTGATTGGTGTTGATATTGCAAAAATTATGGAGATTCAAAGGTGACAGAATTTGTGACTATCTAACTAAAGCAACCGAAACCTTCGAGTCTTACAACTCTTGTTCAAGTGAGCATCTTTGAGTGAAATTTTGAGAGAATATATTTTGTGATGCTAGCTTTCTATAAAATTATTACACTTGGAGTTTAAAGAAGTATAGAAGGAGTTATGGTTACTAAACGAGAAGAGATCTGTTGCATTTTAAAATAGAAGGTCGAGACTTTGCTTGTCTATAACTTTTGGATAGGGTAGTTGCAAGAAATACCTGTCGTTTTTGGGTCAAAATGGCTTTAATACTGGAGTATTGTGACTTTTGGGATAAATTTTTTTAAAATGAAATAAAATATGGATAATTTGTAAAGCATTCAAAAAATCACATGTGTGAAGATTTTGACCAAGGAAAATTTATTTCTAAAAGTTATGTGTATTCAAAGAGTGATGGAAAATGCCAAGAAAATGAACTCTTTGATGTTTGATTCTTAAAAAATACTAAAAAAATCAAAAAATTCTCCAAAAAAAAGACATTTTTCCTCACTTGAAGATGCTTCTTCTCAACCATTTTTGTCTTTAGAAAAAAAAATTGAGTTCTTTGTACTTGTGCAAAGGTAGTGCACTTTGAGCACATGTGGAGGGTGGACAGATTAATATTTTTAGAAAATCTCTTCTTGGGCCTATGTAACTTTAGTAGAAGTCCTTGCATCTCAATTTTCAGCTTCAAATTTGGATTTTTAGGTAGGAAATAGTACTAAAAACTTCCAAAATGGTCAAGGTAGACACCCAATCGGGGGCAGGTTAAAAATAATAAAATAATTTTGAAATTTTTGAAAAATTACTCAATGTCTAAAACTACCTCATTTACCTTCATACCAAATTTCACTCCAAAAAATCAAACTATGCAAAAGTTATGAGCAAAAAAACACCTGTCCAAGGGCAAGGACAAAAAAATAGGACAATGTTTCTTGCAATTACCCGATAGTATGTTAGTTCAATTTAAAATTTGGTGAGAAGTTAGTTTGTGAATTCAAATTTCTAAGAAGGTATAATACTTGGAGTTTAGATAAAAATTGAAGAAGTTATATAATTTTGTGTTAAGAGAGGTCTGTTGCTTTTCAAAAAAGAAGGCCGAGACTTTGCTTTCTAATAATTTTTGGACAGTAACTTAGATTGATATGAAATTTTGAGGGTGTTTAGATTGTCCTTTTAGCTTTCCAAATTGCTGAAGCATTTAACATTTTAGTTCTTAAAGCACCTATGATACTAGATTGAAGTCCGCAACTAGTGTGGACTTAGTTTTTCTTAAACTTTGTTGGGGTTTCCTCAAATTTGTGAATGAAAGAAGATTTTAAGACTCAAGATTGAAGAATTAAGATTCATGGGGCAAGAAAATTGAAGATTCGTATGTTGTGGCTTGTGCCTTGTTTTTCCCAGTTGGTTTGGACTTTGGAGGCTAGTTGTTATTTCAATTCTACATTGTAAACTTTGTTGCGGGTTATATAGTCATTCAACATAACAGTTATTAGCCCCGTTTTATGTTTGTCAACGACAAAGTAGGATTGATTACCCACATGGTCGCTTTTATGTTGTTTTCATTGGCCAAGGATGCTTCCTGGTCACCCTAGGTTTGAAGTTTAAGAGCAAATTTTTTGGACGGTCAGCTCATGGACTAGCCGTCCCGTGTCATCTGTTCGAGTACTTGTTTCATATCACATCCTTACCTTTATTCCTATAGAACCACTACAGGATAGGCCGACAGAAGATTGAAGTGAAGATTGAAGTGAAAAGTCGAGTTTTTGATACATCCCTATCAACACTCAACAACTAGTAGCCAGACACCCCGTGTGTTCCCTAAGCGCGCTCCTCTCTACCTAACGACGTTAGCTTGTTCCAGAAAAGCCATATTTGTTATATTGAGACTTTTTGCAGATTTTGAGACAAAATGCTAGTTATTGAAAAATTCATTTAAGATTTTAAGAAAATAGTAATTGAAATAAAAAATAAATAATGCTCAAACAGTGACCCTATCATGAGATTCTAAAAGTTGTTAAATATTTAAAAAAAAATACTAGTAAAGAGATAAAACGGTTTATCTTTGAGTCAAAGATAAAAACGAGACTACAAAAGGTCTCAATATAACGAATATGGACTTTAGATATGATTTGACAAAATAAGATAATGGCCCAATCATGGGATGTTCCAAAAAATGGTGGTTTTATTTTGTTATGTTTTATTGCGTTAAAATCTCTGAGACCGTGCGTCCCCTGGTGGTGTGCTTGGTACCATTGGAAAATCCTTAGCCGGGAGGGGTACACGGACTTCATGGCATTTCAAAAATTTGTAAATTAAAAAATTAGAAAATTACTTTTACTTTTGTTTTAACTATGGCAACGGCATAGGGCATACTAGTCTTATATTTTAAATGAGGCCACTTGTTTGTTTGTTTGTTTGTTTGTTTTGTTACAATGAGATCTCCCAGACCATGTGTCCCCCTGTCGTGTTCTTGGTACTATCGGAAAGCCCTCGGCGAGGAGGGATGCACGGGCTTTGTTTCATGGCATTTTGACTCATGCTGAGATAGTTATTGAATTTTGAAGTTTCTTTTTGGTTTTAAGAAATTTGAAAATTATTTTTGCTTTTGTTCTGGTTTTGACAAAGGCACAGGGCATACTAGTTTTAATTAGGGAAACAACATCTAACTGTGACTCCATCTTAACCCCTGAAGGACCGGGGGTATTTCAGCATAGCTCTTTTCTTGACTAGTAGCTCTTGTAATAAGCATAATTACTCATTTATGTGGAATAATTTTGATGATCATCACCATTGAAATGAAAGAAGACTTATGTAGGTTTCCTATGGAAAAAAAAATCAACGAAATTTCACAATTTTGGAAATAATGCCACTGTAAACAAGATTGATGAAAGATGTTTGGCTAGGCAATAATTTGTACATATGCTCAATTAAGAATGTTGAAATAGGAATGCTCAATAGTGCTTCAAATTTTTGAATTTTTTGCCGTAACTACATGCTATCATGATATTGATGTGCAATTTTTTTCAAATAATTTTGAGGTGTAGAAAAAAAGATATGAGGATGTGGAGTGATGGACGCGAGCATCTTTTCTATTCTCAAAAAATTCACCAAAAATTGCTCATATGATCATTTTTCAATCAAATTGCACCAACAGATTCACTAGAAAAAATCATGTAGGCTCTCTTTGTTGTTCACATGCTATTAGTAATGTTAACATATTAAATTTTCTATAAATGTAGTTGCAAAAGTCATGTAGTTGCTATTATGTGAGCCTAGGAGCAAGAGCACATGAGCCTAGAAGACTATACATCTATGTTATATTAAGTGTCTATATTATAGAAACCTTACATGATTATAATATAACTATGATATAGGTACTTGTATTATAGGCACCTTTGATGGTTGCTATATACCTACTTATATATATGCTCAAAGCTCACATGCTTGGATTTTCATGCTCACATACTAGCACAGTTGGTGGTAACCTTTAACTTAGGTATTAACCACTTAACGCCTCAATCCTTTCTTGAAATTTTGCACATTTTTGCTTACATACAAAAATATAATTGACTAGAATTTCATAAAATTGGTCATAAAGAAAGGTTGTCTTTCAAATATTCAAGTATTACATTGGATGAATGAGAAGATAATTGGACTAATTAGTGCCTTGAAGGCCTTTATTTATTGTTCAAATTATGGACGTTGGAGCACTTAAGGGTTAAAACTGACCTCTATCTTGCTCTAAATGTACAATCTCTATTCATGATAGCATAGGGTAGCAATTGGATACACCTATTTTCAAAACTTCAAAACTTCAAAACTTCATAGTTTACTCATGTAGTGTCTAAAAACAACATTCTAAGAGACTTTAGATTCCTCTTTGACTACCAACAAAGATCCTATACATTTCCAATATAATAATGGGACCTATACTGAATTACTTATAGGGACAAATGTAGGTGTTATAACATTAGTGCAAGAAGTTGAATACAGGTTAGTTTCAACAAGAAAGTGGAATAATTGGATTTTGAAGTCAAATTTCTAGGTCTGAGATTTTGACACATCTATGTCATCCTAAACCAATCATAGAATGACGTGTGAATGATAGAGCATGAAGGAACTTATTATATATTTTGAAAATTTGGATTATTATTCACTATCATAGAAAATTCAGAATGGATGCAATAGCAACCCCAATTGTAATTTACAAATTAGTTGTGATGGTGAATGAGATTAATTTCATCAGAAATTTACAAATACTATTCAAACCAACATTTTCTTGATATAGTTCTATTATCTTTTAATAAATGTATGCCTATTTTTACAATTTCAATGATGATGAATTTTAAATGTCCCCCAAAACTACTGTGGCGGTGTAGGGAGTCACTTACAATAAATTCCAGTGCATGTCACAAAATTGACACCAACATTTATGCAAATGCCAAAGAGAGTCTCACCCTCCAACAATGAAATTAAGGTGCATGGCATGCAAATGTTTCTCATTACACATAATACTTTTGTAAGTAAGGTAGACTGCTCTTAAAGCGACCATTTAAGAGTTGATTGTGTTTTCAGGGAATCTAAACTCCTTGAAACAATTTTCAGTTAATTTTCATAGGAAGAAAAAAGGAATTGGCATCTAACCCAACTAGTTTCATATTATTCGGACCTTGAAGGAATCAGTTACAAATTTTTGAAGTTGTAATGCAGTGGTCACTAAAAACGACCACCTCCTGAAATGTACACTGCTGGTACATTGAAGAAAGCAAAATGTACCTCTGTAGCATGATCACTTTTAGAGCATGGGCGCTTTAAGAGCAGACTCCCTTACAGAGATAACCAAGAACACACTCAACACCCATCTAAGTCACAGATGTTCATGAATTCACAACTGTCACTTAAAAATTCCCCATCTCAGTGATGGCGACCCTTCTTCAGACACTACTTGTTTTCAAACTTCCTAAGCAAGAGCACAGTAACAATCTTTGGAGGCTACAAGTGCGCTATTCACCTTCCAAAATATGTACAACTACAAAGGAGCATGCATCACGTCCACGGAACAAGGTGACCGTAATCTACAGAGTTTCTCCAAACGACAATCTAATGATCCAGGTTAGCAAATTTTGTTTCTTCAGTTTGCAACGACAAAGGCACTTGATGCACCAGTGAAGTGCTTGACAGATCCGAGGAAGTGTTTGTAAGCACCGAAGTGYCGAATCCGGTAGACCCCTGAAGWAGCCGTCTCAGGAACYYTCCACTCAATCTGGGCAAAGCTGTAAGTACTATACCTCAAGGGCCGACTCCATAAAAACTTCACACTCCAATCATCATCGTCATACGCAGATTCCCATTTGCCAGAGGAGTCCAGAAACTCCACCAAAGCGAAAGTTCCCTCAGTAAGCAAATCATTCCGTGGGCATCCTGTGTAAAACACCACTGASACAGTCTCACCAACACGATAGGACGAATTGGCTGGCACATCCTCTTTGCAGTCGCCGAAGGCAACACCAAACGGAACCTGGTCTGCTATGATGCCAGGTAGAAATCCCAGTTGTTTGTCAAGGAGATTCGGAGGTGAAGGCCCCGGTGCAACCTCTGTCCCTTGCGCTAAAGCTGTGGCCAATTTCTTGAACTCCTGGATGTAGCCCTCAAGTGTGTGGGGACCGAAAAGTGTTGAAGCACCCTGCATTGCAGAACGGCATATTAAGAACTCAATCGTGGGTGTAAACGGTCCCTAGATTTCACATTAATTTCAGAAGCATGTCTCCACTCAATTGCGATATTATTGTCTCCAATGCAGCCAAATGAAAGCCTCATTTGTATTCRACAAAGCAAAAATGGTAGCATCAGTSAGTGTARTWTTTTCATACGAAAGTGATAGTRAATAACGACATATCCTACTTCATGAAGTMCAGTTTGACCACTATCAGTGTTTTTGGACGTGACCACCCCCAAAACACTGTGCAATATTTAAGTATATATTTAGATTATTGCAGCTATTTACARCAATGTGGTTACCCAAACAATAAGACATATTCCTCTCACAAACCTTYGATTGWMGAAGCGCATCCTCTTYGTTTCAGATTGTGACAAGGAAAYAAGATGTRAGATGAATTACTGAAAGGTTCAATAGTCTACAGCTTGTCTAGCAGCAGGCCAAGACCAGGGTAAGTACKAACCTCGTATCTCTGAATCTCATACTCTTCAAAGGTAGCGATGTACTGAGAGTAGTCGCCCGCCAAGCCTGCAACGACAACTCGGGTATCGGAATTGAACTCCCCATTTCCGTTCTTCACTAGGGTATCCTTCACTGCTTCTCGTAGACGTCTACCAGCCATAGTCGTCATCTCTGCGGCAGACTTTACTTTCAGTACATTGATAAACACTTAATAACCAAGAATAAAGACCTGTCACATCCAACTAGGAGCACAACGTGAACAGTCAAATGAACATTTCCGCGTTATCACATAAGTGAGAAAATACACACCTCCAGGTACWGATAAGATGATAAACTGTCCAATTCGAAGGATCTGGATGGGAAGCACTGATGGCTGCAAGAAAAAAATGACAACATAGGCATCAACCCCAGGTGACAACCTTTCAACCAATGAGAAACTCCAGATGGTGAGACAATGAACCACCGAAGTTTAATTAGAAAGTAGGGACACGAGCATTGATATTTTGTAATTAATAGAAGAATATTAAGCTAAAGGTAAGTTTGAAACTTTTAAAAYTGTGGAAGTATCTCAACTGAGTGTCTATGTCCCATGGATAACGTGAACAAGCGTGATAAGAAAAGCATACCGCCCAGTCATATGGAGTGTTCATCTCGCCAGTGTCAATAAGAATAGGTTTTGGTTGCTGGCAGTCTATCTGCTTTTGGCCAGGYTTGTGCAGCGCTCCACCCACAAGYCTCCAGAACATATTACCCTACCAAGACAAAATACCGTTGAATACTGTTAGTAAAGATTGTGCTCAATAATGTAACTCATGCTTTTCACACCAAATGTCGTAGACAAGAACCAAAGAAAGTGMTTGAACAATGTGAAAAACAACGTTTCACRATAAATCTTGCAGAAGGATTTTACCTGATCGTCACCTTGGGTRAAATCAAAAGCGCCTGGTCCATCCGTAGTTCCAGCTGCAAAGCTGAACCCAACCGCTGGTGGACATGTTGTCACAACCTCTCCAGAGCTGAGTTTCACTGAAAGATTTGTCATGTCTACATAAGTTTGCCTATATGMAATCTTCCCAAGAACCTGCTCTGTTGCAGCCTGGAACAAATCGATAGCTTCATTTGATTGCTTTTCACCTATGATTCTTGTGCTCTCGAAATGGTCTTCAGGATATCTGCAGATACGAAATCATCTGGAAGTCAAAGATGGAAGTTAACAAAATAACTCATACAAGACACCACATCTGTTTGTCGATGATCAATTGAATACTACAGCCATGCAACACATATTTGTTGATGCATATCCCAATAGATGCATAGCAAGACACCGTGTAAGCACAAATTAAATCTTGAGTTTGACCCTTCATAGCATCCTTAATCCTTGCTATCAAACACAAGTGAATGCAGGTATATATGGTGATTAACTTACSCCGGGCCACGGCCAACACATAGCTCATTCTTGCCATTGCAGGTACTGTGGTTGAAATCACATTGAAGGCCTGAATCGAGGCAGAACGCCCCTTGCGTATTTGGGGAGGTGTCTCCGACATTGCTTTGGCAAAATGCAGCTACAAAAGGGGGACCAAAGGGATTCGCAAACTTGTTCCTCACTCTGCGCATGATACTAACAAGCCGTGTACTGGCTTGCCCTCCTGATGGTCCAATTTGAGCTGCAATACCCTGGAGTTCCATTCCTGCTACTTCTCGGAGATTTCCTAACAGCCCAAGACGATACAATAAATCAACAATTTGAAAGTTGAAGCATTTCTTCAACAAGAAAGATATCTTGAAAACATAACCCAACATAGCAAGAGGAAAAAGCATATCATGGAAGCTACACTTGCACCTATTCAAAGGAGATTAACAGACACCCTGATCTTATTTTAGGACGCCGAGCGGACTGAAGACTATAGAGTTGGAAGATGACACGGTTACATTTCCACCAGGATCCTTCAACCTTGAATTTATTTTCATATAAAGCATCAAGAAACAATTAGAATTTACCAACTTCAATGCATTCTTAGTGTGGTTGAAGTAAATGTCTAGTTTGGTAAACCCTTCTGAACAAAATACTTTCCAAGTCAGACAATAGACTCTTCTACTGCGGGGTGTTCAACAACACAACGTGAAGAAGAGAAATCAAGTCAAGCACCAGCCTTGTAGTGGGACTACAAGCATAAATAGAGTTAACTCACCGAGTATGCTGGAGCGTCTATGCAGAGATCGCTTCGGAGCACTATGATACTTGGAGAATTCAAAAGATTCCATATTTGAAGACTGTGGACTACGTTTCTCATTATTCTCAAACCAATCCTCCATGAAACGTGCAGCGGCACCCTTGTTATCACCACTTATTAGCTGATTAGTCCGGTTCATAGAGGTTCCATGCACAGCAAACCAACTGAAGGATCCTACGGGCCCCCATTCGGCATCAACAAACTTCAACAGCGACAAGTCTTTGTCTACATCGTACGCGTACTTTGCACGCTCTTCAGGTGGATTGTTCAAGTATGCGCTCGGGCTTCGATTGATATTTGCTCCCAAAATCTCGCCTGTCAAGAGACACAAATACTCATTTCAAAAAATTGCTTATCCAACTTTTCAAGGACATACTGTACTTAATTCCCATAGTTACTACTGAACCCGCCTCAAACAGAAAGACAAGTAAAATGGAACATTACAAGCGAATCCATGAAACTAAACACGAACCTTTATTGAAGTAGATAGAGCCAGGCCGGAGATTGTCATGAGCTTGGACAACGGCCAGCTCTATGCCGTCTGCTAAAGCATCAAAAGATTGACGAACGAAACCCAATGAAGTCACAATATAGAGGACATACTGCAAAAAGCCCCCTGGAGCCGAATGTGTATGTGTGCCGCTGATAGCAACATTCTTCTCCGTGTAAAGATTGCCGTATCTGTCACAAACATTCCGCAGGAGTCAGATTTAGCTGAAAGCTCAAGACTTGACCCTTGCAGAAAAAATCCAAAAGAGGTAACAAGAGTCTAGGAGTCGAGATCAAGACAAGTCGCTGTTGTATAAATATCAAGAATACCGCATCAAAGTTGACAATACATTCTCATGCTCAAGTAGATGAAATGTAAGAAACACAGCGCATCAAAACCGAACTTCGAGCTCAAACTATATTCTTCCACACTTCTGCTTCATATACATTTGCTCATGTGAGGTTTCTAGGGCTAAGGGTTTAGGGTTTTACACTTTCGCATTTCACATACATGTAAAGAAGAAAATCAGATTTGGAAAATCCATCAAAAGGTCCGAATCACCACCTTTCGTGCAGACGAGAAAGTACTCGCAGCGTTACAGCCATGGAAGCCATGCAAGCGTCAAGGTTGACAAACAACACTCTGTTTCCATCCATAGCACTAGACGGCTCGGCCACAATAAAGACACGGGCCCGTTGCCGGATATGGATACCCGCCGCATTTTGTGTAGGATTTGCATACCCCATCATGTTCACATCGGCCGCAGGTCCAGTGATGTCATAGCTACCAACCCCTAYCAGGTACTCTGATGAATTAGTTGCAGCTATCGGTTGTGGTATAAAGGCTCCCCCAACAAGAATAAAAAGCATAAGAAARCATCCGCGCATTAKAATTGAGTCTTTATCCATGGTGATGAAATTGGCAACATCAAATTTCCAATAGCTCTTCAAATGAAATGAATTTCTTCACGACATTCTCTCCATCTGCACGGAAAATTATATAATCATGTCATCAGCTGAGGAGAAATCAAAATGAAGAAACATCAGCTAAAGGCCAGTCCTTCAAACCTTGCAACATAATCGTCCAAAATTTCTCTTACAACCAAATGAGACCGAATTGATTTAAAACCTAAGCAGGCAACACCTTTCATAAGTTTGAGGACACTGAAACTGTCAGGGATCTAATACCGTCTCCTACACTAAACCTTAAACCAAGAGGAAAACTATTCGTACATTAGAGGTTGTCACACCTTCTCCGAGTATAAAACTTCTATGAAGAATGAGAAAAGAGGAGCCCACTAGGAGCCTTTCTCCATGAAGAAGGTGTGACACGCCTTTCGTGTTGTGTAAAGAATGAGAATGGAGAACGATAGCCGAGACCAGGGATAAACAGAGAAGAAAAATTACGAGACTCCTGTTATTACGGGCGAACTCTTTCTTCAAACTCCACGCCATCTCATCAGCAGATTGAATTCCGCAAAATTCAAACGAGCTACAAACGGAGAAGCAAGTCTGTAATCCAAAAATTGGAACTACCAGAGAGGGAATTGAAGGTCAGTCACCGGGAAGTGGAATCGGGTGAGGCAGGGGACGTACTGAAATTGCGCGACAGTCTTCGGAAGCGGCGAACTCGAATGCAGCGGAAGCAAGAGCTCGAGAGCATAGGAGAGGGGGAAATGGGAAAAGGGAAAATGGGCAGTGGGGATGTTGACGGAGGCCGGTTTCAAAGAACGAATGATTGTTTTGAGTGCTAAGGTGGGTACACCCAAAAGCGCCACAAATTGGTAGGTACCTATTATTATTAGGTACTATTATTAGGCTGTTCAGAATTTCATATTGTTTTGTTGGCAAATGAAAGGAGGTTCCAATGCACCAAAGAACACGCCATTTGGATATAATATGCAAAAGTTATGGAGGATCAAAGTTTGTTGCTAAAAGCGTTTCTTCCACATAGGTACATAATTGGTTTTGGAGATGTACACAGTCTGAGGATGGTGGTTTAAAGTCAAGTGCCATTTGGGGGTGCCTACTTTACTAAGCTTAATTAGTAATCATCAAGTTCGACCACCTCCCATGTTCTCTAATTTGTTCTAATAGTAAGGGTGGMTATTAGTATCACTTGAAAAAAATTATTTTGAGGAAATTGTTATAATAACAATAATATTTCAAACTACACTAATTCAAATAGTGTGACTAGTAAAGTAGTGTCACGTGCATTATTAGGATATTGAGGTGAGGTGATCTACTTCATGTTAGAGGGATTCTAAAAAATCTTGAAAGTCATCATATTTTAAATCCGTAGTTTGCTTCTAATCTTAGATTGTATTTGTGCTTTTTGGAATGACAATTAGATTTGATTGCATGCAATTCAATCACATTGGGTTGTCTTCTTTCTAAAAGAAGTTTAGTTCCCACCCTTAAGAATAAAAGGGATCAAGAGTTTTCTTTAATCAAAGCTTTTGTAATGTCAGTAATCTCAAGGAAGCAATGAATTTGTATTGAAGCCTAATTCCAACCTTTTCAACCCCATTTCCTCAGTTGTCTCTACATAAATTTAGTCCAATTTTTAGTAATGCTTTGGAGTGGAATCAACTCTCTCTATAGGGTTCACAATTGGGCTAGGGTAAATTTAGTTCAATTTTTAGTAATGCTTTGGAGTAGAATTGACTCTCTCTATAGGATTCACAATTGGGCTAGGGTAAATTTAGTCCAATTTTTAGTAATGCTTTGGAGTGGAATCGACTCTCTCTATAGGGTTCACAATTGGGCTAGGATCATCTATGTAAATTTAGTAATGCTTTGGAGTGGAATCGACTCTCTCTATAGGGTTCACAATTGGGCTAGGATCATCTATGTAAATTTAGTCCAATTTTTAGTAATGCTTTGGAATGGAATCGACTCTCTCTATAGGATTCACAATTGGTCTAGGATCATCCTGCGTATGCAAAAGCTTTGATTGTTATAAGATTGAGGCACTAGTAACTAGCCACATCCAGTGCCCAACTTGTAGTGGTGTAGTATTTCCAATCAAGGCTATAATAAATTTCCAATTAAAGCTTGGTATGTGTTTTTTGGGTTTATTTCAAGGCTGAGACTAGTAAGGTTATGACAAATGTCCCAAATTAGAGAGTGAGAAAGTAGGAAGTAGTGAGCAAGAAAGTAATTCTTGAATGATCAGAATTGGAAGACTCTAGACATTGGGTGTTGATCAGGAGTACTTTTTTACTCCCAAATTCACAGTAAGTTCAATTTTGGGAATAAAATTCAGAAAATTTTATCATCTCCATCTATCCTATCTTTGTACATGGAAATATTGCTCAGGATCTGTTGCAAAATTGCTTGAATGATCTGTTACTGGTGCCTCAACCTCATGCCTAAGCTCCGCTTCTGCCCATGACATAAAAATTGGAATTTGCAATATTTTTAATGCTATCATTGCCCACCTCAGCTTATCTCCACAATGAGCACTGCGTTGCAGAACTTCATAACCCTTGCTCTTGTCCACCAACAGGGACTTCCACATGACTGGCCACTAATTGAACCCAAATGAATTTCAAAATCTGCAGCTCTGAAATGGTGAATACTACCATGWAATGTACATTATAGTACAGTGCACCTCTGACTCTGGTCCACACATGGTACAGCCTCTCTACACGGAGCTTCATGATCATCAGAACAGGCCTTCTCAACAACTCATCAAAATCAAACTGAGCAGCTAAAAATCAGTGTTCCCAAGTRCATGACTATCAATTCTTCCCGCTGCAGCATTGAAGTCAAACTGTTGATTGAAGGTCGTCTCCTCTTTTGAATTGCTGTTGCCACGAATTGAAATCATCTCCGTAAGATTTCCATTTTCTACAATGAGTCATGTTTTCTGAGTTCATTGTGAAAGGGATCAGCAAGTGTTCCTCCTAATATGACTTCTTTAGAGCTGTTGGTTGAAGGAATTCAAGGGTTTCAAGGGTTTCAAGGGTTTACAAGTCAGTCGGGTTGATGGTCGTCGGCAGGTGTCATTGGGGGAACAGGCTTCCAGTCAGGCTTCTCGTCCCAGTAGATGTCGTACCAGATGTGGCCTGGAATTTTGTCCATCACACAACACCATATTCCTGTGTAGCTCTTGATCCTACGTTTGAACTTTTCGCCTCGCACCTGCACGCAAAAGATCAAATCAAACCGATCAATGTGTGCCACATGTCCAATGAAAAATTTCCAGACACAAATGTGTTACTAGGTAACAGGTCAAGAGAGTGGAAAACTCTGTCTACACTAGATTACATCAGGACCGTCAGAGCTTGCAGATCTACAGCTCTCTTGAGACCACAGGGAAGGACGGACAATATCACTCTAGACCATTACATTACTGTTTTCCATCTGGAAAGCGCCATAAGGCAATCCAAGCAACAGGAGAGGGTTATGGTGTCGTATAATTAAATATAGCAATAGTCTAGTGTATGTGTAAAACCTCAGGAATAAACCTGCCGCGTTTCTCTTTCACGTCCGGTTCAATGACCACACGAAGGGAAACGTAACATAACTAAACATTTCCTGCAATATCACTGAATTATGAAATTAAAACTTCAGGAGTTAAAAACTGCGGGCAGATGAAGATCATCCACTTACAGCGTTTGAGAATCCTCCGAAGACATCAATTGATGATGAAAACTCCAGTACTTTGTACTTGTTGAATAAATTTAGATTTGCGGTAAGCTGCACACAGGTTCGTAATTGTCAACCAAGACTTTCACGCCATTAGCAAGCAGAAATATAGGAGTCTAATCCATGCCAGAAACGAGACGTATACAAGACCAAGGTTTGCAAAACTAAGATCTCACACAGATCAGACATTAAAATGACAGCACTTGAAACATCATTGTCACAAATGAACCTCAACGTCTGTGCTATTTTTGGGGAGCTTGAAAACTCCAGAGAACGCCTTGTCTGCAGGCGAGCAATCTGCAGAATTTCGGTCGCATAACTTAACCTTCAACACTGACTTTTTCACCTGCAGGGACAATAAGCAATGATATTACGCCACTCACGCTACTTCCAGCCCAAACTTCGACTCACGGCACAAATAACCTTTCGAAACAAAAAGTGCCGGCAAAAGCAGATTAACGAGACCCATGTAAAGCTTGTCTTAAAATTCATCATTGGACATGAAGAAATATTACAATTAACTACAATATGGAACTCTGGAACACTATTGCACACGTACAACACTATCAAGTATTTGGAAAAGATTCGTTCTTCAATTAACCTTTTTGTCCAACAGAGGGTTATCTAGAAACGAGTATTCTCGGATGCCAATTGGAGGTCCAAACTCACGCTCCTCACGGTTAGCAACCATACGATTAACCTGAAACATACAACCAATCAAATATCACCCATACTTCAGATTTGATTCTCTCTCTGCTTATATACAAAACCAGCTTTCCACGGAACAAATGACAAGTTTTTAGAAACAAGCACGTCGTATCATTAACCATTAAGTGCCCAAATGGCCAAAAATGACAGCTTCCATATCTAAAGGAGTTGAAATTAACCATTTAGGTAGCTTCAAGAAGGTAACAACATGTACCAATAGGAGGAGGAAGCCATACCCTACATTTTTATACAAATCTGCCCATCTTGTGGAACTTGGGAGTACCCCACCCAACATCAATCGTCTCCATGCCGCTGCGCATGTCAAAGACTGGAACCCCTTTCCAGAAAAGAGCTTCAAGAATCTTTGAATCCATCGCACCTTCGCAGAAAGAAATAACACTCTCCATGTCAAATAGAATTCAATGAAATTCAATCCACATACAAGACAACAGCCAAGATTCTCCCTTTATTTCTACGAGCCCAGCAGAAACGGATTGTGTCAAGATGTGGTAGAGGAATCGAAGGCCGCTAGGGACTTATCCGATCTCCTACACCAACTCTTCAATTAGCAAGTAGTGAAAGCATGGTTCGGCAAAACGTCTATGGCCACTAAATCTTTCCAGTGAAAAATAGGGTTGTCTACGGTATATAATGGTGATGCGCAACCTCCCAATTCGAATAATTGCAAAAGAAATCATCAATCTTTGAGAGAAAAATATTAGATCGCACGAGAATTCCGTTCTCGTGGTACCCAAAGTGGAGCTCTACAGTGATTTCCCAAAAATATTACCCCTACAATGCTTGRCCCCTAAGATAGCCGGCATYMAGTGGCAAATTATGAWYWTTTTMMCGACCTTGGATGGAGCTTGAGTRGAGYAATACGAARTGGATGAAGAATATGCAAATATGATGAAAAACAATTTATTCTATTCCACAGCCACGTCACCCAGTGCTTCATGATACTTATGCAAGGTTTTGAATCAGTTCACGTAAAGACGAGAGAAAAGAAGGAAAACTTGCAAAAAAATCATCCTATGCCAGACAAGCCATATGCTATTTTAGCTCAAGAGCTCCAGATCTACATCCCCCCTCCTAGCAGGGTCTCTTAGTGACACWAATAGTACCCTCCACCTCAGATCCATGTGATGCAACAAAGTTAAGAAGAACGTACCCACGAGAATGTTGGTGACTTCGTAGTCGGTGAGATGGCGAACCCAATTGGTGACGAAATCCATGAAAGCATAGTTGGCGAACGTCACTGCAATCACCTTCTTCTTGGCCCGGAACTCAATCATCTCTTTCGTCAAGGCAAACGCCTCTCGTGGAGGCATCTCRCTCCCSGCAGGAGGCACCGTCCATATGGGCTCCCTCAGCACAGGGTAAGCCCCGAAATGAGCTTCACCATTTTCACCAGGCTTCGAWCGGCGATGGCCRGAGTCCTCCTCCTTCGGTGGAGGTRGTGCTGAGTCTTCTTTGGCAGGGGTAGCCCTGGCTGAAGGAGCTTCCCCTCTCGGGACCCCTGGTTCCATCTGTACAAGGGTTCAAAAAAAGCGCCCCAGAACGTCAACCGAGAGAGAACATGTTTTCAGCAGATAACCTACTTCTACGGAACCATGAAAACTGAAAACTAAAAGTAGAGGACACAAAAAATCGTTGAGGACCTGATCCGGTCTCCTATTGACTAAGCCCTGGTACTAACAGCAACTCATCTCTTCCGATACACTTGGTTAGCCTTAATTTGCAAGTGGTGTAAGCACGAATGTCTAAATGCTTATGGCCACTGCTGTTTGAATGGAAAATGGGCTTGGCAAAAATCTCTTCAATGGTGATCTACAATAACCTTCCCTTTATATGATTGCATAAAAATCATYGTACACAGTGATAAAAAATTTTGAGCTCAACAAATTTGACTCGTGTACCCAAAGTGAGTCATGCATGGCTGCACACTGATCTCCCAATGAAAGCATATATCCAAAYAGCATCCTCTACCTAAACGTGAGTACCTTAACCTGAAAGGAGTGGTCAACAATCTCACTAAAGACACCTTCCTACAAGGAATGGAATTTAATAGTGAGTAATTCCCAATCCTGCAAGATGTGGAACGCACCTCAGATATGACATCTCCAGTCGGGGCACCCCCTCCTTTTCGACCTAATAGAGCGTCTGTGAGAGCACAAGAAAGGAAATTAGAGAGACGACTTTGCASGCGAAAATGGCTTGYCTTGCACCCATAGCCTCATAATATTGTACATGTGAAACTGGCTATCCTTACACGTAGTGAAAAATAGTAGTGTTCGCGAATTAGTCTGGTGAGATTCACGCACGAATTAAGCATCATTTGGTGCGTTACRAACCACGCTGGAACACACTGCGGATGGCTAGTAGAAAGGCGGACCTTAGAGCATCTATAAAAAAACAAAGGTTTATGTGACCGACTCCTAGGTACCCTTCGTCATAAATTTTTAACAMAACTGCGTTTCAATCCTCTATAATAGAACGGACGTTATCATGACATTCTGCACTGGCCTCCACTACAACTGGAATCATTCCCAACCCTAAATTTGGAGATCACACTCCCAGCTAGTGTCACTAAATCCGACCATAAAAACGCATCACCAAACATAATGATCCGTGATTACGCGGAGTAGATCTCAGAAAGATCAGATCTGCTGCTGAATCTCTAAATYTGAAGCCTGAATTCAAAAGATCTATCACCAGCCCAGCCATGAAGAGTTTGAAGTGATTGAGCTTCGGCTTACCCGAGAGCGAGCCGGTGGTAGACTGCGACCCCGCCTCCTGCGACTTCACGAGCGATTCGTAGTAAATGGGGCGCCCCAAGTAATACGACAGCACGAGCACAACCACCACGGCACTCACTTGAATGAACACCGTTAAAGGCTTCATGGCTTGTACACCACGAGCTCAATCTCTCCTCTCCCAAATCATGCCCCACTCAACACAGCTTCATCRTCACGATCCGGTTCAGATTCAACCGTCGCTGTCCGAAATTCGAAGATCATGCAAGAGGATCCGCATCCGCCATTGGCAGAGGCAAATCCTGGGCTACGAAAGGCCCGCAATTGACGAGAGCTTTCAGTTGAAAAAACTCCAAGCAAGAGCTACCTCACCCCTCGGGACACCAAGTACCAGGAAATTGCATGACCATTTTTGGAACCAAGCGGCCCTTGATATCGGGATCTGCTACCCCATTGCACCACGACCATGACGGCAAACACCCGGAAAGGAAGGACTTTCCCTACATTACAAYGGACCCTGAGAATTGCCAAGAAAGAAACACTGTCTCCGAGCTTTCAACGGGAGTTCGCAAAGCAAATCTGCGCGAATTTTTGGATCGCTGCAGATTCTGCAACGAAATTGGTCGCCCTCACAGCACAAAACCTCGGAATCTGAAAACACCACAAGGGTGGAAGAGGAAAAATGGCAACGCTGACTCCAAGCAAGGTTGTAAACAAGAAGGCAACGATTTCAGTCAGTTGCAGCTGCTACTCCGTCAACTCCTGGCAGAGCGCGAATAGGAACAGTGGCAAGGAATCTGAGGAGACTGCCTTCCGCAAAAATTTCAAAGAGTATTGAAAGCAACAGCACGGGCCTTCCCTGACACACAGGGGAGGAAGAAGATGAAAAGAGTAACGTTGGCCGGAAGCCCATTGTGAATAAGTTACATGTCTATTGGGGGTAGTTCTACAAGTACACTCTGCTATTAGGAGCTATTAGGGGTAGTCACACCTTCTTCACTCCATAAAAAATTCTTTGAAGATTGAGAGAAACAAGGAGTCAATTGGTAGCCTAAATTTATGAAGAAGGTGTGACACCCCAATCATGTGAATGTAGAATGAAAAACGGAGAATGGAGTTGCATGCAACAAAAGTTGTGCTGAAGTCACCATAGCATAACAAAAGGAACCATAGTGTGACAAAAGGAACCATAGCGTAACAAAAGGAACCAATGGAGGAGCAATGCGTTGGCGAAAAGCAAGGATGGTGGAATATTCTTATTGTATAAAGAGTTATCCACGTCCATTATTCACCTCTAGAGGAGAATAATGGACGTTGAGAACTCTTCACACAATAAGAATATTTGGCTTTGGAGAGCCAACCAAAAGCCAATTCCAAATTGACACGTCCCCATTCACTGGAGAATTTGTGAGGAGTGAAGAAGGTGTGATTACCCCTATTGTTGAAAAGTGGAGGCAAGGTCCATAAAGCGCCCATGCGAATTGAAAATTACTTTGGGGAGTTTAAGGTAGAACCACCCATTGCCAACCAGAGATCCATACACAACTTAGAGGTGTAGCTATTCCAACCTAGGTTAAAACATATTTCTAAGCAAAGTTTAGGCAATTTTTTGAATTGGTTGGAAGGTCATCATTTTGGAAAATGTTGTGTAGAGTTTTATGTGCGGAGATGTTCAAGTCCTCGTGATTCTTTTTCACTATAATCGTTTTGGAACCCCTAGAAAACAACCAAAAGCAAGGCAAAGATGGAGGCAGTGTCTACAATAGGTGCATCTACACAATTGTTTCCAACAATTTCTATTTTATTCATACAAACCCAAAAAATTACAAAACCAATTTTTTTGGCATTATCATGTGCCCATTTCCTAACAAGCACATGTCATTTTCTTCTACATAGACACTCAAGATCACCACATCTCAAGTAAATGTTACTTTTACCCTTGAATATCTTGCGGGTGACTCCGGAAATCATCTTTATTGGCACTATATGATATCATCTACTATCTATTATAAAAAAAAAATAAATAAAAGTGCTCATTGGAGGTCAAACTATTGTGGATGATCTCCTATTTTGCACAAAATCCCAAGGATGAGCAATTGCACTTCTATCCTACATACAAAGATTCTTTGTTATTCATCTGCCAAAAAACAACCGCAGCTAGCATTGTTTATGGATTAAGTACTTCTACCTTAGACTACCTTAGGGTCGGGGTGAACTGACCTCCTCACGCGGCCACTCTAAGTCATTTCAAAGGTGCAAGTAAACCAAAAAGCCCCCCTATTTTGTGCTTGATTAATTTACCTTGTTCACCTCTCCTAGCTAATTCGGGGCCTCTGATTGCAAGTATAAATTCAAAAAAATTTGCAAATTTTATTACGCATTAAAAATAAATAAATAAATCAGGGCTTTCCTAAGTGGCCAACCGAGGGGGTCAGTTTACCTTGGCCCTACTGACCTTAGCAGCTTCATCATCATTCACTCTCTACACTGAAGATCACAAGTTATACTAGAGACTAAGGTAGGAGTACCCAATGGCGTCCAGCCACCCAATGGCGTCAATTTCTATGTAAGGTATTGATTCAAGAACACAATTGTAGGCAAACTGTACATAGCCTCTCATTTAGGTAAAAAAATAATAAGCTATTTGCAGTCTACGTACATTCATCATCCGAAATGACTATCACGTATAAGGTAGGAGGTCCATAAATGGAGCGGGTTCTAAAATGGAACAGGCTCTCGAGGTACATTTTGCATTCCCTAATGTACAAGCAGTCTACATTTGAGGAGGTGGTCCGTTATAGAGCCCATCGAAATGCACTTTTCTGCAACTTCAAAAATTCATAACTAATTTCACAAAGCTCCAAAAAATATAAAACGACTTGGGTTAGATGCCAATTCCACTTGTCTTTCAAGGAAAATCTACTGAAAATTATTTCAAGCAGTTACACCTCCCCAAAATTCAGCTTCAGCCCTTGGATGGGCCATTTATGGACCTCCTACCTTAGAAACTGATGCCATTAGGTGCACGGACACCATTGGGTGCTCCTATCTTACCTGGTCAATTTGGAAAACGGGGAATCAAAAGGTAGTCAGTGCCTTACACTGATCATTGTCATTGTTGAATTGGTGGTTCAAAATTTCAAATATTTGGTACTATTTGTGAGCCGATTAGTCAAGGGGTCCCTAGTGGCTGAGAGCCTGCTCCTGCAACCTACTCCTGCCAAACTGTGACTCCTGAGGCAGTCCACTGGTGTACCTCGCACGTATTTCACTACAATGGTGATGATGCTAAAATGTACCACGTAGGGACATGGTACTGTGGATAGGGAATAGGAGTAGGTGGGAAAGATCTTGTGATAATTTGAGCCATGACATTTGCTTGCGAAAACCGACCAATCGGCGTGACTCGGTGTTATTAAGGTATCTTACCCCCAAACTGCCACTTTTTGCTTCTGGGCGAGGAAGAATTTCCATATTTTTGATGTTGGCACTTGAAAGGAGGTTCCAACACACCAAAGAATGTAACATTTGGACTTTGTATGCAAAAGTTATGAGGAGGTGAAGTTTGGTTCTAAAATAATTTCTTCCCCATAATTATAGGTACATATTCACCTTGGAGATGTACTGTACATGAAGTGAAGATGATGTTTTAGGATTAGTGGCACATGGGGGCGGGGGGCAATGTAAAAAGAGTCTCCAAATTGTCACTTTTTGATACCGTGCCTATTTTCTATTATTAAACTGGTCAAATTATCATATTTTCTTCTTGGCAAGTAAAAGGAGGTTTCAATGCATCAAAGAACGTGATATTCTTGATATTGTGTACAAAAGTTACAAAGTGKCAAAAACTTTTTTGGTAGAAATTTTAAACTCCTTTTTGCCTTATAGGTACATATTTAGAGTTTGGAGATGTACCCAAAGTGATGAGGGTGATTGCAAGAAACACTTGTTCTATTTTGCGTTTTACGTTGCGTGTAGAAGTTGTTTTTGTCTATAACTTTTGTAAAAATGCTCGAAAGAACAAGAAATTTGGAGACAAGCTTTCTAATAGTATGAACATGATTTTTTTCAATTTTGGTAAAATTACTTAAGTGACCGAAATTGAATTTTGATAATATGTCACACTTGTAGTTTTGATGGTTTCTAGTACTATTGAGTACCTTTTTTGAAAAGTTAGGTCATGAAACTTTGAGGGGTGCTTTATAATATGGAAACACAACTTTTGAAGAGAGGAATTTTTGATTGCCTATTGCAAGTGAGTTCTAGATTGGCCTGAAGTGAGCACCATTTGCAATGAATTTTTGAATAATGAAAAATGATTTTGGTGGAATTTTTTTATGACTAAACATACACATAAAGTTGTTTCAAATTTCCAATTTTCATTTTACTTTTATAAATTTTATCGTACTTTTTACTAATTAAAATATCAAAGTATGTATTTTCTTGAGACTTGGCACTTTTCAAGTTCTCCTACTTAGAGAAATTTTCTACACTTTTCCTTCCTAGCGTATCTTCTTCTTAAAGGTCTATACATTAGACATATTTTTTTTTTAAATTTAAAAAAAAAATTCTAATTTTAAAGTACTCCCCAAAAAATCAGCCAAACGCAACAAAATCAACAGGTGTTTCTTGCAATCACCCATGATGGGTTTTGATGTCCATTGCGCATTTGGGAGTGCCACCGGAGGATTTTGCAAATTTTTATGTTGCAAATTTTACGATGGGTGTACTAGAATTTATTCAATTATTGCTTGACCATTAATAAAGTTGACTTGCACTACACTAATGATGGTAAATAGTGTTACCTACACTAATTGATTTAAAACAACCATAAGATTTTATTCTTAATGAATATTTTTACTAACTATAGGTACAAAATTTTCCCAACTATAGTACAATTAGGATCCATGCACTCTGTAAATGTATTCATGAAGAGTAAAAACTTATGGCATTTCTAAAATAGTTAGTATGGATAACACTATTTACCATCATTGGTGTAGTTTTGAAATTATGCAAATTTATAAGGTGCACTAATATAATAGTTCACAATATTTTCATCCTCAGTCAATCAATAAGAACTCCATCCACAATTTCATCCAAATGTTATTCAAAGTTATTCACACTAAATGTGCCATATTTATCCAAAATTATTTAGAGGTGACATTGCACTATTCAAATGCTCACACTAATTGAATTAATTAAGCTATGTAGAATATATTATGACAACATATTCTTTTATACGCTCTAAATTTATTAGACATAGAGGTTTGCCTATAAAGTCTTTTATTTGATAGATGCATCAAAATTATTTAAATTCAAATTTTGCTTCATACTCACTTTACTCATTCACCTATCTATAAAATTATTAATGTAATGGTAACAATTTTGAAAAGGTGATTTTTGTGAAGTCAATTCTAATATAATTTCATACATGGGAATATTTTGACACTATGAATCTCCATTTGTTGTGCGTTTCAAATGGATTTTGGATTCACAATTGTTAAAACTTGTAGCTTTGTACAAAATTTGTTTTGATATTATATTAAATTCTGAAATATACAACAACAATGCAAGACTTGCATTTTACTTCATGGACATTTGTCAATGCAAAAACTTACTTGTAGTTTTCTATTGCATACTTCTAGTGTGACAAAAGCTTATTATTTGGGTCTATTTTAGATGTTGCTGCTTTTAGGCTTGTTTATATTCCACCATTATAAGAATTATTCTAGTAATTTGAAAAGCGTATTTCAACTCTGTAAGGATTTTTGTATTAGTGCAAGTAACTCTAATTTACCAAAGTCATCCAATTTAAGCTAAGGGTTTAGGGTTTATGCAAGCTAAAATGTTATTGTATTTTACAAATTTCCACACTTTTGTGTTTCATTGTTAGATTCTATTTCACAAATAGTTCAACTAGTGCTAGTTCTCTCACTATTTTGAATAAATCTTGGATGATTCTTGCCTATTTAGTAAGAACAATTGAATGAAATCTAGAAAAAAAAATATGGTGCATGGATGAAATTGGATATAAACCACACCACTAGAGATAATTTGAATATTGTATAGAATAAATTATATTCATTATTATCTAAAATACAACAAAACTCTATATTGTGCTCCTCTCAAATTTGCCAATAAAATTCTCTAATAAATATCACTTAGTATTATTATTGTAGAG
Organism: Pleurozium schreberi; assembly: GCA_006891605.1. Classification (NCBI taxonomy): domain Eukaryota; kingdom Viridiplantae; phylum Streptophyta; class Bryopsida; order Hypnales; family Hylocomiaceae; genus Pleurozium; species Pleurozium schreberi. The sequence continues at coordinate 227,403 of VACF01002111.1, read as the reverse complement.
CACTTAAGTGAATTAACTTGGATAACAAGGAAAATCACTTTGAGGCAACAACACCTTAAATTAGTCAAATAATTAGTGATTGAGCATGGTTTTCATGAATTAAGACAAATGATTTTCACCTAATTTTTTGTGTACAACTTTATCAATTCTACATTTTCATATAAAACTGAAATTTTATGCCATATGTAGATTCATTTTTTGCAAAATAAATTAAAAACTTTCACTTATGAATAGAATAAAAATAGAGAAGTGAAAGTGGAGGATTTGTAGTTTCACTCCATAGTTATAGCATCCATCTTATAAAGAATCAATCAGGGTTGGTTTTAGAAAGGGGACGCAAGAAAGGTGCAATTATAGTATCTCAACTCTTGCCCAGAACTCATTAGGCTAGCATAGATGACATGGAGTTGCAATCTTTAGAGAAGAAGGAGTTTTCACTTGAGCATCATCATGCTGGGCAAGTAAATAGGGTTGACATTATTTGCAAATTCCATTAGCAAAAGTTTGGTTTTTTCTAGTACTACCAGTCATTTTGTAACCTAGGTACCTTATGCAAAGTAGACAAATGATGCTGGTTAGTGGATAAATGCGTCATTTAGGTTTGCTAGACCTCTCATGTGCTTCTGAGATACCTATAATGAGATTACATTATGGATTTTAATCCTAGAAATGTACAGTCTCCCATGCCCAAGGTATTCACTAAAATCCTTAATTACTCAACCAATTGGGGCATTCTTCGTTTCTTTAGTGAACAATAAAGTCATCCATTAGACACTTTGGATCCTCGACATTGTTTCTAGTCTATCCTTGTAAGAATGCAACTAATATATAAACAATTTGATAGCTGGCTTCATTATTAACTATAGAAACAAAGAAGTCACCTACTTTTTCAATAATCAAAGTATTTTGGTGACTATATTGGCCATTGGGGGCCACGTCTTTCAAGGGTTAAACTTTAAACAACGCCAAGGCCATTTTTGGTCGATGAATGAGAGAGCATCTTTCTATGTAGGATAGAAATTCAAATATTCATCCCAGGAATTTTGTGTGAAAAGGGAAGATCTTCTACATCACTATAACTTCCAAAGCTTATTTTTGAAAAATTTTAAGCCAATAATTCTCATAGCATCAAAATTCATGATTTCCATGGTGACCCGGCATTTAACCTCTAAATGCCCAAGGCACAAAATTTGGGTGTCGACAATATTTTGAAGTTAAATAAACCTACCCAAGTTTCTATTTTTAATAGTTTATGTTTTCAAAAACTTCTTTTAGAAGTCTAGTTTTAGCATCAAAAGTCCAATTTTGAAATTGATTGATTATGATTTTTCTATTCAAGATTGTGTGCAAGGGTGTTCATTGCAATCTTGACTTTCCGTAGTGTTGAGGGCACTTGGAAATGAGCCTCAAGTACACTACAACTTGGAGAAAAAATCACATAAGAAATAAATCTAAAAACATTTTAGAGTAGATTTTGAGAAGCCATAAATTAATTGGATTTATGCATGTTAGGCCTTTCAACCTCATATTTTTTTGGTGACCAACATTATAGATTCGGCATGTGAAAAGAGGATTGAAAGACTTCGGCTCACATTTGCAATTTTAACACCCTCATGATCAAACATTATAATTCTTCAATTCATTAGTGATATTGTTGTGTTTTCTTTTCCTGATAGTGATCCCTAACATGTCTAGTTTGAATTCGTATGGTTACATTTAAAAAAAAAAAACTGATTCATCTCATCAAAATGCTGGATTTTTGTTCAATGTAGAGCAAATTCCTAGAAGCTCAAAAAAGGCCTTTGGCATTTAGGGTTAAGGGTTAAACCAATTTTTGCCAAAGATTTTGTTGGGATTTGCCAGGTTGGGGGAGTTCTTTCTTGCGGCCGGACAGTGGCCCTGCTTGCAGAGATACACCAGGAGCTGCAGTTTGCCGGCTTGAGGAGCCGGCCTGAGGTACTCCAGTGGAGATGGTCTGAGCGGTGTGTGAAAACGGTTCAGCAATTTCGGACCTCATACTACGAGATGGATAGCTCAACCAACAAAACGAGAACCTCCGCTCCCACCCTCGCGGCCTCGCCAACTCACTCCGTCACTCTCGCTCACCTTCTCTCTCGTAATTTCGCATTGCACCAATGTTTCCATTGCTTTCCAATCCTTGCTTTGCATTTTAATCTTCGCATTGCATTCGAATCCTTCGCATTGCATTTGAATCCGTCTCATTGCATTTGAATCCTTGCATTGCAWTTGTTTCCTTGCATTGCAGTGGCACTCTTGCATTGAATTGCAAACACAATGAAGGCGATGAGCTTACTACATCGCTCATCCTCTCTCGCACTCACTCATCCTCCATTACCCGGAAAGATCACGCGCAGGACATAYCCGTGCTTTCACTGCAGCCTCCACCACACCGCCGCCTCTACTACAACATCTCCCTCCGAGCACGCCACTTTCCTCAAAGAAATCGCATCCATAGAGCCTCCCCCTTCTCTCCCCTCTCTCTTAAGCGTCCTCCAAGCCCAAGGCGACATTATAACCTCCCCTTACACTCGCAAGGGCATCCTCCCGCTTGCCATCCCCTTAAGCGAGTCTCAAGATGGGGACATCACGGCTCTCTTACGCTGGCCCACTCCTGTCGTTGGAATGGACGTGCCTGTAGTGCGAGTGCGAAGTTATGGAGTCACTCTCCTTGCGAAGAGTCCAGAGGAGTTTATTCATCGGGCGTTGKTGGAAGAGGACGTGGCCGGAATCTCAGGACGAGTTGAGGAGAGTGCAGGGGAAATTGGGAGGGAATTGTATCGGAAGGGAGCGTTTAGTGAGTCAGGATTGAGTAGCGTAGATGTGTATTTGATGAAGAAGGTGGGATTGTTTCCGGATGTGTTTGAGAGGCTGGCGGAAAGGCATTTGGAGAAGGGGGATGTGGTTTCGGCGTTGGTGACGGGGGAGTATTATGCGAGTAAGAAGCATTTTCCAGGTTTTGGAAGGCCGTTTGTGTTTAATGCGAAGATGATGCTCAAGGTGGGTGAAAGGCTGAACGGAATTGGTGGTAATGCTAAATTAGGGTTTGCGTGAACACTGGAGAGGCGGGAATGGGAAGTTCTTTTGCGATTGAGTGCAGTATTAAGGATTGTACATTTTGATTGCATTTTGGAAATTGGAGGTGGAATTTGTGTTGACAGTTCTGCAAAGAGTGAATGACGAATCTCCTCGTAGCGTCGATGTTATAACTGAATTGGGGTTCCTTTCAATACTTGAGAGCGCAGGAATGTCACTTTTTGTGATTAGCCTCTAACTGTTGCATCGAGGATTGCGATTGTAGTTTCTTTTTTTGTAATTGCGATCGGGTTTGTTACGAAATATTCAGCTCAAGTAATCCTGCAGAGGAATTTGTTTGTGGCCAAGAGCTCAACACACTTAGTTGAAAGCCTAAACCCTACAATTGGCAAATTTTTAAATGTGAACCTTGCCCCCAATTGTAGTTTGACTAGGTTACCTAGAGTACCTCGGGGTGGGTTTCCTTCTTCTGGACGGCTGATTTGGTTCAGAGTTGGTTTTGGATTGCTGTGAGAGATTGGCCTTTCACATGCTTCTTTCGCGAGGCTTCTGCCCCTTTTTCTAATATGGATTGATGGAAGGGTAGGAGCGGCTTGTGAATTGGTCATGACAAGAAGTAAATKTCCTATAGGAATGATATAATTCTGGTAGCTTTGGTACCTGTAGGAAATTGAGACTCCAAGTGAAACTTAGCTGCATTACAATGTGGGGTTTTACGTTGGAAACTGCCTACCATGGMGTTACTATTGGTAGAGTTTAAGGTGCTGGGTTTTCTGGGTTAGATGTTTTTCTGGTGCAGAATCGGATGGGTGCTAATGTGTAAGAAGGGTATTTTATGTCAATACTAGCTGTCATGTATTTTGAATGGGAATTGCACGTGATTGTAGGTGGGACGCAAGTTGGAGGCGAAAGACGCTGCCCGCTGTGCGCTGAGGTCCCCGTGGTGGACATTGGGATCTAGCTATGCAGATGTGGCCAGCATTGCTGGCTGGGGTGAGGAGCARATCGAGTTCATGCGAGAGCGCGTCTCCGATGAGGGCCGACGAGAAGACCTTCTCAAGGGCAAGGATCTAGCCCAGGTCTGTCCACCTCCCTCAATTCTCTTAACCTTCTTTACTGCTACACTCTATAATTGCACTTTCCTTGTATGTCCTGAAATTTCTTCATGTTGTGTACTCATCCGATTGGACAACTTCCWAATGAACACTTTCGAAACACACGTGAGAGTCCATTTAGAAACCCGTTTGTCCTTGTGAGGAAGCGTCCTTAGAGAGGATAATCCTCATGAGTACAAATATTACCTTCTCTACTGTCACATCCTCTGATCTCTCACCAAGTCCTCGGGGACTATGTACCCTGTTCAGAACTCTTTCTACACTCTCATAAGTGTGAGAGGCATTCTAGGCCACCTTCTTTGATTCTTCCAAAAATAGTTCAATGTCACTTTTACATCTTAAGATGTTATAGCTTTGCTTTGATAATCATGCGTTTGGGTGCCTAGGTTGTGCTATGTTATCAAAGTACTGCGGGTCTACACTCAACACGCTCTGATGGTGTTCACCAATGACATAATCTATTATAATTGAACTTTCCTTCCATATTCGAAATTTTCATTTTACGTACACATCTCCRTGTCAAGTTGTGAACACCTGTGAGTGCATTTAGAATCCCATTTGTCCCCCCTTTAAGGGAGTCCCATTTCTGAGAGGTTGGCTGTGTATTGGGAATGTGTAATCCAAAATCTTTTGCTAATTTCCAATTTCCACCTTGGAGATCTCTCTTTCATAACAAGCCAAAATGTTCCCTGTAGTAGACGGCTAGAGGCAGATTATTTTTTAGTTTTCAAACTCTTAACTAGAAGCAAGTTAAGAGCAGCAAACCACCCTTGCATAAACTACTCTGATCACCAAAAAAGAGACACCCCATATTCATGGATTAGTAAAGTTATTTTTGCGCTTGAATGGAAATTTTTTGAAGTGTATGGGTTGGTATTGATTACAGGTGGCGGTAGACCAGGCAGCCTTCTTATTGGACCTTGCTGCAGTAGATTGCACTTGGGATGATGTGCGGGAGCAGTTGGCCAACTTTTACAAGGAAGCAGGACTAGAGGATATTGCTAGATTCGTTAATACTGCTTAGGGAGGTTTTGAAAATATGCAAGTTCATTTTTAAGTATGTGGTCTGCACATCATCTGATTTATTGAACCCACACCCCTCGAAAATGCGGTATTGTTTCACAAGAGAGAGTTCCTGTCTCAATCCCTGGTCTCTTTCCTGCGCCATGGTGATTGTGAATACCAGGCTCTAACCTTCATTGTGATCAAATTAAGGATACTAAGATTGATTCTAATAAATGATTTTAACTTCTCCAAAATATCGATATCATTGATTCATGTAAAGAATTCTTTCTTCTTTCCATTGACGTATGGTGGAGGCATCCATTACCAACCATTACCAACCATTGACCCATCAACAATCAATGGGGTGTCTTAAATTTAGGAGAGTCTTAATTTCCAACCATTAGTTCTTGACTTTTGACTACCAATTCCTCCATTCTTGTCACAACACATGTCCTTGGTTTGAAGTGCCAAAGTGAACAAGAAGTAGTCTCTTCAATGAGTGATCTCCAAACCAACTTTTGCTTTCCAAAATTCTTAGTAATTTCAGTTCAAGTGATAAGATTATCAAAACTTTTATCTTTGCACCTCTGAAAATATTAGCCCTACCTTGCACCACACCAAATCATGTCTAAAATTGTTTATTTGATTGGTTATGAGTGTCTTCAACTTATCACTTGATTGTCTTTGAAGCATCCACTGAATACTAATTTGATGAAGTAATCAAAACATTTCTTCATACATTGGGTCAATGTTAGGGGCTAGAGCTTCACAAGTGGTAATCCTACCTTTGTCCATGAGATGCTCCATGAAATGCTAAAGTTGCRATAAAGTTGAACAAAATGTTCTATCTTGCATATCCACATTTCTATATTGATGCCTTTTCACTTATTAGTCATTATTGGCTTTAGACCAAAATGGGAKAAGGTCCATGCGTTGACTTTAAGTTATATCTATTGTGAATTTGAGGAAGTTTGAGTATGTCCTTACTTAAATAGCAACCAAGTGTGTGATACAACTTATAGCGTAGCAACTTGTTTGATTGTGCACATGTTTGCTTGCATGCTTATCAAACATTGACAAGTTTGAACCTAAGGGGGATAATGGTTATATGCGCCCCCTTCTCTCATTCTCCATGGTGAATAGATTGAATCCATAATTGGAAAACAAAGGATGAGAGTCAAAAATGTTGCAGGTAAAATGAGTAGTATACTAACCTTCCATTTTTTTGTGAATAAAGAGAAGGGCTGAGAGTGCAAGGTAATAGGGCTCAAATTCATAAATCAACAGGTTCATTGAAATATCATGTGTTTCCCCTCAAAAAATCATTTAAACAACTYCACAAGTTCGAGGCTCTATTTATGTTTGCCTCATCATGATGCACGGAGAATATAGCCTGGTTGATTTGCTGCAAGAAGCAGCACCAAATAATTCTGAAAAATTAGATTACACCCGAAATTTATCTACAACATTTTAAGACATGGTATAGCTCACACACTACTATCTGCATCATCTGCACTCGTACACCTGCTTGACATGGGAAAGAAACSTAATCTGTTTAGAAGGACCAAGTAAACCTGGAAACCCATTGACAGCAAACATCAATGATAAAAATGTCGCTTCACGAACTAGACTATACATTGGCTCTCCGGTTGTCGTGCTCCAAAGGAAGAGCTACAAATAAACAGACGGCCTTCCTCGATATGACTGATGTRCCACGCCCATCAGCAACTAATTGACAGTTTGTTGAGACAAAATCTTGCTCCTCCATTTCCAGCAGTTTGAACCCTAACTTTCRTCTTGCAAATGGTCCTCTGTTTCWTCGCCCTTRCCATCTTGCTTTACCTTCTTCRAAAGGTGCCCACTTTCGTCTCGTTCTTCCTGCTCCTCGGACACGTCTTCTTTTACAACTTGRCCTGCATCATTCCTTGCCACTGTGCGAGCTACGGTGTCCTTGCTAGCCACATCACCTTTGTTGTTGAGCTCGTACTTTTCTTGTACATTCATGCTCTCATCCTTTTTCAATCTTCCTTGGCTGTCCGTCTCTTTGGTCTGGCTGCTAGTGGTTTTCCTCTCAGATGTGTCTGTCATCTCTTTCTGCTGCCTGAAACTGATGGTTTCTTCCCCTGAGACATCGGCATTAGCACTACGGCTAGTTGTTGTGCCTGAAACTTCCTTTTTCACGACGCCAGGTTCAGCATCAGAATGGGGAGCTCTTGGGCTCTCGTCCTGTTCAAGAAGGACGTGTTCCTCGGTCTGCACTATCTCATCGTCCTCTCCGTTGTCTCGGTTCACGAGATATTCACCTTCCTTGACGACTTCTTCACTCTTCCTTCCGCTCCATTTGAAAACATTTTCGTGGACATTGTCGTGGATTTTTGAGACGTTGTCGTGTAGTTTTTCATTCATTTTGGAAACGTTGTCCTGAAATTTTTCGTTGGCGTGCGTAAAACCGGACTCAACGGGTTCGACTGCCTGTGTCACAGTCAGTTTGACATCCTCCACAATCTACCCCACCCAAACCACAAGCCTGATCAGTAACCACCTTCTGGGAAACCTCAAGCACAGCAAGTGAGTCCACATCAAGTCAGAAAATGAGTACCAASTTGCACTTAATTCCAGAACTTAAGCAGTTCAACTCTGGTTTGCAGTAAATACATAGATTAAAAGAGTGGCTCTAAGGGACGGTCAGGACAGTGTTATTGGAAAGAAAATAAGGGGAGAACTAGGATGTCTTTGGAGGGCTCATAGAGATTTTCATCACTAGACAACACAGATCTGTTCGGTAACGATGCAGTAAACACATACATTTTCACCACCTCCCATAAAAACGTCTTTCACGCTGTCTTTTACACTRGTAGCGGCAATTTCGATATCCTCTTCCAAGTCGCTCGCAACAGAGTCAATTCTGTTCAAGTTGCGATTGTTATCTCGCCGGTAAGGAGTCGCTGGGTACACATAAATATGTGCCACCGCTGCAACAGCCATCTGTCGAAGCAAAAATCGTTTTTATCAGATAATAATGTGTATCAGAAAYAAAAAATAATGTATGCGAAACCCTCATCGGCACARGCTATAAGAGGGAAAATCGATACAGAATGTTCGGTGGCACTGGCTGTAGATAATGCACGATACAGAATGGAACTGTAAAAACAGTATGCTCAACAACAAGGGTGATCCCGTTCAACTGATTCGACGATTTGATCGAGAAAGCAGACATTAATTTCAGTGCTGAGATTGATGTCGGGGTTTACTTGAASTACATTGCTTACCTCGATACAGATAACGAAGTCCTGCAAGTTGCTCTGAAGAACGTCAAGTTTCTTTCCTCCTGGATGGCCAGGTATCCACTTCTCTGCAACTCCAGTTGCAAAGAGCAAGGCAATGACAACGCCTTGCCACCATGTCACAAAGACTACGGCCTTAAAACACAGAAACTTGGCTAGAGGATTGATTTCATGAAGCTCGTGCTTCGTGACATAGTAAAACTGAACGAGGCAGTATAAGGCCCACATTTGACTGAAGTTTTGGACAATTGTTATGTATGGGTACCTGCACTCCAGTAGGAAATGAAGGACCATGATTACTTCCTGATAAAAGATAAGTCGGGATTTACACAAGCAATAAAATGCGATTGCATCTGAACGTGAGTAAGAAGGAGAACAGGGGTAACTCACCCCATGGAGAAGTCAAACTCCCCTTCGCCATATAAGTCAAATAAGTTCAAAATAAACGCTAGCCAACTGCAAGTTACCTTGATTATTATCTGAAAACAAAGAATTAAACAATTTAGAATCAAACATAACATCGGGCATGAGATCTCAGTCATCAAAATCAAAAAAGCTGGTCCCAAACCTGCAATGTATCTCATTGGCATGTAAACACACAATTGCGCATTATAGGTTAGTAAATGAGACACAAACCTCTTCTTTACATCTAGGCTAGAAAAAATGCTTTATAGAAGAAACTCATAGATTCAAACAGAAACAAATTGCGTATGTAACAGTGTGATTATAGGAAAGTCAACTGCTCACACTGCATTTCCAAAGACATTGCTTCACTTTCTTAACCAATCCCAGGCCTATTATGTGACGAGACACTAAAAATTAAACACTGAGCATTCAGAGTCTAGTATGAAACTCACATATTGAACGATGCCAAACTTGGCAGAGTCGTGGAAGGAGCGACCAAGTGTCCAATTGTTTGTAAGCCATCGCAGAGGGAGAGGATGAACTATTTCATGCGGTCCTGTTTCCTTGTCCAGCAAAGGCTCTTGTGATTCCTCTGCTCCCTGTTTTGCCAATTTCTGGACAGCCATTTCCTCTCCTCCTGCAGTCACATGACGAATCCACGCTGAGTGCGTCCAGGTCGCACTTTAACCATCGCTCAACTCGCCCTATAGCAAGATTGGATATCTAGAAGGGAAATCAATGATTCTCCGGAGACAGACATGAATCCTTAAAAAGAAGGAGAAAAAATGAATCCACAAAAAGACGGAGGTTGGAAGATTTACACACCCAAGCAAGCAATGAGATATTGCCCAAAGGAGTATAACGCAAACGCTTCGTAGCAATCGCCCATAATTTTGCAGTAGATCGAAATTGAAGAAAAGCATAATGAGGCAAACTGAGACCTACGCGGAAGGGTACTGCATCAGAATCGATTCGTAGAACGACCTTCCAGATAACATGAATTCTCCAAAAGAAAATTGAAAATGAAGCGCGTGAGGGATAAAGCACGAATACAAGTACAATTTGATGAGGTTAAGATAATCACCGATGTGATAGTATAGGTAGGAACCATAAGAATAATGCCTATCAGCCACTTTTGCTCCTGCAACACCGCCACAAGTAACCACGTCAACATCCCGCTCAATTCTCGAATCAATCACAATTCACAATCACACTATATGAGCACGACATTAAAACCACAAAATAATGCACATTCTGTGAAATCTGTCAATATTCTGCAGCATAATTTGACATATAAACTCGTAAATATTCGTAATCTGACCTGGGGTTCATTGTAGCCCGACAGATGTTCAAACAAAAGGTAGAATGAGAGGGAGAGGCTGAAGATCACAAAGGCAGATGCGATTGCTATCGCCCAGACAATCATAGTCATCTCCCCAAATTTCGAAGAAAAACTTTGAAGCGCTGCAGGATCAGCTAACTTTTGCCACGCTCCTCTCCCCATAATTATAACTGGGAGCCCCAAGCCCTCCATGATTGAAATCTTTACAATAGTAACTTCCAGTACTGTAGCAGGACGCTGTTGACTGCCCTGTCGAGTGCAATCTTCTGACACCTTCACCACTCTTWAACAAATTTTCTACTAACAACTAYGTAAAGATCAGCAAAKAATTTTCAAAGTATGCGTAAAAGATGCGCATGCAGAGCTTGATCCACCGTTAATACTAATCTAACCCTAACCAGCAATGACCTCTGTCTCCTCATTTTCTCATAGATATTTTTTCCCTTGCAGCAATCCACATTGATCTTGCTTCGAAAGTCGGGATTAGATGCGAGTAAATGGGAAAACAGAGTCCAGATAATTCAAAAATCCTGTAGACACAAGAAACGAGCACCACGCTATTATCAGTCAGTAAGATACTCTGCCATGTCCCCTGTAGCACTTCCCGACCAAGATCTACACTCTAAACTCTCTATGGAATCTATGCGCCCAAAGTCAAGCAAATGAAAAAAGTTCAGGACAGCGTAAGGGGATCGCACAATCGATAGCCAAATTTTCAATCCGAAATTGAAATTCGGAGAAACTGTCGCCCATTACAAATCATCCGATTACAGGAAAAACCATGAAGCTTGCGAGAGTCAATCGACAAAGYTCAAGTCGAATGTACGCGTAGCTTGAAATCACCATTGCAATAGGCAAATGCTGTCAATGACGCGCATTCAACCACTACGAAACTAAACACAGAAATCAACAATCTCCAGGCGAAAGCACAATCTCGTCCAATCACTAGTTTATTCAAAAAGCTACGTGCTGCACTAACACCGCTAGCTATTCGTATCACAAAACCAAGAGAATCTCAAACGAAGCACATTATCCCGAGAGAAACGAAACAATACAATTTTTATTCTTCAAATTTGCTACTACCAAGTTCSTCACAAGTTATCCACAAGAAACAACGCAAATTAGCCGCATAAAAACACCAACAACTGACCTTGCATCCTCCAAACTCGAAATACTCCAATTTCATCCTCCCGCGCGCTTGAAATTCTCTGTAAACGAGTAACCGCAGCAGCAGCTACAAAGTTAATCGCAAAACTTGTCCAGAAAAGGACACATAGTAGCCTGCCTGCAATCTCTGGCAAAACCCCTGCTGCTGCTGCAAGGCCACTGGACTATTTCGCTCTCCTTGCGAAGCGCCGAGATGGGCGGGGTGAACGATGTGACTAGTTTGGCATATTAGTGAGGTGAGTATACAGTAATTAGAGAGGTTTTCAATTAGTGAGGTCTTCCGTCGGAGTAACGTGACTAGTGAGATGATTGGGCCGTTTGGCATGCGGCCCCGTGTCTTACACTTGTCAGTGTGGTGTCGGGCATGCAACTCGAATGCTTGATGGAGACGCACAATGGACGTATGAAGGCCACCTTTACTGCGGTGGTCGAAGATTCCAGAATTTTTATTTCTTAACCCTTGAAGGACGGACCAATGGCCGTGGAAATCATGCATTTTTGATACCGTGTGATATCATCTACTTTGAAAAAACAAATATCCTCATAGGAAGTCAAAGTACCAAAAAAGATCCTCCCTTTCCACTCCTAATACGGAGGATGAAAAGTTGCAATTCTATCCTACACAATTTGATTTTCTACACTAGAAGAAAACTGCGTTGGTCTCCACAAAACCATATGGACTTGGTTTTGTTGAGTTCATAGTTTTAAACGCAAAATTTTGCGTTGGAAAATGCATTCCAACACATTCTAATGCATTCAAATGCAAAATTTTGTGTTGGAAACTAGAAACTCAACAAAACCAATCCCACATGGTTTTGTAGAAACCAACTCAGTTTTTTTCTAGTGCTATCATCCAAAAGATACAAAATGTCTGCCGCAACGTTTAAGAATTAAGGAAGTTGTTTAACCCCTACATGACGTGATCCAATGTGAAATGGTCAAACATTATGTTTAAGCTAAATTCACCCTTATAATTTGTATTCAAACAACAAATTTGTATTTTTGTTACTTGAAACCTTGTGAATTCTATATTACTGGGAGAAATTTCAATTTATTTTGTAAAAAAATGTAATTGTTATCATTTTTGTTGAAAAAATTGAACATGAATGAGAAAAAATAACAAAAACAATCCAAATTATTTGAAATTTTTCAAAGAGGGACAAGTACTAATGGAGATTGGTGTGAAAATTTTTCAATTGCTTATTTTGTTTTTTACTCCCAAAACAACCACAACAAAGACCTAAAGTCAAATTCAACTATTAAACCAAATTTATCTTTTTATTTAATAGATGTTCAAAGAATTTATATTTTGTTCTATTGMAAAAAATAATTTTCGATTTATAATATTTTTGTAAATAGTTTTGATGGAAAATCAAATTATTGTGAATTTTTAAGGCTAAAGGTGGAATAAAATTATATAAATTATAATATATTTTAGAATAATCTGTAATTTTTACCATAAATGAATGGTAGAATGAGAAACATAATTTAATATTTTAAAAGTAAAATTCATTTCAAAAAAATATATGAATGAAAAATACTCCATATTGTGTTATTTGGATTTTAACACATGGAGCTTTTGATTTCAATAACTCTTTCAATTTTTGATGTTTTTCAAAACTATGAAATAGATTAGAAACAAAACTTTTCAAGCTTTGTTTTCTTAGTCTAAATGAAATTTCAAAATTAGTTATTTTGAAAATCGGAATCAAGGTTGACCAGGGCGCATCCACTTTTTGGAATTCCCATACCTGAAAGGGTTAACTCAGAAAGGAAGCCGAGGCCATTTTTTGGTCGATGAATGAGAGAGCATCTTTCTGTCTAGGGTAGAAGTGCAACTATTCATCCTTGAAATTAGGGGTGGAAATGGTAGATCTTTTGTAGTAGGTTGACTTCCAATGCATGCTTTTGGATTTTTTTAATCCAATGATTTTCACAAAATCAAAATTGATGATTCCTACTGTCACCAATTTGTTGTTCAAAGATAAATCATTTTCATCACTCATTCGTTTTGTAGCACGGGAGACTGGTTGGCAACCTATGTGCTAATTTTAGAAATAAGACAAAATAGGCTCCACCCATTGTTTTGCTAGGGTCGGCAAGCAGCAAAGTGGGAGTCAAAGTCTCACCAATGTGGACAATCCCAATTGGTTGAGACTAGTCAAGCTTGAGAGTATCWAATACGTGTGGAATTGTGGATTTGTTAGGTCCGCATTACACCTAGAAGCCAATTCCTCTCCAAGTCCATTGCACAAAATTTTAGCCTCTTTGGGACTAAAGTCCGGCTTCAACTTTGCATTAGATGATAAGATTATATCATGGGCTAATTCTCCCATATGTAAGAGCATCACCATCGCAAACGCAAGATCAAAGAGAAACGCGATTGTTGAAAAAAGGGAGAATTTTAGGGCTTCACCACATCAACACCAAAGGCTTTCTTGGACAACATTACAAGGCTCCATCCACACAACTTTCAAGGTCATTTCCATCCCATGCTAGAGCTTACACAACAAGTGAACCTTTTGACAATCAAAGAATCATTTTCTTTCATGACGTCATTGATGATGTAAAAAGATTTGAATAAGGTGGTGCCAAAGGGTGTTGGGTGGCTCTTTACAACGTCACTTTTGTGAATTGGCTTTCAAATTCTCGGTCATGTTCATGCGGTGGCGATGCTTTAAAAGCCTTAAGGCAAAAAATTGGGCCGATTCATAAAAACCTAGAAAAAAAGGGAAAGAGAGGCTGAAATTTCAAGGTCATTTTACAACTAGAAGCCGGGCCAAGCCCCTAGAGACAAGGCTAATTTCCCTTGAGGCCAATTGCACAAAATCCAACAAATCAAATTTGTCAAAAAAAAAAAATATTTTATGAGATAGTTTTTTTTATTGAAATCTGACATTGGCCCCTAGACCAAGAAATGGCCTTCCATTTTTGGTGCACCCAATTCAGCGTGCTTGGGCCATGTGAGATCATGTCTATTTGGAATTAAAAAATTTGACCACCAAATTGACCCGGCCTTAGGTGCCAAGTTTTTTGGGCTGATTTTAGCCTTTTATCCAATTACAAGTGAGTATTCTTGGCCTCTAACACAGCAAATTGGCATGACCTCTAAGAATAAAGCGGCCTTTATTAGAGGTAGTCACACCTTTTTCACCAAGGCAAACTTCTCCAAAAAATGAACAATTTGTGAAAGAGAGTAGGAAGCAATGGGGAGCAGTTCCAAGTGAAGAAGGGGTGACTCCTCTTTTGTGTTGTATGGATGATTTCTGCAACTAAAATATATAAGTCAGCTTGTAGAATTGCAATTGTTGGTTGTCGCTTGAAGTGTGGGGACAAGCACTGCAATGAAACTATGGAGCGCATGAAGCTCAAGAGAATGTGCTTTTTGTGAAAAAAACTTCTTCATGATTGCTCATTATTCACTTCTGGAGGAAAATAATGGATGCAAAGAAGACTTTGCATAATAAGAATAATTTTTGTCCAACAACAAATGGAAAGCCAACTCCAAATCGCCACGTTTCAATTCCTTGAAGAATGACAATTGGATGAAGAAGGTGTAACTACCCCTACTGTACATATCCTTCTCCACCTACCCGGTGTACATGTAAAGTGCACTTGTTATTTTCACCTATAGCACCCCATGTGAAGTTTTCCCAATGACCGATACATGTAAGGAAGCACTACTTAAGCTGGATAAACCCAAAATCACACCCTACACAAAACTACCATTATGAGTCTTTGTAAATATCTAAAATAAATATATAATTTTTTTTTTAAATGAGCTTTGAACATCTACCAAAAAACTTTGTCCCTTTAGAACTTTAGCCATACGCATGTATTCAAATGTCGTGATCTTTAGTGTGTTGGATCAACCTATCACTTGCCAATAAAAAAATATGAAAATTTGACCATTCTAACAATAGTAAATAGATGCAATAGCAAAAAAATGGTGGTTTGGGGGATGCCCATTTTATGGCAAGATTTCTTTAAATTAGGGTGTTTTTTTGTTCCATTGAGATTTCTGGACTTGTGCATCTACTGGTTGTATTCTTAATACAATTGGAAAGCCCTTAGCAAAGAGGGGTGCGCGGAGGTTGTTTTGTGGTATTCCAGCTGAGAGACCAAAGATATTGAATTTTGTATTTTTTATGAATTTGTAAAATTAGAAAATTACTTTTATTTCTATTTGTAGCAACATCACAAGACACACTAGTTTGTTTAAGGACAGACCTCACTATGGGGAAAGGCGGAGTGCAATATGTAGTGCTTGATTGAGGGAAAAAACATTGTTCACGCACATGTTTAGCTTTGAAAAAACTGTATAAACCAATACATAATCCTTCCCATTCAAAAATTGCAAAAAGGGCAACGTGGCACAAAACACTTTCATGTGGAAATTTTTACCATCTTCATAGAATTAGGGCTATCTAAAAACATGGAAGCAATTATAGACACTAAATTTGACTTCCCATGATGATTGACATCTATGTGGTCACTTTCATAGAAAGAGTGGATGAAAATTGGCAAGTATCCACTCACCAGATGAGTTTTTTTGTCATCCAAAGGACAAAAAACGTCTGCCTCGTCCTACAAGGATTAAAGTTTGTTTCTAGACTCTAAATTTTATTACACTAGTATATAGTCACATACTTGTTGCAATGTAACATTGAACTTAGGAGAATCTGAAATGGATGAAAAGTACTTGGAATGGCAGCCGAGGATAAAAAATTTGGGATGAAAACGTGACCATATWTGTGGCAAYAGGTCGTGTCAGGTCGTGTGATAAATTTGTGAYATATGRTAGAGGGAYCYGTAACCAATCAAATAAGYAATTCTAGACATGATCTAGGGTWGTRGTAGRCAAARCAAATATTTYCAGAGGTGCAYTGACAGAAATGATGGAAATTGCAAAAGAATTGRTAATTTTATCTCTTRCAATGAAATTTCTARGAATTTTGAAAGGCCAWAGTTGGGCTTGACCCATGATCAACATCTAGAATCATCCAATTCCAATCATTCACGAACTACTTTCSAGCTCATTGCTTCCTACTTTCTTGCTCACTTATGTGTTATGAACTTATTRGTCCAAACCTTGAAAAAATYAAAAATACACATTYGAAGRCAAAAATGGAAATCTATTCCAACCTTGGTCGGAAATACAACACCCTATTGATTGGTGATGGGGCCTCGGTTAGTAATGGGTCCCTCTACCATAATAGATGCTACATCCTCATTAATTTATTCTAATCCRAGATAATCATTCGATCATTTCTCACCTCTAAAACCTCAGACTGTACTCACTAGGTGTTATACCTCCCCCAGGTAGAGGTGTAATCCTCCATTATATACGTGGGGGAGGATTTTAGTTTTAATAGAAGCAATTTCATTGGCTAGCATGGTTGTGGAGAGTGGGCTGGATTGGCTATGAGTGGACTATGAGGCTGATTGGCTACTTGGGGGCCAGATTTTGAGGGAGCAAAAGGTACCCCACTGAACGTTAAGAATGTTGTGTAAGGTTGTCGATGTGGCACTACCAACCACGTGGAATGATGACGTGGTGATGACTGTGAASGAATAACTGAATCCTTGTAAGATAAGCTTAAGTTATCATTCTCAGGCATTGAAGTAATCGCCTTGTTGTGGACCTGCATGGCTGCACGAGCAACATGACACATGTCAAAGCTTTCGCATTGCTCTAATGTACTGTGATTTATTTAGGACTGTTTCTCATACTGTTAATCCCTTAACCCGCTGCGGACGTTTATTGTCCTTTCGATGACAAAAAACTCATCTGGTGAGTGGACACTCACTAATTTTCATCCGTTCTTTTTTGAAAGTGACCACACATATGTCAATTATCATGGGAAGTCAAATTTAGTGTTTTTAATTGCTTCTATATTTTTAGGTAGCCCTAATTCCATGAAGATAGTAAAGATTTTCACATGAAAGTGTTTTGTGCCACGCTGTCCTTCTTGCAATTTTTGAATGGGTAGCATCAAGTATTGGTTTGAACACTTTATCCAAAGCTAAACATGTGTGTGAAGAGTGTTTTTCCCCTCGATCAAGCACTACATATTGCACCCCGCCTTCACCCGCAGTGATAGGTCCGTCCTTTAAGGGTTAAGGGCCTCCTGCCATGTACATCGGTCTGGTGCAAGTTCTCCAGGAAGCTACACTGCCAAACCATTAATTGTCCTGCTATGTGGACCGGTTCGGTGGGGGAGAAAGCAACTAAAAACAGCACACGTAGTGGATTCCCATCAAGTTGACCAATCTCCACCACTCTCCACCAATGGGCTTGTCCACCGATATCGGTGAAGCTTGCAACTCGACTTCTCCGCTCACCAAGGCCGGCAAGACAATCGGTGGTCACTTCTTTTCTTTTAGTGCTTTTTCCACCGGCCCGACTCACATGGCAGGAGGCCCTAAGGTCCGGGCATCCAAAAAGTGGATGCGCCTTGGTCAATCTCCATTGCAATTTTCAAAATAACTATTTCAAAATTTGATTTAGACTAAGAAAATGAAGCTTGAAAAGTTTTGTCTCTACTTCATTTAATCCCCAAAGGACCGAGGCATATTTTAGGTAGAAATTGTCAAAAACTGCCATTTTTTAGGGCAACAAGGAAAAAATGATAGAAAGAAGTTTTTTCAAGATTTAACTGTATAAATTTGTACTAGACTTCAATGGGAATGTGTAGAAAAAATTTTAGAAACTTTGACCACGTGGATTGAAAGATTATAATGTTCGAAGTTAGGTGAAAAAGATTTTTTCCAACATTGCCTGACAGGGCTTAGAAACGTTTACTCCTAGAATGAGATTTTTATACTACACATGGTTATTTCTTTTTTACATTTGCATCTTGTACCATGTAAGCTACATACCCACCAAATTTCACAATCATAGGAAGAGTTTTGCACATGCTGCCCGGAGCTGCTTGAGCTGCTCGCAAAGTTTAGGGCAGCATAACTTTTGATCCAGGCACCCAATCAGGAAAAAAATTAAATTTTTGGGAAGAAGGTAAATAGTTATGCGTTGTATCCAAATTTCATGAACATCCGATCAAAAATGACTTCATAGGAACCTACCCGAGACTTCTTGCGTATGTTGAACGGACACTTGGTCCCTTAGGGGTTAAATATTTTGAAAAAACGTCAAAAATTGAAAGAGTTATTGCAATTGAAAGCTCCATTTGTTAAAATCCAAATAACACAATATGGTGTGTTTTTCATTCATATTTTCTTTTCTTAAAATGAATTTTACTTGTAAGCTATAAAATTATGTTTTCCATTCTACCATTAATTTATGGTAAAAATTTCAGATTATCCTAAAATATATTGTGATTGATATGATTTTATTTCCATCTTTAGCCTTAAAAATTCACAATAATATTACTTTTCCATCAAAATTATTGAAAATATATCAAATAAATAAAAAATTTACTTTTGCAATAGCAAAAAATTAAAAAAATAATATATCAATAAAATATAAATATAAATTTGGTTTAATAGTTGAATTTGACTTCAAAGTCTTTGTTGTGGTTGCTTTAGGTGTAAAAAATAAAACAAGCAATTGAAATTTTTTCCCACTAATTTCCATTACTACTTGTACCTCTCAAAAAAATTCAAAAAATTTGGGTTGTTTTTGTTATTTTTGCTCATTTATGTTCAATTTTTGCAACAAAAATGATATCAATTTCAATTTTTCACTAAATAGATTGAAATTTCTTACAACGATATAGAATTCAGAGCTATAACTAACAGAAATATAAGATTATTGTTTGAACACATTTTCAAAGGCTGAATTTAGCTTAGACATGATGTTTGACCATTTCACAAATGAATCACGTCCTTTGAGGGTTAAGGTGCCAAATACACCCAAAATTGCCATAAATTGTAATTTGAAGGCAAAGTAGTAAATAGTGAATGCAGGAGTGTAAAGGGATGTGTAAATAAAGGAAGAAATGCACAATGAATTCTCTAATTTTGGCAAATACAAGACCACAACAAGGGACGAAATTTTGGAAGTAGAGTTTTTGAAATCARTCATTGGTTGCATTGAAAATGAGCAATCACATACAGAATCTCCTCCTCCCAAGGCGTGTGAAGGAAAAGAAAATAGAGTTTTAATCGTATTTTTAACATTGAAAAGAAAAGAAAACCTCATAAACCAACTAACATAGAAAAGCTTGTCAGAGATCAATGGAAATCGTCCATGTGTTTCAAAGAAAAAAAAAGAAAAAAAAGAAAAAAAAGCTAGTCAGAGACATAAATCATCATGTGATGTGAGTTGAGAAGCTTGTCATCTAAACCAAAATCTCTTTGCTTTTTTGATGAACCACCATATCTCACTCATTGTCAATTTTCAATACATATTTACACCATTTGGGGGCTTAAAGTAGGGTGCGATTTAAGGCACCACGCCATTTTAGGGGTACTCACCTTAACCCTTAATCCTAAAAGGACATGGGGGAAAGCCTATGGAAATCATCAATTCTAAAACCAAGGGAACAATTGGTATTAAAAAATTCAAAATAACTCATTAAAAGACAAAGTACTATAGAAGATCTTCCTTTTCCACACAAAATTCCGAGGATGAATAGTTGCATTTTTGTCCCACACAGAAATATATTATGTCATCCATCGGATACTAAACGTCTTTGGCGTCCTTTTTGGGTTAACCTAGGAGCGACGCCATCTCCAATTCTTGGCGTTCGGATGACTAGAAGGTGGTCTATGAGGATGTTGAAAGCACTTTTTCATCCATGCTTTTCTTATTGACCTTTCATGGAGGGTTACGAAGAATCCCTAATTGAGTTTAAGGTCTTGATAGTGTTTGTCTTTAGGAGAGCGAGAAGTTAGAAAAAAAAGCCAGATCACAAAATATTCTATTTCAATGTATTTTTGCTTTTTGCTCTAAATTTGAAATTCTCAACAAAAAGGACATATTTTGA
This sequence comes from Pleurozium schreberi, assembly GCA_006891605.1. NCBI lineage: Eukaryota > Viridiplantae > Streptophyta > Bryopsida > Hypnales > Hylocomiaceae > Pleurozium > Pleurozium schreberi. The sequence goes on along the minus strand of VACF01002111.1, from coordinate 207,080 downwards.
GTTTAAGCCCAACTAAAAAAATGAAGGTCAGCTATTCTAATTYCTACTTTGATTTGGAATTTCAAAAAAATCATAATATTGAATATTTTATTTCAATTTGAATTTTGGATGTATTTTCAATGTCTTCTACATTGTAGTAATAGAATGACAAGGAAAATTGGGTTTATAACATGATGTTTGTCAATGTAATGTATACACATGGTGAAATTTTCAGACTTTTTGAGATAATTTTCTATTTGATCTGATTTTTCCTCACTTTTTCTTTAAAAATTCTTAAAAAAATCAGTTTTCCTCAAAAAAATCTAATTACTTTGTGAAGTACGGAAAAATTGCAACTTCATCTTTGAAAAATAAATGTAAATTTTTTTAAACATATCTACTTCCAAAATGGTAGCAAACTGAGTAACGAACAATTAGGCCTAAAATCAGTGGTTATAGGTCCGTCCTTTAAGGGTTAAAGGACGGACTAGTAACCATGAAAATAGTCTATTTTGATACCGTAAGAATCACTAGTTAAAAATAATCCAAAAGTATTCATTGGAAGTCATAGGACTATAGAAGATCTTCCCTTTTCACACAAGATTTCAAGGTTAAATAGTTACATTTCTGTCCTATGCAGATTGATTCTTTGTCATCCATTAGATGCAGAACGTCCACCTCAACATTCAAAGGTTAGCTCCTAAAGGACCGAAAGGCCACCACGTGGCTTTTGCAACTACATTTGTAACAAACTTGATATGTTAACCTCACTAAGAGCTCATGAACAACAAAGAGACCCTCAATGATTTTTTACGCTAAATGTGTTGGTGCAATCCAATCAAGAAATGATAAGTGTGTGATTTTTGGTGAATTTTTTGAGAATTGAAAAGACATTGTGGATTGTTACTTCACATCCTCATATCTTTTTCTCTACACCTCAAAATGAGTTGAAAAAAATTAGGCATTAACCCCAGAACGTTCCTGCAGTTTCCAGTGCGTCCTGCAGTTTCCAGTGCGTTGCAGTCGTCAAGGAGAGGCGTCCGAACTCTGAATTTTTTCATAGGCAATTCAAGTGGGTTTTAGAGAAGTGACCGTACAGATTGGAAGTCGGAGTAGTGAATGAGGTGCTCAAATTTTTACAGACCCAGATTCCGCTCAAAAAACTGAAAGATTCACTTTGATTCTCCAATGACTTGTAGCCGAATCAAGGATTCTGCGGTTCAACTTTGCACTTTGACTTGTGCCAGAAGTTCACTAGCAGGTCGAACCCCATTTTTTTTAGACTTATGAAATTCACAAGATGACTTGCACATGTGCCAAAAAAGATCATYGAAAGCGACAAAATTCTCTACAAGGGAAGGCTACAAAGTTCACGCTGTCAAGCTGTACCAATCCTCAATAATCTGCTCCAATCTTTTTTCAAAAAAAATTGGGAGCGACAGTGGTTGATCCAAACGGTGGACTGCATGGAAATGAAGATGCATAAGTTTCCAAAAAAAATTGCACAAATCCAACGGCTTGTTTCAAAAATATCCATCTCCCAAAGCAACACAAGACATCACCCGGTGAAAGGAAGGGTCGACTTTGGGTCAAGCAACCGTGGCAGTTTTGAAGCCCACGAATAGTGCGGGATCCTCACATGCCCCATGTGGACACGTACTAGTAATGCTCGGAAGTGCCACCAGGGCCAAAGGACTAACCGCTTCCCGCCAAATGACCTGATATCGTCCCGTCTCCAGGCAGCAACGCCTCATTACGGCGCAGAGCGATGAACAACAGAAGATCTTATCACTTCTGTGTAACGAAACAAACATGCATGCACATTTGACGGTACTCCCTCTAAACTTCCTACAAATAAAATTTGCAATAATGGCATCACATTCATAAGTCTTTCAATGAAAAGTGTTTGCCGCAACTAAGAGCAGGGAAAACAACTGATTGCCGCACAAAGGCAGATTCTGGAGTGCTCTCAAGAGCTAAAACAAAACACAATAAAGCCAGATCTACATAAGCCGTGCCCAAAACTCTAAGGATTCATAAACACATGCCTACAAAGGTTTTCGAGAGACTAAGTACTTCACAGCTGGGTCACTGCTGCTCCCTTCCAAATGGTTGCCGTCCTCTTCAACATGATCCACCATGAACGCCCCACCTGGAATGCTACCACCACACTGCTGAAGGAAACCTATATCACAATTTCACTTGAAAACCTTTGCAGCATATTTGGGAATACTATGAACCTTCACGAAACAATTTCCTTCACACATGTAGACTCCCGCACATCCTGGGCAATAGCGTATCTGCTTGTGGCCACAAATAACACATTTTGCACGTAGTTTGGAATGCCGTGCCGAGTAATGGAGGCCGTGATCAGTCCTATTAAAAGAACCTTCAGTTCGACCCGGCCGCACTTCCATGTCACAAAGCCAGTTTGAAATCTCATAGTGAAACGCCACTCTTGACATGATACGCTTCTCTCCTGAAGCGATGGCATGAGCTTTGTATAAAACATAAGCATTGCCTAAACTAGTATCCAAAATAAATAGCAATAGCCGATGCCACCACTTGTGGGAGTGAAGCTGCGCTGTGTACTCCTGGCGGCACTGATCCACTAAATCGACCCCTCGCATCATTTCCTGATACTCTACAAGTATGGGTGAAGTGAAATACTGACGACGACATTTCCCCCTAGTCCATCTGTGACACAATGTTCCCTCCCTAATTGGATCTACCGAGGTACTCAATAGGTAGACTGGAATCCCGTCAAACCAGACCACTGCCGCCATAGTCCTTGAACGGTGCATTTGAACTATCAAACCGCCTCGTTCACTATGAACGCTTTTGTATGCACCTAAGTTTGGTGGCATACCCACCCGTTTAGGTAGGACTGTGCCTGTTGCAAGGAATCTTTCCTTCAACAGGTCATCAAAAAGGCGGGGAGATGTGAAAAATCGATCCGTGACTACAACATGACCCAAGCCTTTCAAATCAGAAACAAGTGCCTTCACTACTTTCAAACCAAGGTCTTTCTCGGTTTTTTTGCCCTTTCGCCTAGTATAGACTTGCAAGTCATATACATATCTAGACTTACTACCAGCGCAACACCACACCTTGATTCCATATTTGTGAGGTTTATTTTTCATATATTGTTTGATGCTGCAACGCCTTCCACGATATGGGATCATAATTTCATCAACACTCACGTGACGCTCACAATTATAAAGACCCTTACAAGTTTCCGCAAATGCTTCCAATAACCATCGGACTTTAGCTATTTTGTCATAATTGGGATCTTTCTTATCAGTTACCAACGTTCCATTGTCTACTAGATGAATGTTTTTGCAAATCAGCTCAAAACGTCTCCTACGCATGGCTGCCTTTACTAAAGGGCAGCCAAAGAAATTCCGCCTATCCCAATAGAGGCGAATGTTGGGTAGCTTTTTCAAACCCATCCTGACACAAATCCCTAGCCAACAGCGAAGTTCACTTCGTGTCACATCGACCCAGTTCTCTCCACCGTTCCGCTTTGCCGCATTACCATAAGTAGGTTGTCGGGCATACTGGTTTGTCTGCTTGCAGATTTTATCTAAGGTTTCTAGAGGCCAGTAGGAATTAAAAAATTCCTGAATATGTACGGGACTACGACTTGGACGACGGACAGGACTGGGACTCGGTCCTGTGAAAGGAAAGCGCCCTGGAAGAAGGGTAGTAGACAAATCCTCCCAATGTTGTGGGGCGAAGCGATGCTCAAACTCTAAGGATTCGAAGTCGATATCGGGCTGCAAAAGGACTGAGTCTTCTACTACCTTAGGTTCACTACCAGACTCAGATAAAGCCCAGTCAGAGTTACCTGAGTCCGAGTTGCCCCGCCAGTCCACGAATTCTACCTCCCAATCGGCATCAGATGATTCTTCATCATTGTCGGCCCCTCCAACGCCCAAATAGTCCGGTAGATCGAGAGTGAAGGTGCAATCCATCCGCGGTACTTCAAGTGAATTGTCTTCTTGCGGCACTTCAGGTAAATTGTCTTCCCGCGACACTTCAGTCGCAAGTGGAGTTTGAGCCCGCACCACTTCAGCAGGAAGTGCTTCTTCAGTTGTAGGGACGCCTTCGGCAGCAGGCTCGCAACCTTCTGAGGGAATGGCACGTATGCCCAGGACGCCTCCAATGTTGACCATGTACATTATGGCCTTTGTGATAGCATGTTTGAATTCTTTGGTTATTTCACCCAACAGCAAATTTTCTAATCCGAGAGCAGGACTCAATCCCAGAAGCGGTCGTGGCACCCACACATGTGTGGTAACCATATCCCCAACATGAGTTGAAGCAATGTCTTGCACATGCATGCACCTTTCTCTCTCGGTACAGGTTCTGTACCAATCCAGGCTGTCTCTATTCCTTGGCGAAGGATGGACTCCTCCATCGTCAATAGCAGGACGCTTCCCTTCTCGAATCAACCTGAGCCGCTCAGCACTCTTGCATCCCGATCCGGGAGTCTTTTTACAATCCAGCAAGTCGTTCATGCCATCTTCAGAGTCCGTGTTACCAGTAGAGTCAAATGTGTCCCCTTCCATTTCAAAGTTTTCCAGTCTGTGCACTCCGTGTCTGCCATCCATCATCCGAAAAATGAAGTTTGTAGAAACATTTCGGGAAAGTCGAGGTAATTCCCGAGGAAGTACTTCAATCTGTGGCCCGAACCCATCAACCGGTGCGACAATCAGGTCCTCACAAAATTCAAAATCTTCAGCAGTTGATTCTACTTGTTTACCCCTACGCTGTTTGCCTCCGTTCCCCCACTAATCCCCCTGCCCTGCCCTCGTCTCTTTCTCTGAGGGCCATCCCCCTCAACTCTAGGGGATGGGGGATTTATCCCTGCTCTGCCTGATTCCTTCGCCAATTTGAGCCCTCTACTTGGTCGTTCTTCTGAAATTTTCTTCTGCCTCTCCTTTGATGAAATTCTTGTCTTCCGCTTGCTTGCGGCAGAACTCTCGTTTGCGCCGACATGCTCGGAGAGCAGAAGATGCACTGGACTGCAAGCTGTCTGGAGAGGTAGGAGCGCATTCTTGTCCTCCGACATGGGGGGTTGATGGTCTGCAAAAAGATGCAGCCTACGGCGATTTCGAGGTGGGCGGAATGGTGCATCGGAAGCTGTCAGCGGGCTTGTTGGCATTGGCCCCTCCATGGACTTGGGTGGTGAATTGGGCCCCTCCATTATGTGCAAGTTCTCGTCCAAATTGTTCAGGGCCTTCAGTTGCTCCCGCTCCTTTCGTTTCACCCTCCTTCGGCAAGCAAGCGATCGCATGAGCAATTGGCCTCGTGCTGCATCCCGGGCCGCCCCTTTCACCGACGCTAGATCGCTCGTTTTCATCAGGCCACAATTCTCTCTACCTGCCTGAAATCTCATTTGTCCCTCGAGGGGACAACGGTCCTTTAGGGGTTAATGCATACACCTTCACAAAGAAGGTACCCTATGAAGGAAAAACGTAGGAAAATTCTCTAAGCAGGAGAATTAGAAAAGTGCAAAATTTCATGAAAATAGGTGTTTTGATGCTTTAATTTGTAATAAATAGGGTAAAGATTTTTTGAAGAAGCTAAAAATTGGCAATTTGGGAGAGCTTTATGATAAAGAGATTTCACCAAAAAAATGATCTTAAAACCATCTTGAATGTTCAATAGTGTGCGCGCAAAAGAGCCCTGTTCACACGCATGTAGAAGAAATAAAATAATGTTTTTTTAAATTTCCTTCGGTGGATTCTTGCATTCCTATATTAGGAATATACCACAAAAATTTCAGCTCTAGATCATTAATTTTGGGTACTCCCCAGTACTAAAACCCCCTAAATTGCAAAGTGTGACAAATTAGCTAAATTGAAATTTAAATATAAAATGATTTTTGAAAATTTCTAAAAAATATGGAATCTGATTTCTATCAAGAAAGACATCTTCAATAAAAATTTCAAGTTAATTGGATTCATACTTCAAAAGTTATAGTAGATAACAACTCTGTTAATCCAAGTGTGATGCATAATTGTACTAGTCTTTCATGCAATCACCTTGTGCTCCAAAGTGAAATTCCGAAATTACTTTTGAGTTTGAAATCCAATTCCAAGTCTAGCTCAACAACATACAATTTTCAATCTCGTTGGCCRTGGAAGAATTGAAGACATTTGAAGACTACAGTATCTGAATTTTGAAGATTGGCTCCACCACTATTAGCCAAGCTTCTGGCRGTGCAAGTGGGAATGGCTGCTRCARCACTATCTACAAAACGTGAAAAACTTTTTAAAAGATCTTCCAAGTGGGAATACATCAATCATTAAGAATTATCTACTTCGACAATGGTCATCTTCCTTGCCAATCCGAGCCACAACAAAATTCCCATATAATTTTGCAACGTTCTTACTTTGATGTTCGCGTTCTTAGCTATAGCCAAGTGGAAACGGCCCTTAAGCAAAATAAGTATTGAGAAAATGGAAGAATTTCTTGAAAAAAATGCATTTTGGGATTGTGCTCAATTGAAAGAGGTGGAGTTTTTTTAAGACTTCATTTACAAGGGTCATTGCAAGAAACACCGTGCGTTTTGTGGATACCTTTATAACACGCTTTCTTGTCCTCTGCTATAACTTTTGAATAATGAATTCAATGCAAAAAACAAAAAATTTGTTTCTAGATGTTGTTATTTTTATTATATCCCTTATTTTTCAAAATTTTAAAAAAATTCATTTTATATTTAAAAGTTTGTCACATTTTGGAATTTAGGGTTTTGAATACAAAAAAGTTGTTTAAACTAATGACTTTTGGGTGAAATTTTGTGGTATATTCCTATAGTAGGCGTACATGTCCCTACTAAAGGGCATCTAAAAATACACTATTCTATGTCCTTCACGTTTGTGCAAATAGGCCTTCTTTGCACATGCATTTGTAAACAATAAAAATGGTTATGACTTTGTTTTTTGGTCAAACCTCATCACCATCAAGTCCTCACAAATGAATGATTTTTAGTAATAATGTACATACCATACCTGCAAAAGCACCTAATTTACATGCGTAAAGATCACAAATACTCAAATGAATGAGGTGTTCAAAACCTTGTGCTTCTTTTATTCCTAAATCAAAACTTGAGTTGACTCAAATGGTAGGTTTTGTGTAGAGTTTAAAAAGGTGTCATTAATATTTTTGTTTTGAACATTACCTTCCCACAATTACAATCAATAGGATGGGGTACCACTAAATTTGAATGGTGTTTTTGGTATGATCTTGGTGTAAAACACCTTTCATCATCAGATTCACTAGTGTCATATGAAGATGCATCCAAGCATGATTGTCATACTCTCTTATGTTATATGAAGTTGAATGCAAGATTGATAATAAGGAGATCTTGAGCAAATGTAATAAGGAACTTCTTTTGAAAATCTTCACCAATAACGTGTGAGCCAAGTTATGGTGCAAGAGAATGTCTAAAATGACAAAAGAAGGCCATGCCTTGCAATCTTCTATTGTCTAAAGAAAGAAACTATTACCCAATCATGCTTGCCACCTCGAGCCTTTTCCAAACCATACTCAAGCCCAGCATACATTCCTGCTACCATACCTACAAGATGAAGATTAGACCAATGTTCTCATTAGTCTTTGAATGGAGCAAACAATTATTTGCTCATATATGTGGTTTTCATTGATGGAGCTTTTGAGATTATCCAATTCATAAAAATCATCTTGAGTAGAATATTAAGACTATGATATTGGATCTATACAACCTAAGTAAGCTTTTATTGTCATATTGTCAAAATCGACTAGGAATCATGAAAGTACAAGAGTCCTAATATGAGTAATATTATGTCAAGCTTATATTTACATGTTATTAGAGATATCCTAAATGGCTAAATCTTCTTCAATCATGCCCAATCAAGAATTTGAACAGGACTTTCAAAAGTTAAAGTTGTTCCATTTGATTGAAAATAAAATCTCCCCTTAAGTTTTCTAGTGAGTGATTTCCATTCGCTCAAAAGTTAGCTTTATTAATGTTATGACAAAATGTCAAGAAGTTGGTACTTGACTAGAACCTTAGATTTTTCCACCCATTTTTTTAGAGCTATGTGCAATTGAGTGTTATGATCATAGTGCTTTGAAATGTGCAATCTTAAAAGATATGACAATTGAATTTGAATAGGTAAGAGATGAGGAATTTTTATCTTTCAAAAAGAAAGGATGTGTTTGGATGTTAGAAGAAAAGARTGGGTTCTAATCTTACCCCATTGAAGACCTTCTTTTCCAGCCTTATAAACCTACATCAAAGATCCATGATTTAGTATTTTCATGGTCGTCTTTCCTCCTTGCACTAATACACCTAACATAGCTGTGTGCTTAAATTTACGTAGATATCTTGCATATTACATCTTTTGTTCTATCACATCTTCTTATTTTTTATTTTTATTTTCATTGGCACAACCAAGGAGTTAAAAATGCACTTGATTAGATAAAATTCAMTGAACATTGTGACAATTAAACGTGTTACATATAAAAATGACATTAAAGTAGTACTAGGGGTTGCAAGAGTAAGGAAAGTGATGAAGATATAACAAAATGTGATAGTGAGAGAATACAAAGTGAGWTTTTAACTAGAYATTTGTTYCCAAGGTTTTGYTGAGTGAACAAAAGATGTARTATGCAAGAGATTTGTRTAAAATTATTTTGATAAAATTGGAGCTTGACAGAAGTTTAGGCCCAAAGATAGCCGTAAGCCCAACTCACAATTTTTTCTATGTCTCGCCTTGTTGTAGGCGCTTCTGCATCATCCCCAAGCCCACATATGTCACATATCAAAGAACCTGAGCATAATACTAGAGTTATGCTCATAACCARTTGTTCACTTTTCAATGCTAACATGGCACCATCCCATTGGCAACCCACCACCATTGCCTTTACAAGTTACAACTTATAACCTTCTTTCTTTCCAACTTGCTTCCTACACCCTTGGATCATGAAGATTCAAAGACTGACTGATTCAAAGATTGATTCTAATTGCCATTACAAGTTACAACTCATAACTGAAAGTCGATGTGAGAAAAAAGGGACTTTTAGACATCATTAAGAGAAATTTTTCCGGAAGTCCCTATGGTCACAGAGATCATACAAAGGCCTCCCTACTTACCAAGGGGAGGCCTCCACCTGATCTCCGTGAACATGAAGAGACCTCATGAATCATGAGGACGATTCACTTTATGAAGTTGTCTAAAAGCTCCTGAAACAATCAAACAAAGCTCCTGAATGAATCAACTAAATAAATAGGGAGAGAAGAAACAGGGAGCATTTCGAGCAATAAAGTCAGATGCTAATTACCTCTATGTCCAAAGGGGTATTGCCAAGATTATTAAAGTTTTTTCGAGCTTCAAAGAGCTTGGAAAGCCATACAAAGATTCTTCCAGTCTGGTATGCATCGAATCTGCATTCAGTACAGTATGCTGTCAATCAGAAGACCATACGACCTATTTGTCCCCTTTCTCTCCCATACGGCCTATGTTATACATGGACCGAAGCTTCAATGACGACTGCAATGACGAAGAGAATATTAACCAGCTCCAAACCAAATCAAGTATCCATTCCAAGACAACCCTCACTTGGAGTCCAAGGATTATACCCGGCTTCATGATAGCGGCTTGGCTCATCAGCCGTAGCCCTATACCGATCAAACTGCTCGGCATGGTCCACTTTAGGTAACTCCACGCTGGTCGATTGCCCATCTATATCTGTAACAACTGCCATCAGTTTCAAGTACTGAAGATGAACAAAAACGAGTAGAAATGAGMAGAATGATGCCAATACGCTCTTGATTAATTAGACTGATTGTCAGATGATCACAATTACGCTGGCCGAAAGCAATGATATAGTGCATTTCATCAAAACATCACGGTAAGTACAACAGCMAAAAGATGGCTAAATAAGAGCACCAAACATTCAAGGATAGAACTGACCCTGCTTAAATGGAGATAGGCGRGCTTACATGGTGAAAGGTCTGCAAGAATTACATGTGCATTTCTGGTGCCTTCACGAATTTGCAACGAGCTCGGTTCCATTGACCCCGCCCCATTTAAGTTATGTACGACACTATCAGGGTCAGCTGACGAGCTTTGTTGATTGTTTCTTATATCTACAGCACTAGGTATACTTGCCGGTGGCTCATTACATTTTTCTCCATCCTCACTATCCTCTTCTTTCACCCCACCCTCATTGGGTCCCAGAGACGTGTGGAGCTCCTCAAGTGACGTAGAAGGAAAAAGCCTTGGGAAGAATTGGGCCAGGTACTTGGTGTCGTATACTCCACCAGGAAATACAACCTTAAGCTGTGCACCACCACAAACACATCAATTAGACATACGACAAGGCAATCTCCATAGAACCATGCAGATGACTTTAGGAATGAAGATGCTAATGATATGATATTTGCTGTGGTTGCACAGACAGAATCAGCTTCAACCTAGCGATCCTATATTAAGAACAGAATAAGATTGAAGAGCTACGTAAAAAGGAAGTTGACTTTGATGCAAAGCAAATACTCCCTCAGTCCCACTAAAAGCTTCCCAATCAGGCTGATTCCCAAATTCTTCCTGCAAAGACTGTAAATCAGCCTGATTGGGAAGCTTTTAGTGGGACTGAGGGAGTATGATACATAAATGATTCCAAATCAACACAAGCACATTATCTGAATCAGACTGCACGATGAGGTGCAATGTTGCCTCAGTATTCCGGTCATCGCGATTTGATTACCTGCTCACGGAATTCATCTACAGATGCAGGAAGGTTTCCAATAAATTGTTGGTATAGATACGTTAGATCCAGTAGCATATTGTGTCCTACGACAGGCTTCTTACAAGTCGTAAGGCACTGCATCACGCTAGCAAAGCCTTTAGCACGTTCCTGTTGCCGTTGCCTCTTTGCAGCCACCTCAGATTCCTGTGCTGCAACGGCATCTGATGTTGCTCTCGTCAACTTCAAGCTGGACTTACGAGACCCTGCTGTCCTCTGCCACCAAACCCACTCATTTCAGTACTCACCCATCGGTCTCTGGACTCTTAACACGTAGTTGAAAATGACTCGAGAACAATAAGTAAAACAGAACCAGAAATATGGAAATTAATGAACAGTAAGCACGTGGGTTCTGGTAGCAATAAGGTCGAAGATACTAAACCAAGACGGACCTAATCACATCTCCTATACTGAGTTACTGACCCCTGAGACAAACAGCAACTCATCCATTCATACACTCGATTGCAAAGTTACGTGTAAGCCTGACGTGTCAAAATTTCTATGGTCACTGATCTTTGAATGGAAACCGGGTTGCTTACTACCACTCATAGTCGTCTACACCATCCTATTTTGAACAATTCCATAAGAAATTCATATGTAGTGATAAAAATTTGATCTCAACATATTCGGCTCTTGTACCCAAAGGCCTCTCCACAGCTCTATATTGATCTCCCAAGAACCACACTCGAACATATGCAAAAATGCTGAATGTGACGCACTACYTTAGATGTTTACAACGCCCGTGATCCAGAGATTGGTTAGCAGTCTACAAACATGAACTCGACCACGATCACACAAAGGAACCTACCAGATGGTCCACAAAGAAATCCGATTTGCCAAACTGCTGTTCCAAACGCTGGTATAGAGCAGCACGAAGATAGCTATTACTGGGTTCCAAGACAAGCGTATCGGCTTCTGCACCGCCGTTGGCCTGCTTTGCAACTGTGCGATCTACCCACGCGCGTACAATTTCCAATTGCTGGTCAACAAAACTACGATCCTCCTCCTTCCTCAGCACTATAGGATCTCTTGGTTCTCGTGCCTCCAATCTTTTGTCCAATTTCAGCTGCTCAAGGCTGACATACGGTATGCCTGCATCAATCTTTCATGACTTATCAAAAAGGAGTTCATAAATCCACAGTAATACATGTCACAAAGGTATGAGCACCTTTCAGCCCATCACTAGATACACAACTTGCAAACTTTCCGAATTTAGCCCTGAGGACACGGAGTCATGGTCTTAAAAATACCAATTCGATTGATCATATCGTGGAAAATATAACTCAGATAGGGCAAATTTATATAATCGAAAATRGTGAAGAATACTTTCAAGTGTCGATCAAAAACTAAATCAAACAAAAGAAACATATGACCATGGGGTCTATCGAAACTGCTAAAAMACATGAGGCCCAATTTRGAACTGTYTGTCCATTAGGGGGKTACCATTCAATATAACCCTCCTGAAAATCCGCTCGCCAATGGATTAAGATACTAAGTCAATAGGTACACGCACCRAAGCGAATGAACTTGTTGAAGTCAAAACCATGCTCGCGAAGGAAATCCAAAGAGGAAGCCTGCAACAAAAGCCGTAAACAAGCGGTATAATAAAGAGCAACCGTACCAAGACGGGAAGGGGCATCCAGAGCTTAGAATAGTAGATACGAGAAAAAGCCAACTAGAATCTCATACCTGGCARGTGAAGCGCACATCGGCTGTCCCATAAGAAYGTGGGAAGATATAGAAATTGAACGTTTGAGCCTGATAGAAGTTTTCCTCCGCATTCCAATGAAAGGTGGACAAACCAAACTGTCCAATGCGCGCTTAATTAGAACTAAGAAACCTCGTAGTAAGAGTTGTTGAAAACAGACTAACCCCGAAAGGTTCATGAATTCATGGCTCTAAAATGACCAATTCAATTGAACATATTGTGAAATATTACTTGGATGGGGCCAAGTTTCTTATCACCAGAATCAATGAAGAGCATTGCATATGCTAGTAAATAGATAAATAAAATAGGACAAAAGAAAGCCTCCGTACGACCTACTCAAAACTGGAGGTCCAATTTGGTCCTTGAGGGGCATATTTGGAAAGAGTCCTTTCCAAGACCCTAAACGCATGGCCATACCTAGAGTCCGATTCTAGAAATAAAATTTACTTACGCACCTGCATAATTAAAAAGTTCTGGGCGGAAATTCGAGCTCTCATATACCGCTGCTCAGCGTCATCCAACACCTCCTCTCTTCTGCAGTATTTCAGAAGACATCGCACATTGTAAAGCATCCCATGCCCTTAAACCCTGAACCCTGCAACACAAGACCTATGTTCGGCATCAGTGTAGCCGAACCCCTTYTCAAGTATTCAGGGGACTAAGTATCTAGGATCKAAGTGTCGAAGTGTCTTTATTTAGGGTTATCACTTCTTAGTGTGCTTTCAACAGCTCTAATTACGAGGTTTCTAGGTTCTTTATCAAGGGTCTCAGTGTCTAAACGCATTTCACGTCTTCAAAGCAATGCCTATCAKTAACGAGTGAATTGTGTGGACCAAACGAGGAAATGGCTCCTACAGAAGSGCACACAAACCAATTCTCAACACAACTAAACAGTATGAAAGGCGGCATGATACGAGACGAATTAATGTGACTTTCATGCCCATTCAMAAAATTCTCCACCCTACTACCAATGCAGCTCAAATAAACTCGAAAACACACACAAAAGAGGCTCACGCATCTCACTGCCTATCAAAAGAACGATCACAACGCGAGCTGCCAAGACGCAATCCCGAATCTAACCCCGTCATCAATCACCCCGAAGTTGAAAAACTCACAAACAAGAATTACACGAAATCAAGTGAAATTCCAGGCGCTACATCAATCAACCCTGACAACCTCGGCCATGAGTCTTCCGGCACAATTTCCTGGGCCGATGGGATGAGTCACAAGGGATGCTTAATATAATCAAGCTTCTACAACATGCTGAAATGTGGAATGTATGAAATTTTCTGCAGATTTAGGTTTTCATATTCATGATGAGAAGAGAGACGAGTGCTGGTACCGCGGATGCGTGAGCGAAAGGCCGGAGAATTCGCCATCGATAGCGAGGAATTGGCAAGAGGAGATGGCTGATTCGATACGAGGTAAGAGCTCCTCAAAATTTCGCTGCGTGACCTCCATCGCCACCACTCGGCATTCAGAAATTCTAGCTCATGGAACAAGTGCTTGGAGAGCTGCGAGAGCGAGAGCGAGCGGAGAGCGGAAGTTCGAGACAGGGGAATGGGGATGAAGGTTTCCAGCTGCCCCTTCTTCATCCGTTTACCGACTGAACCGAATGTTTCCAGGATGCTTTTCGTCGGAGTAAGTGTKCATCCATCCGCCTGACATCGTTTCATTCATTAGGAGCCACGGCAGACGTGAGTTCCAAACTTGACGAGATTCATCCACGAAGACATGGATATTTGCTGACGACAGCATGGCGTACGGCCAGTGTCTCATCAAGATTTGCACAAGAGGCTAAAGAGCCATAATGAGATGAGTTGGACAATAATTTTGCAATCCCTTAATGAGAGGTGGTGGTCAAACAAAAATGGTAGTTATTAGAAGTTATTAGCTATTAGAGGTTTGTACTTCACATATTGCAAGATAATAGGGCTTAAAGTTAATAGAATATGTGTTTTCTCAAAACTGATCCAACATAGCTAAGTAAACAAGCATTGAATCCTTTTAAAACGTGATTTGAAAAATAATATTATGTTTCAAGGGAGACAATTTTATGTCATGTTTCATTAGTTACATACATGCCAAATTTCAAAAGTTGATGGTAGTTTATTCAAAAAATGTCCCAATTGCCCCTAACCGTGCCCAATTTTTCTTTCGCAACAAATTTTTTTATCTAAGCACATGATTAGAATTTATACCTTTAAGATAGGATGTTTGTTTTGTTTTGCTTATTTGATACATTGAGATCTAGCACATTGTGCATTCCCTCATCACGTGCTTGAGTGCTTGGTACCATTGGAAAGCCCTTGGTGAGGAGGGGTGCACGGGCTTTGTTTTGTGGTGTTTGGACCTACAGTGTAAAAATTATTGAATTTCAAATTTTTTAGGAATTAAAAAATTAGAAAATTACTTTTTTTTTATTATGATTGTGGCAAAAGCATAGAGCACACTAGTAAAAAGTGTATTTCCGCTAAGTGAGTATATATTCACCCCTTATGTCAAAATTTTGTGTCCATTGAATGGACATTTGGTCCTTTTATTAGGAATTAATAAGTGTTGACATACCCCACAAGATTTTTGGACAGCTCACTATAAATGGAGTTTTTTATTTTTTTTAATTAGAAATTTTCACACAAAATGTGTTCAAAGAGTATTTTGAAGGCCTGACAATTTCAATAACTTTTGACTGTGGTTAAAAAATTATTGCATGATATGTAGTTTTCTTTGAGCTTTGGGCTACTTGGGCAAATCAAGTTTTTTTTTGTAAAATCACTTTTTTAAGGATAAAAAAATTAAAAATTAGTTTTCTAGATTTATATATACATGGATAGCTTTGAAACATTCCATTTTGATTAATGAGTGGAAAGCTATGAAGAGTTCTAGTTTGCGGGTAGTTATGTGCTAACTTTGGTGGAATTGTTTCAATTGGTGGGAACATAGTCAAAAACCTTTAGAGGTGAATGTCATTTTCATTTAAAAAAATGTGCCACTTAACATGTCATCTTGTGATTGGTGTGAGGTGGCATAGACCTTTGAAAATCTAACATGGAAAAATTCAAGTTTGGCACATCTTTGTTGAATCATACCCTCACATGCAGTGTTTAGGGCTTTTGTATAGAGCAATGCCCGAGAAGGAGGGCATTGCTTGCAAAAAGGGCCGACGAGGAGGCACTCTTTTGCACACAATGCCCGACGACGAGGGCCATTGGCTTGGCTTAAACCACTGCTGGGAAATGCAGAATCTCAGATGACTGAAAAAATTTGGATGAAAAACTTGTAATGCCCAATTACGTATTTTGCCCGCGTAATCGGGCATTATGGGCATGAAACCCTAATTACTCCCTAGAATCCTTCCGGACAATGAACGGCACATTTCCCGGCAGTCGTTTAGGGAGTAAAATGATGTGCAGGTACTGTTGGATGGTTTCAGGCACCTCTCCCCGGGCAGAGATGCCTGATATGATCAAGCCACGGGAACGGACTCTTCCTGTTGCTGTYGAAGACTGAGGGCCACCTGAACCCCGGGGAGACATCCCATGTGAAAATGTACAGGATGGCCTGAGCAGGAAAACAACATCATGGATGCAACCGAGGACCACCGTATCATACCAGTGAAATGCTCAATGGGGGTGGGCAATAATTTTCAGTGCAACATGTGACTGTAGGTAGCCTGGCATTCGATGGTAGCATGGGTTACTCACTCTTCTTGAATGTGGGATATCCTTAACCCTTAAAGGACAGACCTATTACCGCGGAGAAAAGGCAGGCTGTGGACTGTGGACCACCAAGTGTTAGACTGCGGGAAGTTAAACCGTGTAGCACCTTAAAATGACAACAACATCTAAAAATTTGCTACAACACCTGAAAATTTGATGATAGGCATACACGGACTTGTCAGAGTGGGCATGAATTTCCGTGACTTTGAATTACAATTTGGAGCACCTAAAACTGACAATACATTCAATGACCATATTTCTTGCTTTCCATGTCAAAGCACATCTCTACTTTCACATTTACCCAAAAAATGGATGAAAAATATCTTTTCTACATCCAGTGCAGTTGATTTCTGTCATCCAAAGGATATGAAACGTCCTTGTCGTCCTTTACAGGTTAACCCGTGAGTGCCCCTCTCATGTTTACTAAAATTGAGACCCTTCTCAATTCATTGCAATCAAACTATCATCTAAAAAGAGATCTCACATAAATTGACTGTACATATTGGTAGTGGAGACAAGTCTAGAGCTAGAAGGAAAGGGACATGTCCTTGAAACGCACCGTTGAAAAGATTATAATGGTGAAACAAGGAAATCTTTCAATCGAGCTTTCAATTTGGAAAAGCCATATTTGAGCCGCTGGGGCGCTCAAAGGTTAACTACAGCCAATAACCTCATTTCACTATCCTATCCCCTCAAAAGATCAAAAGATGCAAACACCTTGTTTGACTTCAATTTCTTCCCTTTCCCCTGAAAATCTAGAGGTGTTGATCTCGCATCAGAAAAAAAAAATGCCACCGATCCTCTCAAAAATCTATAGCCGTTGATGGTTGTCAAATGGATGATCTTAATTGTCCAAAATTGATACAAAATATGGGTATCTTGACTAAAAAATTTCCTTGTTTAGAAATAGATTTCAAAAGAAACCCATAAATTTCCAAAATTTTGTTTTCCATAACAAAATTACCATGAATTTTCTAGAATTTTTTTTTTCTTATTGTGCTAGCGTCCTATTTTCAACCAAGGGCTAATAGCAAAATTGAGAGTCCTTTAGCTAATCATAATACACTAGATGTGCGCCATAACTGATTGTTTGCTCATCTCTTCCTATAAAGAAAGAAAAAAAACTACATTGTCAAATTGGGTTGGCTCTCATAGTCACCCAATATAGCCAATCACCTTCTTAGTTATGGTAAACTGCTCTTAAAGCGACCATTTAAGATCTGATTTTGTGTTCAGGGAAGCTAAACTCCTTGAAACAATTTTTAGTAAATTTTCATAGGAAGAAAAAAGGAATTGGCATATGACCCAAGTTGTTTCATATTTTTCGGACCTTCAAATAATTAGTTACAAATTTTTGAAGTTGTAATCCAGTGGTCACTAAAAGCGACCACCTCCTGAAATGTACACTACTGATACATTGAAGAAAGCAAAATGTACCTTTAGAGCAAGGGTGCTTTAAAAGAGCATCCTACCTTAAGATAAACTAGCTCTTTTCAAGCCAAATGGGAGCAAGCTCATTCATTGTGGGCTAAATTATGTTTAGAGGTGATCATAGGTGTAAATTCCTTATAGCTTTCCTAGTTATTTGGATCTCATTTCAGAGTCCAAGTATTCAAAATCTGAGTTAAAGTCTTTGTACTTGGCTATCATGGTTGGCAAAAATTAAATTGAGCAAAAAAAGTTGAAAAAAATTGATTTGAGAGGGAGTCGGAAAAAAATTAAACTAATGCTGCAAATGCCAAACAATTAGAAAAATGGACAAATAACAAGAGGGTTGCTCATTTGGGGCCCTTACATCCTAGTCATCACATGTAATCTATCCTTTAAATCAGGCTGTTTATTTGTTTGTTTGTTTGTTTGTTTTGTTTTGTTTTGTTTGTTACATTGAGATCTCCGAGACAGTGCATCCTCCGGTGGCATGCTTGATACCATCGGAAAGCTCTCGATGAGGAGGGGTGCACGGGCTTGGTTTCGTGCCCATTAGATGTTTTTTGGATTGTCTAGAAGACTGCAAGTTCCCGGACTATGGAAACACATTGGGAACTCTGGAAACTCTGCCACATAGACAGTCTGATGTGGCACAGAGATTGCCACATCAGATAATACTAATTAATTAATTATTTTAATTATTTTTTAATTATTTTAAAAAAAATTGAATTTTTTTTTAATTCAGTTTTCAGTTTCATTTATACTTTCTAAKGTTTTTGGAAAAAAAAAATTGAAATTGAAAATTCTAGACCAGCAGTCACCGGTTCCTTGTGCAGAGAATAGTTTCAAGGAATAGCCCCAAAACAGGCTCTTGCGGGGCTAAAAAAACATCTAATGCCATTCCAACCTATGATGCAAAAGTTATTGAATTTTGAAGTTTTTATGAATCCAAAAATTAGAAAATTACTTTTACTTTAATTTTGCCCATGGCAACAGCAGAGGGGACAAGTCTATCCTTTAAATCAAGCTGTTTGTTTGATTGTTTTGTTTTGTATTGTTTGTTACGTTGAGATCTCCTAGACCGTGCGTTCACTGGTGGCGTGCTTGGTACTGTCGGAAAGCTTTCGGCGAGGAGGGGTGCACGGGCTTTGATTGGTGCAGTTCCGACCTACGGGGTGAAAGTTATTGAATTTTGAAGTTTTTATGAATCCAAAATGTAGAAAATTACTTTTACTTTAATTCCGCCTGTGGCAACGGCACACTAGTTCTCATTATAACAGATTCGCCACGCTCTTGACRTTCCTATAATAATGGCACCAAATTCTCAGAAAAAATTTAAATTGAATTTAATATTTTATTAATTCGTTTAATTCTTAAGGTAGCTGTCAACCCATTTTTTCCGACTTTAATTAATTATTTGGGATGGTTATGACTTTACAGCTAATACAGTATCGTCGGAAGCAGACCATTTCAATGAAGACGACTATCAAGTAAAACAACCCTTCAATTTTGAACGTCTCAACACATCACAAGATAATTACTCTCAAGGCATTTGAAGCAAACTGCCATGTCAACTGCCATTAATAATTCAAATGCTTGGAAGTCAATTTCAATTCATATGCAATTTCCAAATCACCAGAAAATGAGATGCAAAAGCAAAGGTTTCTTCTWTCAGTACCAATGTAGTCATAGAATAATATGCCCAGATTTTAGACTACGGTCCAAAATCAAGAAACTCTGAAAATCAAGCAATCCTATCAGTTGAGAGCATGGACCCTATTGGTTGAGAGCGATCCTATTAGTTGTGTGGTAGTCTAGACCCAATTCTAGACCCTAATCTAAATCTGGCCTAATTAAGTATAACACAACTTGGATATGCTAAAACTTTGGCATTTTTCATTTGGAATTAAATAATTGACCGATGCAATGGAGATTCTCATTGCTTGTAGTACCAAATAGGCAAACAGTTTGTGAGTCCAGACCTAATCATGGTTGACAGAAAGAATAAGCTCACTAGTAGAAAAATATGTCCTAAATGACTATCCTCAATGACTAAAAAGTGTCCACAATGACTCATTTGTAGTCATTGTGGACAATTTTTAGTCATTTAGGACAGTCATTTATAACCTATTTTGTACTAGTGGCTCTGATCACCAACATATGTAAACCACTCCCAGGAAATTGGTCATTCATTTCCCAGGAGAGTTCTGAGGCACAGTAAGCCGAAATGCCAGATTACGCAGGTTTGCTCACGTAATTGAGCATTACAGATTCTTCATCCAACTTTGTTTTTTCATCCCAAGTGTATCATCCAACTTCAATTCTCCTGCTTGTGATTTAAGTCGGGCAATGTCCCTCGTTGTTGGGTATTTTGCGATATAAAGTGCCTCCTTGTCCGAGCTTTGCCTTCCTCATTGGCCCTTTATATTGCAAAATGCCCTAGTAATGTATAGGCATTGCCCTATAATTTAACCTGAGTAAATGTAGTCCAAAGAGCCCAAATCAGGCATCATGGGTATAATGAAGCAGTTACGAACAAATCAGGATTTGACAACTTCTTTTTYGTGCAATTTTAGTAATTCTGTAATCAACGTACACATGCAATTTTTTCTTCAATTATGACTATGCTGATACATCGATCCCACCTGGCGCCTGCCTTATACTTTTCCTCCATCGCATTAGACGTACACTCAGTCATCGTTAAACCACGAATTCCTGCTCTCTTAAGGGTCGCTCTCGGCGCTAGCTGATTGTCGTGATCCACTTATCCATGCATGTGATGAGTACTATAGCTAGAGTCAGTGAAGCTGACAAACCATTGCAGTATATGTGACAATTTCTCGCATCGCATTGAAGCTAGCCCGCAATGTTGCAATCACCTCGGTCTGATCCAAAAGCATGCATGCAGCTAGCTAGCTAGCTAGTAAAAGCTGCCGTGAGGCTCATGGGACGTCTGTCAAAGCATTGATCGATCTATCGATCGTCGACTGTCAATGATCGTCTATCGCCTATCAGTGACTTTTAGATCTGGGCGACAGCATCTCCGGCAGTACTAGCTGTGACATTGATGTCGTCCCCCGTCTAACCCAGCTACCAAAACATACTTACACTAGCTAGGATTATTCACAGGCCGGGGGAACTTTCACATGCATGCAGGAGGCACTGATATATAACTTCCATAATTGGAGTGTAATTTGATTTGCCCATCGCTATCTGCATGCAGAAACCGATCAACATCTCACTTCCCCTCACGACTGACAAAMTTAAAGTCACAAAACCTTTTGCAGGACACAATAGCTAGCTCAAATTATATCCATGCACCTAGTTGTTGAATTCACTCGCTCTAGTCGACAGACAGAAGTCGTGTCACTCCTTGCACAATAGCTTGCGTTGCTAGCAACTGAAGAGCGATTCTCGAAGTTTCCCACTTATGTAGTCTCGTTTCCTTCACCTTTGTAGGTGCAGATCCAATCCGTTTGAATGCTTCTCCATCAATCCTGGAAGCATCATTCACCACACATTTACGCTTTCAATTCCACTCCCATTTCCGCATTCCAACCATGCGGCCCACAGATTTGGGATCGGAGCTCCCACATATATAGCCGAGKGAGCGAAAGTCTCTACAGCTCCTAGGGTTGCATTTCACAGTTGATCACGATAGACACTCAAYACATCGCGCTTCTTTTCGTTCCATTCTCGRAAGAGATTGAGTTGWTTGCCTTGCTTCAAAATTAGCTATTGAATTCGGGCTAGACGGGCCGGTGATGGCAAATGCATGTGTCGGTGTGCTAGGTTAGAATTTTCGCAATTCGTATTTCTTGTGGTATTAATGATATTTAGCTTCTCGTAACGTAACGAGGTCCGTCATCACGATTAGTCAGRACATAAACYGACGTTTCATTAATTTCCTGTGGGAGATTCCGTTACGTCCTTGCCAATGGACGCGAGAAGGGGCAACAAGAACTGCACACGCTGGTGGGTGGTGGTCCTGGTGGTGCTGAGTACCCGGTTGCCAGGTCTGCTCGCGTGGAGCTGCTCTGCGGACGACCGTGCGACGCTGTTGGAGTTCCAATCGGGTTTCGTGGACGTTGGCGCCGTGTTTTCCAGCTGGGACGCCAGCAGCAACTGCTGCAGTTGGCGCGGCGTGCGGTGCGCGGAGAGCGATGGCGCCGTGCTGGAGCTCACGCTGGTGGGCAACTCGGGGAGCGGCAACCAGCAATCGTACCGCGACCCTCGCTATGTCAGGGTGGGTGCAGGGCTGGTGGCGCTTACGAGTCTGGAGCAGCTCACCATTCAGTGGCTGCTCTTGGACGAGCCTGTGCCCTCGGARTGGGGCGAGTTTTCTAGCAACCTCCAGGTCGGTCTTCATTTCCTTTTCTCCATTGCTACTGCTACTACACGTATGGTAGGGTAACTTCCAGCGTAAATACATTTAATTAAGCAATTGAGCATTGCTCCTATAATTAAATTGCCTAATTTTTGATTGGATCCTATAATTAAATTGCCTAATTTTTGATTGGATCTTCACTTGTTGGAAGTCAAAAGAGTATTCTACAATACATTTTTATGCAATTGTTGGACTTTGAATGAATAAACTATGAGTTTTTCAAAGTTTTGAAAATAAACAAACCCAAAGCAATTTTTAGGTTCTCACAAAGAATGCAGTACATTGTAGGCAAGAATCTCTAAAAGTTGAGTTTATAAAGGCTATGGGCAGGATTAGGAGTGCAATTACTTTTACTACACCTAATTGTGACATGTTTTTAAAACCAACCCCTACATAATCAAGCTTAAAATATATTGTTATCATTTATGAAAGAGGTTGGCAGGTGTAGGCATAGGTGTCATTTATGAGGTGCCCATATCATGTATTGTTCCATGCATTGAAGTTGTATAGGCCTATCCATTACATGCTTTTTGAGGCTCACTGAGGGTTGTCAGTTCCCTGCTACGTTCCTGTGTTCCAGCAGCACTGCAGCAACAGCTTGATGTGGCGAAGTGACTGACACGTCAGATTTCTTTTTTTGCAAAAAAAAAAAAAAAAACTTTTTTTTTACATTTCGGGACCAAAAAAAAAATTTTTTTTTTCTTTTTTTTTGGTAATTATTTTTCTGACAGCAGACACCCGTTCCATCACTGCATTGAGAACAGTAAGGGGAATAGGCTTGAAACGACCCTCTAGAGACCTTATTTCTCATCTAATGAATTTCCATGGCCAATGACCTTGGACTGTTTGTAAAAAGAATTGAAATGTGGTGATTGCAATGTTTGTTGCATTGTGTCAATTTAAATTTTTTCACTTATTGATAGAATATTGTAGTGGCACTAACTATAATCCTTGATTAATGAGACAATTTAATGTAGTCTAATTCATCATGGGAGGCTCAATTATACTACACTAAATTAATCTGACCTAATATTGTAACATTAACGGATTAACCCCTCGAAGACCAAATGACCAGTAAATGTACATAATTGGATTCACGCAGGTGCATAATTATGAAGTCATTATTTAATGGATGTTTACAAATTTTTGACACAAGGTGTGAATAAGAATGCCCTTTGTAGGAATATAGTTTTTTTTTTATCGGGTGCTCCAATCAAAGTTTATGTTGCCTTAAATTTTTGGGCACCCTGGCAACTTCAAGCACCATGTGCAAGGGTGATTGCAAGAAACACTTGTCTTTTTTTTTTGTCCCCTTGACCTTTACCAAGTAGCTTTTTGCTCATAACTATTTCATTTTTTGTTTATTTGACTTGAAATTTGGATTGAAGGTGCACACAAAAGTTTTACATGTTGTATAATTCTTTTAGTTTTTTTAAAATTATTTTACTATTTTTAAACTACCTCCAATTGGGTGTCCACCTTGGCCATTTTGGGGGGGGGTTTAGTCCTGTTTTTGACCCAAAAAAGAAAATTTTGAGCTGAAAATTGGCATGTTTTTTTGAAAATACTAAACTGTCCAACTTCCACATGTGCTCAAAGTGCACTACCAAGGTACACTTGTACAAAACACAAAATATTTTTTTTGAAGATGAAATTTATTGGAGAAGAAGCATCTTTAACTTAGGAAAAATGGATTTTATTTTTTTGAATTTTTTGACTATTTTTAAAAAAGACAAGAAAAAAGTATCTATTTTCATTGTATTTTCCATTGTCCTTTTTTTGTGCATAACTTTTAGAGGTAAGTTTTCTTAGGTCTGAATTTTAGAAGACATAACATTCCCATTGCTCTTCAAATTATCCATATTTYATTTTATTTAAAAAAATTTATTCCAAAAGTCATAGAACTCATGAAAATAGGCCATTTTGAGACAAAATCGGTAAGTGTTTCTTGCAACGACCAGCAAAAGTCCTATAATTTTGAAATTTGGTGGGTGTGTAACTTACATGATACAAGATTGTTAAATGTCAAAAAAATAACCATGTACAGTGTAAAACCTCACTTTAAGAGGAGTTAAAATCTGTTGACCATATTAGAGAAGTTAAAAAAAATCTTTCTCTTCGAACTTCAAACATTATAATCTTCCAATTTTTGTGGTCAAAGTTTTTGAAATGTTTACTTCAAGTTCCAAATACAGTAGTCTGGTACAAATTTGAATAGTTGAGACTTCATAAAAAAAAAACTTTTGTTTCTCATTTTTTTTCTCACTACCTTGAAAAGTAATATTTTTTCACAATAATTTGAGTCAAAAATGTGCCTTTGGTCAATTAGAAATTAATACCTTTTACAGCGTTTTCCACTTGAATGTCATAATTTTGGCACTTTGAAACATGCCATCACAAAGCAAGTATCTTCATCACCCCCATTGATCGGATTGTTCCAGGTAATTGTCATCAACAATGCCAACCTCTTCGGCGACATTCCATCAAGTTTGGCCTACATTCCCAACCTTCGAACATTGGACCTCCGGTCCAACCACCTCACGGGAGTCATCCCGCCGGAGTTTTGCAAACAACAAAGCATCAGATACATTGACGTTTCCTTCAATGACATGAACTACCTGCCGGAGCCGTGGTGCTTGCAAACTCGCAATGTCATTGTGGTGTACAACAACCAAGGCCAAAGCACCAACCCCGGACCCCCGGCTTGGTCCAACCCAGGGGGCCCAATTTGGTCTGCGGGCTCCGACCTTTCCGTCCCTTTGATCGCCTTCAAAGCAATCTCTTTTCTTCACCTCATGTGGACTCTTTTGTGAGTATAAGAAGTGTGTGCATTGGATTAATTATTGGAGGGACTAGGCTTTGCATTGACCGATAGAAGCTACATCTAATGTATCAAAGTCTAAAGGTGTGCTAGCACTTAGCGTTAAAAAGTGTTGTTGTTGAGGGTAATAACTATGAGTAATGAATCTAGACCTACTTTTGTACAAGATTCATACTGCAAAGATCACCCCTAACACCAAGTGCAAACATGCCTTAAGTCAATCATTACTCAAAAAGCAAGCCAATGGTACATGCCTACATTGTCACAGTCAAATCCCTAATGGACCTAAGTAGACCTCATATTGTTTTTTACCAATTCGGAGTAGGTCCTACAGGAACTTCTTTTGTCCAATTTTGTTTATTTTTGGACCAATACATTGATGGAATGTTCTTCTTGGATTGCGGTGATACAAAATTTGGCCTCATCCCAATAAACAAACATCTTTCAAGGAGTAAACAAATATGAAGATTGAAAGATGAAAAGAGATGCAAAACTCCATGGACCTATTTGAAAAAAACTTTAATGTGAATTTGAAGTAACATGTCTTTATAGCTAAAGTTTGAATAGGAGTCAACTTGGATCTTTAGAGTGATTTTCTTTGAAATACCAGTCAGAGAATTAGAATTGGACCAAAGTCAGTATGTCAAAGTGGCTATTGGCTAAGTATTTGATATTTGATCCCACTGGATTGTTGGTTCATTTGGTCATACCTAGATTGACCTGCCATTTCAACTTGAAAATGTGCATGAATTGAACAAAAATGTGATTTTTGTTCAAGTGGGAGTACAATACCAATATCTGGCTTTACTAATAATAACCCTTTGTTGGATCCAAGAGTAGCCAAAAGTGGTCATGTAATTTTGAAAAACATAAAAATTGTCCAAATTTAATACTTTGGGCAAACTAGACAGATGTTATAATCTTACATTGTATTGCATGGTACAAGAATCATTGCTTTCCTAGCTTTCAAGGATGTCCAAATATCACAATATACACTAGTAATTTGCTACAAATGGACTAATATAGTAATAGGTCACAAGAGTACGATAATAATTACGTGATAATATACTATTGCGGATCAACATCATATACAAATGCAATTTTTATCTTTTGTTTTCTAAAGATCATAGAGTGGAATTGACCTCCTAATCTTGTGATAAGTACGTTCATGCTACAAGACTACAATTCAATCCTTAATCCTTAAATGATAAAGGTCTTTTTTGAGCTTCTAGGAATTTGTTGTACTTTGAACAAAAAGACAACATTTCAATAAGATGAATCAATTTTTTTTAAATGTAACCACACAAATTCAATCTAGATATGTTAGAGATCACTAAGGAGAAGAAATCACAACAATATCACTTATGAGTTGAAAGATTATAATGTTTGATCATGAGGGTGTTAAAACTGCAAAAGTGGGTCAAAGTCTTTCAATCCGCTTTTCTGATGTCAAATCTAAAAAGTTGGCCACCTAACAAATATGAAGGGCCTAACATGCATAACTCCAATCAATTTATGAATTCTCAAAATCTGCTCTAGATTTTTTTTAATGAATGTCTAATGTGTTTTTTTCTCCAAGCTCTCGTGTATTTGAAGCTAGCATTTTGAAGTGCCCTCAACACTATGGAAAGTCTAGATTGCAATGGACACCCTTGCACACAATGTTGAATTGGAAAATCGCACACGCTCTAAAACCGCCCACATCCTCAAATGCACACTATGTTTACATGTTTCTTTTTCATAGCCTTTAGCCTTGTACTATACAAACAATGTACATTTTAGGAAGTGGGCGATTTTAGAGCCCTATGCCATAATTTCAACATCAGATTTTTATAACTAAATCCACAAAGCTCCAAAAAATATGAAACGAATTAAATTAGATGACAATTCCACTTGTCTTTCAAGAAGCTTCGCCTCCCCAAAATTCAGTTTCAGATCTTAGGTGGGTAATTTCTACCTTACTTTCACTTGTTTGACTAAGTATCGTAAGTATCAGGTGTATGTCTTTGGTTGGATGAGTATCCAATTTCAAGTGATGTCTCGTTTTGCAAGTCTACTATCTAATATCCTGCATGTTGCCGTATTAAGTCATTTAGCTGTTGATCCTAACCTGTGACATGGACTAGTGGTGACCAGCCCTTTTTTTTTGGTTTTTCAAAAAGTGCCAAGATGGCGATCACTGGTGAAGCATTTTATTTCTTAGTACATCCATCTTTTGTACCATAAAACATTTTTCAATCAAATTCGTACACTTTTTCATCCAAATTTGACAATTTCATCCATAGTTTAAATTGGATTGAAACTTTTTTGGCAAAAGAAGATTTTCACTATGAAATGGTGCTTTCTGGCTCCATTTCGCCGGAAAAAAAAGGGCTGGTGGTGACAGTATTAAGTACATACTCTAAAATGCTAAATATTGTGGAACCATGCCCAGATGCTTAATTTCGTGGAAGCTTGATTGGGTGCTTACTGTAGCTTGTGACAATGAGTATCGCAACAAACTTTAATTTCTCTATGATTTGCATTTTCTTTCACAGTAGGTGAAAGTAGCCCACGAAGGCCGTGAAGGAGAGCAAGAAGTAAGGTAGGTAACCCCAAAGCGCCACTAAACTAAAAGCGCCATCTTCACACTCTATACATCTCCAAATTCAGTTATGTACCTATGTGGAAGAAATGATTTTAGAATCAAGCTTTGACCCTTCATAACTTTTGCATATTGTATCCAAATGTTGCATTCTTTGGTGCATTGGAACCTCCTTTCACTTGCCAACAAGACAATATGAAAATCTCACTAGCCTTATGATAGTAACTAGGCAAAGTACCAATTTGTGGCGCTTTGAGGATGCCTACCTTATATGGCTGAGAAACTCAGCCCAGCAAAAATCGGTGAGGTTCATTACAAGCTTTAATTTGTTCTTTCACTTACTGTATAAGCTAGTGTGCCCTAAGCCGATGCCAAAGCCAAAATATAAGTAAGAGTTGTTTTTTAATTTTTTAATTTGTAGTAAAACCTTTGAAATCCAATAACATTCACATCAAAGGTTCAAACATGATGAAATTGACACGAATAGAAGCTCTACGCACAAAGGAGTGCAAAGGCTCTTGTTTTGTGGCGTTTGGACCTTTGGTGCAAAAGTTATGAATTTTCCTAAACAAAAAATAACTAAATTCTAATTTTCAATCCGTAAAAAAACTTTGAAATTCAATAACTTTCACACCAAAGGTCCAAATGCCAAGAAACAAAATCCGTCCACCTCTCCTTGCAAAGATCTTTCGAGCGTTACCAAGAGCACCTCAAGACGCTTGATGGTTTGTTTGATTTCAATGTATCAAATAGAACAAAACAAACAATCTATCTTAATGTATTGACTAGTGTGTCTTGTGCTGTTGCCACAATCAAAATGAAAGTAAAAGCAATTTTTTAATTTTTGGAATCATAAAAACTTTGAAATTCAATAACTTTCATACCATAGGTCAAAACGCCACGAAACCAAGCTCGTGCACCCCTCCTCGCCGAGAGCTTTCCGATGGTACTAAGCATGCCACCGGCGGACACACCGTCCGGGAGATCTCAACAAACAAACACCCTAATTTAAAGGATAAACTAGTGTGCCCTGTGCCGTTGCCACAGGCAAAATCAAAGTAAGAGTAATTTTCTAATTTTTTAATGCTTAAAAACTTTGAAATTCAATAACTTTCTCACTATAAGTTGGATTGCCACAAAACCAAGCCAGTGCACCCCCTCCTTGCCGAGGGCTTTCCGACGGTACCAAGCACGCCACTGCGGGACGCATGGTCCAGGAGATTTCAACGTAATAAACAAAACAAAACAAAACACTTGAAACAAAATAAACAACCTGATTTAAATAATAGATAGTGTGCCCTGTGCCGTTGCTACAATTAAAATCAAAATAAAAGTAATTTTGGAATGTATTAAAACCAAAAATAACTCAGAAATCAATAACTTTCACCCATAGGTTGAAACACCATGAAACCAAGACCGTGCACCCCTCCTTACCGAGTTTTTTCCGATGGTACCAGGAATGCCACTAGGGGATGCACGATCCGGGAGATCTCAACGTAACAAAAACAAAAACAAACAAAAAACAAAACAAAAAAAGCCTAATTTAAAGGATGGATGTTCCCGATAAAGTATGGATGTGCTCAATAAAAATTGTGTCCATTTCATTCATGTTTTTTGTTGTCTTTCTTTTGTTCCAAGTTGATTGAAGAGAATAAATTGTCGCAATCTTTGATTTCTGCTCATCAAGGTAGGACTGTAGGAAGTTCAGAAAGAGCCCATCTAAGAGCTGAAACTGAATTTTGTAGAGGTGGACCTTCTTGAAATATTTCAGTAAATTTTCCTTGAAACACAAGAGGAATTGGCATCTAACATTCTAACCCAAGTTGTTTCATATATTTTGAAGCTTTGTGGAGTTAGTTATGAATTTTGAAGTTAAAAACAAGTTCATTTTAGTGGGCTCTAAAATGGACCACATGCTTGTACATTGGAGAGTGCAAAATGTACCTCTAAAGCCTATTCCAATTCAAACCTGTTCCATTTTAGGACCTCCTACCTTACATCGTTTTAGTTTCACAGCTGCACATTCACAGGATATCACCTGAAATTTGAATTAAAGTCATTTGAGAGAAAAATCAAAGCAGTCAAAAAGATTATTGCCCATTTGCGTAACTCGAAATAAATGACTTGAAATATATATTTCAAGAGCCTCGGGCAATAATCTTTTTGACTCAAAATTATCCAATGAACAGGAAGTATCGGCATCTAGTTACGACCTAGCTGGATTTTTTTTGAAGATTTCCGAATGGCTTAGAAATGTTTAAGGATGGGGTACCAAAGAAAAAATTGGTGTTTTTGGAAATGGGCCAAGTAGGAAAATAAATCCTCAACAATTTGGCTATCCGCCCTAGGGATATGTAGGAAAATTACCGATATAAAATCCTTTTTCCTGGCGGGTTTTTTAGAAATTTTTTATAATGCATACATAGTAATAATAGTACACTTCCATACGACTATACATGTAACAGTGTAAGGCAATTTTTTATACTACCCTTCGTGAGAAGGCATCAACAATGAATGACTGAATGGCCTTTAGCCCTTTACTCACTAGTTACTACTCAGTTTATTGAAAAGCCATTGATGAATTATGCTGGACAGCTTGAGTGCTGGACAGGTGGGAAGTGGGAACTCCTGTCACCCAGTGAGCCACCCGTTAGTCATCACTGTTATTTTCGAACTTCAACTTCCCTTTCTTTCTCTCTCTCAAGTTAGCGGTTGGCTGTCGTACTGCACTGAGGCGTAACCTCCGTTTCTCAATGCTCACTCACTCACAACCCTCACACACTGCCTTTGTGCTAGTGTGTTTCACACAGCTACTGCAATTTGTATCTTGTTATCTTGTTCTCAATCAGGAGTTCAGGACTCACTTTGTGGCGCGCGCACTGGTGCATTTTTCATTAGCCTTTGATAGTCTGATCTCAAGAATTTATCTTTCGCGTGATCGTGCGCATCTGCATCTCCAATTTCAGAAATCTACGGAGGCTGGGCAGTAAGAACTTGGAAGCCATGCTGCGAATTGCTTTAGAGAGACCATATGAGGAGATTGATCATGTTTTTATTGATGCTGTCTTTCTTTGGAAAAACGATACCAAATATTATTTCTTATACTCTAACCCCTCTTTGTATTTGAATGGTGCAGGTGGAGTCACTATTAGTAGTGCATCGTTTTCATCTGGGGCTTTTGATACTAATGGTAGTGCTACTGAAATTCCATGACTTTTTATACTAACTGTACTAACTAGCCTTCGAAAAATACTTGGACCGTCCTGTGGATCCTTGTATTTTCCGAAGGCTACATCCTTAATTGGCCCTAGTTTGGTACGGGCTTGGCGAGGTTCAACTCCTACCAAGGATACTTAAAATTTCAAAAAAAAAAAAGTGGGAGTGGAGTGAAAACTCTCCTATGAAAACAAAAAATAATTGGGAGTGGAGTGAAAACTCTCCCTTGGAAACCAAAAAAAATTGGGAGTGGAATGAAAACTCTCCCACGGAAACAAAAAACCCGGCTCTAGTTTCCACATTTTGGAAAATGGCTAAATCCCAAACTTTATATATGGCAAATTGCCGAATGGAATTTCAAAATTTAGGATTCTTCCAAAAATAAAATAAAAAATTAGGCTTCATCTAAGTCAAATTGAAAAAAGCCGAGCCAGCTTCCACTTTCAAGGAAATAGTCCGTTTAGTAAAAAAATACTTCTCAGACTGTGAAATTATCTATATTCTCAACAAAAGTATCAAAGCCACGTGCATTTGATCCAAAACCACACCTGAGACATTAATTGTGTAGATGTCGTTACACAATTCCTGATGTAGCTTAGCTTCTCTTTTATCAAAGTACACCTCTGTTGTTGCATGTAATTTGTGAATGCCTTCCAATGTTCGGGGAGAATTGTTGGTTAGTTCATTGTTAGCTGGTACTTCCCGAAAAATAACCACTTGGATTGTGCAAATGGAGGATCTAAAACTGGATTGGCAATTAACTTGTGTGCCAAATAAAAGGTGGGATATGTAGCTTTTGCTTTCATAAGATTGTTACACATCAAATGCTTGTCATTTCAAATCCAAGACTAATACTTWAGTTGCTAGAGGCAAAYATGTTCTTGGACAAGGTGGATATTGCTATAGGATTGGCTCCAAGATTATGAGCCCTACAACAAATTCACCCTTGGCTATAGTTGGTTGTAGGGGTGGATTTAACGGTTTCTCCCTCTGTCACTAACAATCAATTTTTCACAATACTTTAAGTGGATTTTGAGTTTTTTTGGAATTATGTCTTGGCTTGATGTTCACTTCAATGCAACATCTTTTACAAGAAAGTAAATGTGAGTGCAAAGCCCAGGGATGTATCACCTATAAGCTTGATTGGAGGTTCAATATGGGGGAGGTGACTCTATACACTAGTAGAAAATGCAAGAATTTTGATAAAATTCTGTTGATTAGGTCGCATTGTCCTGGTCATTGTTTTTGTTGATTTCAACATAAATAAGTAAAAAATTAACAAATTTATGTTGAAATCAACAAAGCAGTGACCGGGACAACGTGACCAAATCAACATAATTCTTTCAAGATTCCTGCATTTTCTACTAGTGATAATGCAAAATGCAAGTTTCAAC
This sequence comes from Pleurozium schreberi, assembly GCA_006891605.1. Classification (NCBI taxonomy): domain Eukaryota; kingdom Viridiplantae; phylum Streptophyta; class Bryopsida; order Hypnales; family Hylocomiaceae; genus Pleurozium; species Pleurozium schreberi. The sequence continues at coordinate 175,044 of VACF01002111.1, read as the reverse complement.
TTGTGTTGAGGGGCGTGGTCAAGGTCAAGGTGGATATAGCTTTAGGGCTAGTTGTGGCGTTATGTCCCTACTTTCTTGTCCAGATATGTCCAACGTATTAAAAGTTGAAGTTTAGTTTCAAAACCATCATGTCTTTGAAAAAAAAAAATTATAGCCTTTGCAGATTTGAAGTTGATGGAAGTAGCTAGTTGGTGAAAATTTGAAATTAGAAGAAATGAAGCAGAGCTTTTGGTAAGGAGAGGATGCAATCAATTTGTSTCTTGCTACAAAGCATTAAGGTAAGACATCCTATTGTGGTGAGAATTTGGAGTTTGCCTCAAGCTGGTATTGAAATTTTTCAATTTTTTCCCCACTTAAAGAGAGCAATTCAAATTATATTTTTTCGATGAAGTATGAATTTGCTAGGAATTTTTGAAGTGTTTAGTTCTCATGGCCCAACATGGTCTATAGACCATCCCATAGCCAACAAAATCTGAATCCATGATGCTCATCTCACTACCTCATGCAATCACAATATTTTCTAACATGAAATGCATGAAAAGTCAATCCTTGTAATGAATTTCACATTGAAAAGTTGGAAGTCTTTTATGTGGTCACTAATCAATCCATCACTATCATGTAAAACATTGATTGTGGCCCAAATCTCACAAAACTAAAAAAAGCCACAATGGGGCCACTTCATAGGTGACCACTATATATGGGTCAAATAACGGCAATGGGCTGTCTTACCTTACATGTTTTTTAGCTAGTCTAAAACGCTGCAAATACCCCCAAGTTCTTGACATGTCCCTACTTTGTTGTCTAGATATGTCCAACCTAATAAAAGTTGAAGTTTAGTTTCAAAACCATCATGTCTTTTTAAGAAGAAGATTATAGCCTTTGCAAATTTGAAGTTGATGGAAGTAGTCCGTGAAAATTTGAAATTAGAAGAAAGGAGGCGAGAGCTTTTGGTAAGAAGAGGATGCAATCAGTTTGCCTCTTGCTACAAAGTATTAGATGTCTTTTAGCTAGTCTAAAAGGCTGTGAATTCTTCCAAGTTCCCGGACTATGGAAACTTGGCCACAGCAGTAGAATGACATGGCAAAACAACTACCATGTCAAATAATAATAATAAAATATTTTTAAATGTTGGACCAAAATATTTTTTTAATTTTAAATATGTTTTTTGTAAGATAAAGATTTTTCAATAAACAATAATTTAAAAAAATATATTTTAATAAATTTTAATTTTGGCCAATAGTAGGTAGTTTTTAGCATGGGGAACTAATCTAAAACAACCCTCCAATGTAGCTGAAAAACATCCAATGAGGACCCAAACTACCAAAGAAGCTCTAGAAGCTTATAGATCTTTTACTGATGCCTCCCTTATAGATCCAATGGTATAACAATCCAACATTCCACATTCATCTTCTAGTGTTTGCAAACCCCACCAAGTACAATAATCACAATATTGCTTCTTGCCCTAGTATATTGGACCAAAACATAATAGCATTCCATATCAAATTAATCTTTGCAAGAGTCACATCATATTGCCTTTGTATAATCTATTTCTAAAGTGTTGCTATTTATGAAAACATGGAAGTCTACATATGGATGAAGCACAATAATCCAAAGTCAACTTAGTTGTAGGAACAATGCTTGGAAGAAAGACATTGAATATTTCTTTCAGATTTTTTAAAAATTAGTTTACTATTTTTAATCTGCCTCCAATTGGGTGTCTACCTTGGCCATTTTGGGGGTTTTAAGTCCTATTTTTTACCCAAAAATGTGAATTAGAAGCCACAAATTGGACATGTTGGAGGTTTATTAACATTGAAAGGACTCATGATGAGTTTTTATGAAAATAGCAATATGTTGATTGCACATATGGGGTCAAAGTGACCTTCCTTTGCGCAAAGGTTATGAAGAGGGAAAAAATTTGGTACATAATTTTTTTAGTGCAATGCAAGCACAATCTTCTCTAGCAAAATAGTTTTTTTTAATAATTTTTTTAATTTTTTTTGAATTATTAAAAATGAAAAGGTCCACAGACCCCTTTTTGATACTTTCTGCTCCTAGTGGCTTCTGTAGTACTCCGTAGCACTCTATAGTACTGCATAGTATTGTAGAGTACTAAATGGATGGCATAGATCTGCAGGCGCCCAAAATCGACGGTGTACATTGATAGGTGCGCCACTGGCACATAGTTCTAGTAGTACGACTGAGTACTGCTAGTCTTGTGGCCAAAAACTGCGTTTTTGAGACAAAAACGTGAAGTGTTTCTTGCAATCACCCTTTCATAAAAAGCTAGATTCCTCTTTTCTTATTTTGTAAAAAATTAGATTTTGGATTTCTTTTTCTAGAACTAGGTAGTGTCTTTGATTATTTTTTAAATTTTTGTTACTAGCTCAATTTAGGATTTGTTTTCTATTTTTTATTGTATAACATACGTTCATAGATTTCATATAATTTGGATCAAGATTGTGTTTGGGTTCATTTTGTATTTTTGYAACAAGCTAGGATTTCAAGAGGGTTTTTTATCATAATAAGTTACATTTGAGAATCTTTCACTTTTTTGAAACAAGTTGGGTCTACATGCTTTTCTTCTTTTTGTAACAAATTTGTGATTTTTTTATTTTTCATTACACGTTAGGTTCATCAATGAACTTTGATGGGAAAATCTAATTACAATATATAATCTTTTGTACTATATGGGCTTCTACAATGAAGCAATGCAAGGTTCTTCCGGCAAACCAACTATTGAAGTTATGTTAGGAAATGAAGCTCCACACTCATCCTAGTTTTCTAGTAGGTTGCCAAGTCGCTTCCTTATTTAATTTGTGTAATTGTCTTGTTAGTTTTACTTGCTATGTAGGTAGRAAACTACRTACTAACCAAGAAGTTMTGATTWTCTAGGATGGTAAACAAGGTTTKCCATGYTAGTTTGATAAATGGTCATTGTATTACATGTTTCCTTCTGAAACTATAATTTTTTGAAGGAGGCCACATATTTCAAGTCTTCAAGAATTATGGCSTATACTTCATGAATTAGCTCATGTCCAATTCAACTATACTGAGCCCTTTAAAGGCARTAGGAAARGAAAAAAAAGGAAAATTRAAAAATCAKTGTGACTTGTAAGCCCTATTGAATGCTGAAATGCAACCCAAATATGACACTTTCACAGAGTGCACAATATACCAAGAATCAATGAAGAACTTGGAATCACTCAAGAAAATGTTTAAAAATTTGTGTTCTTACTCAATTGCTACCAAGAATTATTTAAGAACATGGAATCACTCAGGAAAATGTTTAAAAATTTGTGTTCCTACTCAATTGCTACCATGTTCTGGAGTAAAAATCTCATCTCAAGAAACCCTCAAGAAAGAAGTCAAACAATGCTATGTACGAGGAAACTTTACCAAGGGCAACCAAATTCAGGCCTCCCAAGTTGTATCAAACATCCTAGAGGGGTTTAACCAAATTTGAGATTGTGCGTGAGTTTGGGCATGAGTTTTGGAGAGATTTCCAYGTACWRATYATTAGTRTGATGGCATGACTTTTATTGAAACTTTGCATCAAAYTGCCAAAACCCTACCCTTAGAAACTTTAGAGRCTCTTGAATATATTTGTATCGTGAATTTCATTAAAATGGCGGTATTATTGTGCCATTTTTTTGACATATTCTTTGTCATTTTAATGGAATGTTGCACCATTCTATTAGAACATCGTCATTTCAATGAAATTCAACATATGTTTCAACACAAATCCAAATAAATTTTAGAACGAAAATGCGCAATCTACCTTTGCATTTGAAGTTGTAAGATTAATGCGCACCAATTCATTTCTCTCCGAAATAAGAGTTTCATAATGTCATTTTGATTTTTCCTCAAACAGTGATAAATCTATCACTTGCAATTGCCATCATCCGTCTCCAATCTACTGTAAGCCCAATGGCTCTTTGTCCTATGGGCAACGGCTTGTTGTCTAGATGAACATACACTTCATTCACGCCGGCCTCTTTCTTGGGACCGGAGTTTCTATCTATTAAGCCCCGTACACTAGCATTCTTTACTCGTACAAGCATTGGCTTTGTGTTGTCTCCAGAGTGAAATTTTTGTGAGTCTCAAGCTAGAATTCTGTTCTTAGAGGGTGAATCCAGGTATGAAGTTAACTAGAGTGAAGGGGGAAAGGTCATGAAAATGTGAAGAAGATGGAGGAGTCTGAGGATTAGATGCAGAATGTGTACCTTTGGAGGTCGTTTTGGGGAGTATGGTTGACTATGAGTGTCGAGGTTTCGATTTTAAGATGGTTTCGGAGAATGGGGTTCAAGAGCGCAGATTGGAATCTTTTTCGTTCTTGCAGATAATTATTCGTGACTTGGGCAACATTGCAAGAAATTGCAGTCTGTCCCACCCTCGAAAATTGACAACCTGGTTTTGATTTACACAAGTTCCAACTTCAGAAATCGTTGCTCGGTTCCTGTCACTGCAACGTCACGAAAGTGCAAGTTTCCACACTGACTTATCTCTACTGTAGGTTCAAAGTTTGCGTTTTATGGAATTTGACAAACCCTCCCCCCCCCAGTGTGAACAACTTCTAGAGAAATATCTTCAACAATTAAAGCAAGAGACTCCGGCGAAMGTGCAAATAAAAGCTTTTAAATTAATATTGCAAAGAGCGTGGTTCAGTGTGTACACACCATGACAATCATGCCCTCACTCATTTGACGTTATTTGGTTTCTAACAACAGCATTTTCTGCTGCAATCATAATGAACTTCAAACCAATGGATGGCTAGCGACTGTTCGCGCAGTCTACCCGCCAGCGATCCCCTGTGAATCTCACCCCACTCACACGATCACACTTACAGGTAATCAATCCTACATTAATAGCAGGTCGAAATCCACGATAAAAAAAAGTTCTGTTTCCAGAAAGATTTGTCCACCTGCAATGGGAATAACAATGTGAGGATTTAGTTCGCGGACCGCACCACATCACTCACAACGTCGAGATTCAACAAATAAAACAAATCATGACGTCATGAACTATGGGTAAGCACCCCAAAATACACGAGTCTGGAGAAATTTTGTGCAAAATACTCAAGCTGACAAATTGTGTTGGTGGGCTGCTCTGCCTTTCCGCACGATATATTGAAGGAGCCGTTTTCAGGAAAAAAACATTCCTGTAATAGATAGCTGAATTTACAGAACAAATGAAGATTCAGATTGGCTATCCCAAGATCCCAGCACAGATGACTTCCCCTCATACGTCAACAATTCAGTCTACRAATATACATAACGTGATCTTACGCTGTGGATCACAACTACTGCAAGGATAACCTTAAATTAACATCTAGGTTCGATCAGTACAAGCTCAAAAAACCTAACAGCAAGGATTTGCTTTGTTTTTGAGGTAATCGGTGGCCGAAGTCTGCGTCCTGATTCTGGTTGCATGCAGGGATCTTTCCCGMAATAGGTTCTATGGAACTCCGCCGACTCTTTCGAATGTCACCAGCCTTGAAGAGTTGTGAGTTGCCGTACCTGCCTTAGCCTCGAGTTTGCAGTTTCTTGCACTTCCTGAGTTGAAGCTTGGGTTCACATCTTCGCATTAGGGTTTGCTCAGAATTGGGGTTAGGTCGACCATTGTGTGATTTGGTAACTACAACGTAAAACTCATTTGGGTTAGTGTACCTGTGAATCACACTCATTAAACCTTGAAACCACTAATCTTGTGGTTCTGGTCTCGGCAGGGATTTGTCATACAATAACTTCTCCGGGTCATTGCCCAATCTGTCAACCTTGACTGCCTTACGCTCTGTGTAAGTTTTTGATGCTGATGGGCACCAAGTGCATTTGTCGAGATTCAAAAAACTTTGCATGCAACTGATGATGCATTGTAGCTTGCAGTAGCACCCAAGTACCAACAGCCATTGTGCTTGTGCCCTAATTCGTTTCATAACGTTATCAACAGGAATTTGAGCGGAAACGCGTTTACTGGATCAGCTCTTGGTTTTTGGAACAGCTCGGAACTTCAGGAATTGTAAGTTGCTTGGGCAGATTGAAAGCTCATTGATTTTCCCTGCCATGATCACAGTATCCCCATCACAATGAGTACCATGTGTTTTTTGGTATAAGAGAAGAATAATCAATACATAGATAAACCCTCTGCATCAACACGGACCAGTTTACCATGTAAATTGTTACTGTTGTACTTGTGGACAAAATGCACCGACACGGACCATTTTACGGATGTTGTGGGTTTGCATTAATGTAAGACATTTGCCTGATGAGATTTGTTTCCTTGATATTCCAGGTATTTAGACTCTAATTCAATCGACGCATCACTAAACATCAGTGACCTTTCTGTCCGAGGCTTCCTGAGTACCAGATCTTCTAACTCATCGGGAAAGCTGAGAGTTCTTTCATTGATGAACAACTCAATTAGCGATGTAATCTACGATGTGACCAAAATTGGAGCCTCCACCACAGTTATAAGGTAATTATGCACATTTGTGGACATGTTAGAGAGTGATCCATGTTGAACCCAAATGCTACAACTATTGAGAATATAAAACCAGTAATTAATTACTATCATAATTGAGGTTGACAATGAAGTATTTCGTGGTGCCGCAAAGTCCTGTTGAGAGCTTAACAATGATTTCTGAAACAATGATTTCTTAAAGTTATTTTACTTCCTAAAAGCTCTTGAGTTATCATGTACTAAAGTTACTACTCAAGGTTGTCATGCGCAATTCAAGTGCTTTACATGATCATTGTTGACTTCGGCAGACTCCAAGGGAACCCTTATTGCAAAGCTCCAGATTCTGATGACGGTACAAGATGCTTTTGTACCCAAGTTTGCAAATATACCKYCGMWGAWGTTGCAAGAGCGACAGCACGTGAAGATGCGAAACGTAAAACCCGCAACATCGTGATAACCGCTGTGGTGACAAGTGGATCATCAATGCTGGTCCTATTGGCCGGTCTAGCTGCTTTCTACCATAGAAGCAAGAAATATAGAAAATATTGCGAGATGCAACTTCAGAAAAGTAAGCATTTGTTGCTGGAAGCTTCAATTGCTAAGGACTATATTTTTTCTTGGTCCGACCCTTCATTATTTGCGTATTATGTATTTTATGTATTTTATGTGTAAAATGTGTATGATATGTGCATAGTATCTTTTGTGTATGTGTTTTGACAAAGAGTGTGCTTGGACAATTATAGTACTTAATTGTACGATTATTTCTTGCAGAGTGTGAAGAGTTTGAGGTGCAGCCTACAATCTTTCCCTACAACCAGCTTCGAATTGCCACACGAGACTTCCATCCTGATATGAAACTAGGCCAAGGGTCTTTTGGRGCTGTATACAARGTGAGATTTTTGACGCCTATTCTAAATTCTTCTACAYTGAATAGGGGTATTAAKGGGACCCATACTAATTRATTGACATTTCACACTATATAAATATCTACCTTTGTTGTACATCAACASWGGGAYTGAAGTGTTCGGGGGMTGTACATCATGTTTCAAACATCTACASTTTCCCTCATTTAGTCCCCTTAATTGTTTGGTCCCCTTAATACCCTTATTCAATGTAGAGATCTCTTGAATGTGTCCAAACTTCTATCTTTGATGGCTCAGTACTTTGAAATAACAGTTAGATGATACTTTTAGATATGTTTGTTGAACTAGTAGAATAGAAGAAGCCAAAGTTTTTGTAAGGAAGTCAAAGCTAAGTCATGTTTCCTTCATTGTAGATACAAGAAGTCAAATTTGTATTCAAATTTATAGGTGGAAAGTTGAAGGAATATTCAGAGATAACTTTAGAAATGTATCAAGTTTTCTGTACATTAACCGCATCTCCAGTCCACGCTTCGACTTTGGTCCGCCTGAAATGCAAAGAAACCATCTTTCTGCAACATCCGCTCAACGTAACCTTCAATACATTTCTGGCATGTTGCTCTGCGTTCCATGATGAACCATTATGCACTCATTCAATGTCAATATCCTGTTAATCAAAGAGGTGTTACTAAATGATTTGTGCTACACAATTTGACAATGTTTCGGGTGGAAACTCTTCAACTGGTGGTGTACACTTCTCACATGAAAAAGAATGCAGTATTTGTCTTCATCGTTTTGCGTGGACCATCTTCGTATAACCCACTTACAAACTGCACATTAGAAATCCTACATTATGCTCAAAAGAGATTTCAAAAGAACTGCAGAAATTCAGTTCACATTAACCTCTCAGTGGAGAAGCAATTGGACCAATTAGTGGAACCCCTCAACATTATCTACAAAGTTCCAGCATAAAATAGCAGATTTTATAGGTGTAAACCAAAACCTCGACCAAAACTGAAGTACCAGGTGATCGTAGGGCGAAATATAGCAACATGAGACTCTACGTGCCGTTAGTACCTCTACTTGTATATTGCCAACATCTCAAAATTCACTTCAAGATGGGTTTGTACACTCTACAAGACTGAACAGATTGAGCTTGGTAATGCCTCTTGAATCATCTTGAGTTCTTCACATATCTCTGTGAACTTTGGTCTCTTAACAGGATCCCCATGCCAGCATTGCTCAATTAGCGCCTTCAGCCCTGGATGCAGCTGAGYAGGCAGCGTTGGTCTGTCCCCACCAATCACACCGTTGTAGTCTGTAGGTCGTCGATCCGAAAACGGATAATTTCCTGTCAAGACTTCATAGCATGTCATGGCGAAACTGTAGACGTCTGCTGCCTTGAGGTCGAGCTTCTGAACATTGTCGGGCTTCTTCCGATTGGGATCCCTTGGGAAAACTTCAGGTGCCCGCCAGAAGGCAGTGCCAGCACCCAGGTTGTGTCCTTCACGTATTTCGCTTTCATCCTCATTTATCGACAAACCGAAATCCACCAGCTTCACGTCGATGACTTTGGCTTGTTCTTTCGCCAGCACATTCGCGGACTTCAGGTCTCTATGCATCACGTTTTTGGAGTGTAGAAATGCCATTCCCAATGCAATCTTGGAGATAATAGACAGGGCTTCATRGAGTTGAAAAGGYCCAACCTCGCRTTCCAGAAGCCGTAGCCTCCTTTTCTGCATTCGAGATTCAATCAGACCTCGTAAATTGCCATCCATAAACTCCATCACAACTGAGCACCGCTGATTTGCATCCACGGACAACCCAACCATCATCGCTATAAGAGGGTGGCGACTTAGCTTGATCAGGAAGTCTACTTCGTTTTGCAGAACTTGGATGTTTGCGGGGTTCGTGAAATCCTTCACAGCAAATGTGCAACCCAACCAAGTTGCCTTGTACACTGTCGCAGAAGCCCCTTTCCCAATGCGTCGCACTATCTTGAGCTTGTCTCGCTGGATTCGCAGATGCTCGGGTACTGAAAGAGCAATTTCACTTGGTTGAATCCCACCATCGCCCTTCATGCCCCACACACTAGAATCATCTGAAATAGYTTGTTCTTCGCCTTGGGATACTATCCCCAGCAGTCCCGCAAAGACTGAAAAAACTTGGAAAATCCACTTCAAAATCCACTTCAAAACGCTCAGCACCATGTCTTTGCCAGATAATTTGTTAGACACAACAAAAGGCTTCTTCGACCTGATATAATCCAAAAGGTAACAGATTTCACCAAACCCTGGTCGCTTGCTGGGTTCAGCATCCCAACACTGTCTTATGAGACCCTTGAGATCCTCATCCAAATCGCCAGGGAGCTCAGGCCTCTGGCCTACATGAATCTGCTCCAGTAGTTTTTCTCCTGCTATTCCATCAAAAGGATATTCTCCTGTCACAACTTCAAGGCAAGTCATCCCGAAGCTGTAGACGTCGCTTTTCTTCAACAAGTCGCTAGGAGGCTCCACCCCATCATAGAGCTTAATAGCCTCGGGTGCAGTCCATCGAGGCCGCCTCGTCCGACTTGCTTGTTTGAATGCCTCCTCATCCCAAACTTTTCCAAGTTTCTGAGAGCTCCGGAGGTCAGCGATCTTCACGTCAAGATGCTTGTCAGATTTCTTCACCAGAATGTTCGAGCACTTGAGATCTCCATGCGCATATTGCTGTTCGTGCATGTACAGCATGCCCTTTGCAATTTGGGTTATGATGTCCAGTTCTTCAGGACGCGTGAAAGGYCGGGTATTCCGCTTCCGCTTCAACCTCTCATTCATGAAATTTCGCAAATCAGCATCCATTAACTCCATCAGGAAAACACATTGTTCTGCATCTTGACCAAAAAACACCAGCTTGACAATATGGGGGTGTCGCATTTTCTCGAGAGAATTAACCTCCATCAACAGCTGCTTATTGTTCCAACCAACCAGATCAGTTGCAGTAGATTTGAACACCTTCACAGCAAAGTCAATACCCATACATTTGCCAAAACGTACAACAGCCCAACCCAGCTCGTCCACATTATCTTGCTTGCTCTTAAGCTCAACCGGACGCACAGGTTCCTCGATTTTGATAGTGGCCAGATCAATTTTAAGATAACTGGGCAACYCGTCACTAGAATCTGAAAGACGACTCTTCTCCAGCACCACCTGGGTCACTTTCTTCATGTCCATTTCTGTTGTGTAATCAGATTCTTGGATTTGAGCCATGTCCGCAGGCATCTTTGTTAAATCCAGGTCAGCATCCTTTGTCAGCGCATGGGTCCTCTGGTCTCCTGAGGATGATTCAAAGTCTTTCACTGGCCCACGCTCGCTATAACTCTCGAAGTCGAATTGCGCCTTCAAAGTATCAAGCTCCTCGTGAATCTCCTTGAATGATTCTCGATTATCTGTCCGGCCAAGCAAAATGATGATACTTCTGGAATCAATATAGGACGATACAAGAGCCTCTCCTTTTCGTAGCACAGTGAGGAGCTCATCAAGAGCAGGATAGTGATTCAGGTTGCTGCCATCAGAAGATTTTCCACCATTGGAATTCTTATCCCAACCCATCCCACCCTTCAATCCTTTACCAATGGCATTGAAACGATTGGCAAGGCGTTTGCACTGCTGCTTGTTCGCTCGCACGGTGCTGGAAATCGCCCAGACATGGTTGATGACTTCTAAGGCTTGCCGGACTTGCGGAATCGGCTCCATGACCATCTCCCATGCACCGCGATCTGAAATAAAGAGCTCCATCAAAACTGATTCTGCTCAAGTTCTTGTCTGAAATATAAAGAAGAGCTAAATACATTCCAATATTTGCAACCATGATAAACATTCATCACATCTGTTAAAAAATAGGAGAGCTTGACTGATTGCTGTAGTTCATAAGCGTTCGTTCCAGTTTCCCAAAAAAAAAAAAAAGACAGCACAGCCCAAGACTGTACACGGTATGAAGCACCCGACATCCAAAGATTCGGTATCAGAAGTAAAAAATACCTTCAGAATGTCCTCAAGGACTTGAACCATCAAGTTTCACGAAATCGGCACCTGCAATCACCAAAAATTCAAAGTTCAAAACTCAAATGGATTTACTCTGAACAGCTGGCAGACAGTCAGCACCGTAGAATGAGCTTGCCGTCACCAACATAAACAAACAGAAGAGAACTAAAATTAACAAGATAGCTTTCATTTCTTGTGAACAAGAGCACAGATTATGACTATAATCAGAAAGTGGACTAATGGACATGTTCAGAATTCATTGGCAATCCATATCAACAAGGAAGGAAAATACTAGACAGATAGGATCCTAATCCTCATCCAAGGTGATTCACAGAATGTCTGCAATAGACTAGTACTCAAATCTCGATTTCTGCACACGACTGCCTGTGCAGATTCGGAAGAAGAATAAGGAGCTAGAATCCTACAGGAGGAGCTAATGATCCAGACAGCATCGAGAGAAAATGTTTGGTACAAGGAAGCCAATACTGACCACCACTCTCTTTGTTCTACCTGTCACATAGTTCCCTACCACTGTCCCTCAAATGATGAAAAACTACATCACCTGGGATCATCAAGACTGGGCTACTGCCAGCCTTTGCAAGTGCTCTACAAAGACTTGCAAGCTCACATCATCCGTAAAGATAATGTCACCTCCCGGGGCAGGCATATTTGCTGAATTATAAGTTGCAGAAGGATTTAACCTTGCAAGCAGGAACCGAGCTTGAGACTTGTGCTGGTCGCAAACCACCAATCTGGGCACAGGAAAGCGCTCTGTGATGATTCCCTGGGCATCRTCTTGAGGCCCTTGTAGCAACTGAGCAAAGGCTACTTGGTCTGGTTGTAGGTGATACCCAGCAGTTCGCCATTGCGCAATTGTCATACCATGGAAGATGACKACACTGAAGTAAGCGTCCAAGAGCAGAATCCTATCCGGGGCAATAGATGCCACGTCCAGCAAAACAGGCTCAGGAGGACCATTTAATGAATATGATATCAGTGAGGGCTGGATCATAACCAACGAATTYGTGACATTCTCACGGTTCAGCACCATTCGGAAATACGCTGTTTCATCGGGACTGTTGTTAAACACCTGTACAAATTGAGACCGCCGTAAATTGAACATGAATTGGGGCAGAAGACCAAAAGTAGGTGCCAATCGGAATGAAGAAGGGTCCTCCTTACGATAATCCCCAAACCGTTGTGAAACCCGAATCAGCAACCTATCCAAGAACCTTGTGGCATCAAACTCATCTTCACTCTCCATTTTAAACGACGCCCAGCGAGCTAGTATAACCGTCGCAGCTTCTTGATCAAACCCGGACACCATTTCTTCTGTGCTTGAATTGGCAGATGAAGCTCCCCACCGACGCGTTACTGTGACTACCCGCAACCTGAGTTGTCCATCCCTATGCTGATACTGGGTAACAAACTGAAGGAAAAATTGCTGTCCGCCTGATTGAACCCCTGAGCCCTGCGTCGTCGGATTCACCTCAAAGAAAAAGGCCAGTGTCGTGCTTCTATCAAGTCCACACATCTTCCAGGCAGTGGTTCCTCCTTGACCTATGACCGTGTCTGAAGTAGAAATGCCCTTTCTGCTCAGAGAAGCACATGGACCAATGGCACCCTGCACTTTTACATCCTTCGAGCAATTAATTTCTATTTCACCATTAAACGATAGGTCAAGAGCATGATCGCCAGTTTCAAAGACGCGCTTGAAGGAATCCTTAAACACTGAATGTCCGAAACTCTCAGCCAAAACGACCAAACCACCAGTCCTCTCTATCGCACACTTCATCTCCATCACTCCAATCTGTGCAGGAAAACAGCATTGRCAATAGTAAGTTTCACACAGAAATGAATCAAAAAAGAAACTTGATATATCAAGATCWCCCCATCCGAAAACAAGAGTACAAACAACAAAAATGAAGAGAAGCTTGTTCCCTAGAACGAGAGTGCCCAGGAAAACATCATTGTACAAGCTCAGGCAGTAACACGAGGAGGTTGCACGACATGAGATCGCTACACCAGATCGACAACAATAGCCAAAAAATCAAAACAGGGRATACAGACCTGATCTACAGCACACGCAAAAATATCAAGCACGTGCCCTTGTGAGACGAGTTGCTTTGCAAGGCCTTCATAAAACTTCACAGCCTTGTTAAAATGTGCAGCTGTATCCTTTACGAGATCTTTATGAGATCGAATGGGGTCCGTCAATTCCCTGGAAACAATTACTCCTGGACCATCCGTGCAGGGCCCACCGACAAACCCTATAATTCGAGCCCCCGTGTCTGGACTACAAGCAGCTAACATCCCCGCTGCCACCTTAAGAGCTGCACCAGTGCATCGCGAAGGTCTTTGATCGGATGAGACTGGAAAGGAATCTCTTTGGAGTTCGTCAAGCAATGAGCTAATCGTGAACTCACAATCTGCCACCGACCGCAAAAACCGTTCTACTCCACTTGAATAGGTTCCGTTGAGAGCTCCTACATCACCATTGTCACGGTCGATCTCTCAGCAGCCGAAATCAAAACTTCTCAGCACGCATGATGGAACATGAATCTCTAGCCCGTCGTATTCTTCTGACGATCGTACACTTGCAATCGACAGTAATTCTAGCATCGGATCCAGAAAGAGATTCAACAATGCGATGCTCAGAGACATGATGACGACTTAGGTAGAGAATACTAAAACAGGTAGGAATATGATCCCGTCTCTTACCAACCTCTCTTACCAACAACTCGTCCCACATTTGGTTGGACTCATTAGCAAGAATACTGAGAAAAAACACCAATTCTCGTGTGAACAGAACAAAATCTTCTCCAGTGAAGTCGAAGACGATCCACGCTTCTAAGCATAAACAAGACATCAAACTTCAACAAAACACGAGACCAACTARTATTGAGAAAATAAAAGTTCCTAACCTGGACCACCAGCAGCAGATTGAATCCCAAGCGCGCCTCTGTGAAACCCCCCACCAGGCCCGGACGGCAACCCGAGCTGATCGAGCACTTCCTCCTTACTCAATTCCTTGGATCCCCGGAACACATATGCTTTAGGGCACCCGAGATCCGAAAACCCTAATTCGTGCACCAGCACATGGCCTCCGAATGTGATCAACCCGACCAAGGCATTCTCCGGCACGAGCGAGATCGCCTGCGTCAAGGAAGCTTTCAAATACCCTAACTCCTCCTCAATGATGCACGTATCAATCACAAACAGGAACACGGGCGGCGAGGTGTTCTCGCTCCCGAGCGCTGGCGGGGGCGCGTACTCCACGGTGGTGCACTGCGGCCAGAGCTCCCCGGGCACGTTCTGCTCGGAGATCGACGCGTAGTGGGGCGGGAACGGGTTACGCTGGTGGCAGAAGGGGCAGATCCAGATCTTGGCGTGATAGTCGACGGAGCAGAACGGGTTGAGCACGCCGCGGCACGTCCGGCAGCGCAGGGGCGCGTAATTCAGCACAGAGAAAGGGTGGCCGCCGCCGTGTAGAGGCGTGTAGAGCGCCGCCAGAGGAATGTGGCACTTGCCGGCGTCCAGCTTGGTGGAAGGCCAGACGTTCCAGGACATCCGAATGCCGTTCAGGGCCTCGGCGTCCAAAAACTCCGCCATCGCCTTGGCCTACTCGATGCTCAATGTCTCCTTTCAAGGGCCCTGCAAAGGCAATCACTCGAACTCTGATCCCCAAGGGCCCTGCAAGTGCTTGTGGGGGTTTGGCAATGATTTTGCGCGAGGGCGTCCAGTGTTCCTCGTCGTCGTCGGACGTGTTCCCGGGTGCGTAAGCGGAGGTCGWCCCAGCTTTGAGAGAGACGACCGAGGTTTCGACCGGATGACGTGGGGTGCACCCGGTGTCTCCTCGGGTCMCCCCCCGCCGTAAGGGAACGACTTTCGAACTCCAGCACTGAAATTGGGGCCTGCAAAGGTTGTCCTTGGGGGGCAGGGATTATTTTGGGCTTATTTTTGAAGACACAGCAAGTCAATGGGCCAGGGCTAGACGTTGTGGGATTTCAACCTATGGAGAATTGCAGGAATTTCTTATTTACCCTCAATGATAAAACTTGGACATTCTGAATCCATAATTGGACTCATGGAAATATAAAATGAGGGATAATCTTTAGACCATGGAACTAGGGACATGTAAAATGTACACTTCTAGGGTTAGGGTTAGGGTTTAGGGTGGGATAATGCTATCTGGGGGAAACTGTGGTGTCGCGGGTGCGTGTGACAGGGTGGACGCTGAAGGACTGGTTGGAAGAGCTGCCTGTTATGGAATTAGTGAAGATGGATTCGTTGTCTGGAGTGAATGTAGTGTCGGAGGGGTCCATCCACATGGACTCCGTTGTTGGTTTGGGRCGATCCGCTTCTCGTAGTAAAGGTTCCAATATACTCACCACAGACTGCACAAAAACGCAAAAAGGGTGTCAAAGTGTGAGCTTTCTATTCTTGCAAGAGGAGGCAATTCTCAAAGTGCAATTTGCAAACTYTAGGTCGTCTTCTTGGGACCAGATTCTCAAGCTTGGAATCACGCAAGGTCCAAAATAGAGAGAACTAGTGAAATCTTGCAGTAGAAGTTCAGAGCTTTGACATCCGTAATTAATCATGCCCTAATTTCTCAGGTTGTCCTACAGTAGATGTTGAGAGTAAGCAGTCTTAYACAATGATCTAACTCCTAATGGCCAGAAGTGTCCGTTTCCATATCTACAAGAGTAGGAATAAAATACTGAAGTGGCGGAATAGAAAGTAAGGAAATGTACCAATAAAAAGACAAAATCATACCCTAAACTCTTTGCAAGATAGAAATGTATTTTGAAACTTGTTATAACTGAATATTAGCTTTCCATATGGATTTTCTATTTTTATGTTACTCTGGATTAATTCCCTAAGCAGCATTTGAAATTACCTTCATAGTGGGTCGATCTTTCTTTTCAGATGCACTGCAGTGAAGGGCAAGGTTTGCCATTTGTAGAAAAACATCGTGAGGATAGTTGCCTTCAAGCTTCGGGTCTACGACAAGGTCAATTCCAGCCTCTTTTAATCTCGGCTCCACCTACAAGAGTAAAAAATTCAAATTAAGAGTGACGGCTAATCTCTTAGTGCCCAAATGGCCACAAGTGCATAATTCCATATCCATAAGAGTTGAAATAATCATTCTTGAAATCACTTACTTAAGAAGCTTAAATTACTAATTAACAATATAATTTGTTTGAAACTCACTATTATCAAATATTAGCTTACAAATTTGACTCTTAGCTTGACCTCCTAGGGGTTTACACAAAAAAAATATAAATTAGTGATTTGGTCAACTTGTACACTTCATAAAGAAGCCCTGTAAATAATCAATAATTTGGAGGAACAAAGATGATATAAGGTAGATCAACCTATCACTACTAGTCACCCAATTCCAACATCTATTGGACCTTCCCATTTGCACAATAGAAGTCACCCATTTCCGCAAAGTGTGTAACTCCTTTTTCTTTTAGGACACAATTGGGTGCTATTGGAAGTGAATGATGTCGGACTCAAATCTATTTATAGACAAAAATAGGCTAATAAAGACGTGGTTGATTAAATGTTGGTTCAAGTGGCCTTAGTTGTAAACAAATGCCTATCAAAACAAGTTGCAACTCTCAACAATAAAATAGATGCTTTTAGAATGTTAAACTTGTGCTTTCAAAACACTCATTGAAAGGGATTAGGGTGGTGGGTCACTGATCATGAACCTTCTTAAGATGGTCATGACCCCACCTGTATTTTTGCACTATATGAGTTTGAATTCAAAGTTGATTTCAGTTTCATTTCTTATCAGATTAATATGATTCCACTTGTATTTGAGTCCACTCCACTAATTTTTTTTCTGTGAAAAATACGGGCTACAATAGGCACCCTACACAAGATACTCAGAGTGCTAATCTGGGTGAGAGGACATTAAGTTGATAGGGTTCAGTAATTGCTTACCCATTTGATGAGATTGTACTCTTCACCGCGTGAAACGTGATCAATAACTTTCTGGCCTGTTAGAAGCTCAAGGAGAACGACTCCAAAGCTGTACACATCGCTGGCTGGAGTCAGCTTTTGAGTTGTGAAATATTCCGGATCGAAGTAGCCCACAGTGCCGGCCGGGTGCGTAGAGACGTGCGTTTGTAACTCGGGTGACTCCCTGGAGATTCCGAAGTCAGCCACCTTGGCTACCAAATTGTCATCCAACAGGATGTTGCTTGGCTTCACATCTCGGTGAATCACCGGAGGATCCTACACATTCAACAAAGAGGCAAATTCAGTGCAAAAATCGTCGCAGAGGGCTGGCCCAGCTGAAACCTAGAATTTATAAACTCTTCTTTTTTCTTGTGAATTTGGATTGAAGACGAACAGAGGATAACATAACATTCTAGAATAGAATACAGCACGCATCCTTTTCACTGGGGCACAAAAAGAACTGGCCCATTTCTGAAGCAAATAAATTCGTTGCCAAGCAGGCAATCACCGTCAGATGAGCCCACATGCACCCCAAAAAAAATAGTAAAAGTCACACCCGCATTTGCATAACATTAGCTTAAGATTGGAATCTGAATTTTTTTTTCCTCGCTCATACGAAAGAGTAAAGAATTTGTGTGACATAGACTTACTGCRAAAGAGTGTAGGTACTCCAAGCCTTGAGCTATTTGCACGGCTATCTCCAATCTCTTGTACCAGTTCAAATACTTCCCCGCATTTTTCCCTACACCAACATCATCAGAAGTCAAGGGAATGCCGCATACATTGGGCAACTGGAATCATTCACACTTTTCAGCATACACTTAAGTAGAGACTAAGATGATATTGGCCAAGACTTACTGAAGAGGTGATTGTGAAGGTTTCCGTTACTCATGTACTCGTACACCAATATCTGTTCATAGCAGCAAACATCTCATTAGCAATCCATTTAAATAATTACAAAGTCACACAACTAAAGGTCCCCATATTGTCAACAACAGGGTTAGGGACACTTCGTGTCTCAGCAAACCGTTAAAACGATATCAATCCATTGGCCAAACTAACATCAATTTGACCCCTCCCGCCACACCACCCGTGATATTGATATCAGTGGGGCGGTCAGGCAGCACATGGAAATTGCCCTTTAGATGGTTCACAACAAGCACGACAAGTCACACCAATTATTAGAAGCAGCTCACCTGTAAATTGTTCTCATCACAAAAACCCTCTAAGCGAACCAGATTTTTGTGGTGCAACCGGCTTAGTAGCAGCACCTGTGAGACCAAACAAATCACCTGCATGTAAATACATGATAACCACAAAGAATGCCTACACACTTGGGATACCTGGAAATATCGAAGAAGCAAGAACCAAGAACAGAAACCAGCCAATAACTCATTGTAACACCCTTACTAAAAATTGAGAGCTTCTAGGGTTTAGAGTTAGAGTTTAGGGTTTTAGGGTTTTAGGGTTTAAAGTTCAGCGAGCGACCTCATTACGGAATTGCGTTTGGCCATTATCACTGGTGGACGTAGACGCACGTTTGATAGCCAACGCCTTGTTCCCMGGGAAGTTCCCAAAGAACACCTTCCCAAACCCTCCGGACCCAATAACATGCTCCTCGCTGAAATTCTCCGTGGCTCGCGAGAGATCATCCAAAGTATAGCGTCGCACTCCCTTGGGAAAACTGATGAGAAGAAGAGCTGTGGCTGCCACTACCACTCCCCCTACTACACCTCCCGCAATGGTGCCAATTGGAGTTTTCTTCTTCGACAATGTCTTGTCTGCATCAAAAGACCAAGATGATGAGGATTCTCATAAATTCCAATCCCCTATAAAGTGAACGAAATGAATTGCAAGAACCCGTCTCGCCTAGAATTCAATTGAAAGGTGAAAAGAGATTCCTAGAGCTTGACCAATCAGATAATATCACATGGAAGTTTTGGAAAAGAAATATGTTGAATGTTGAATCTGCTACATCAATGGTATAGACTACTTCAATGTCTTGTTTGTTGTTGTCTGTATTCCTACCTCCATAACAGATGCAAAGTGTTTGGTTGGCAATGTACTGTCCGTCGGGACATGGCGGACAGCCTCCGTTAGAATTCAAGTAATTTTGAAAGGGAATGCAGCTGAGTTGACGACTGCACTTCACGTCCAGGGTGCCATTCACGCCYGGATTTTCGTAGCAATTCGCATCCAACTCAGTAATCCTGCATCAATGGGTGATGGTCAGTTTCTACTGCATCCTAAACACAGAGCTTCTCTAATGTTATGTCCTCTGTCCTCTCACCAAACCCTAGGAAACAAACGTACCCAGTTCAACCGTACTCTGTACTTTCATGTTAAAAAAAGTGGCAATGCAATTGATCATACTAAGAAGTTAACCAAGATTGAGAAGGGTTCCTAATTTCTACGATCTTAAATACTTGTTTCATGCCACATTTTACACGCAACWCTATCTATTGTCACAATGTTAGAGAACTCGATCATGTGCGTGTTACTCACGTGAGCTGTGGCCAAAAAAATATGGAAGCATTCGATCCAAGCTAGYTTTACGAGACCTCAATTGAAGCTTACTTTGAAATTGCCACAAACATCACAACTGAGGTAAGTCAGAGGTKCGTAAACCAACTCCGTTCTTTAAATTGTCCCTACCTACAAGTGGTTCAATCTACACTTACGTGAAATTTGCGTCAAGGATTGGATACATTCCCGTGAAATAATTGCACGTCACTAAGAATTGGGTTAAGTTGGTGTTGGTTCGGTTCATGTAGGGCGGCAGACTTTTGTGAAACTCGTTGAAGTTCAGAATCATCATTTTGAGCTTTGGCAGTCCAATCAAATAGGGCTCCACGGAACCAAACAAGCTGTTTGATTCCAATCTCCTGAAAAGAAAAGAAGAAAAGAACATGACAGAAACAAATAATCAGAGCCAATTCATTWGTAAGTTAACCCATGCAGAGACAGAATCTTTGGAGAACAGTGCACTTGAGAGATTGAAGATTCATTTGCTGATTTGTATTTGTGCTTTGTTCGAGGTTAAGAGTCTTGAAAAAATTGACAAAATTGCAGATGATGTTGCCTCCAGCCATTCATTGTGCAGAACATCTAGACTTTGCTTTAATAGTGATGTTGTGAGAATTGCTTGCTTTGAATACCATATTCACCACTAGGCTCCAAATACTTGAAAAAACAGAACTACACTATTAAAGAGAGATGACAGCAAGTCCCTAATTTGAGAGGTTTCAGGAGTACAACTTACAATTCTATCAAATTTTTCAAGTTCTGGTACTCCTCCGGAATTGGTCCTGTGAGAGTGTTCTTATAAAAATGCCTGGAACAGAAAAAAACAAAAAAACACAACACTTTATTAGCTCCTACTATCTATAAACGTATGTTTGGGGTGAAGAAGTGAGACAGTTTGAATCTCTTTCTTGGGCATTACTTGTTACTTTTTTAAAAATGTGGCTTAGTCCTTTAGATGAAATATAAGCTAAATCTACAATACAGCTGCATAATGAACTGCGCTACATTGCCACTTTCTTGTTGCACTGTCTAAGAGAAAAAAAGCCTAGAAATAATACTTGCTTGATTACACAACAATTCAGTTTCTATCACTCTTTTCTATGGAATGCTGATGTCTTCTTACACTATTAATTTTGGTAAAAATTTTGCCCCATTTCAGCTTCCATAGTCTCCTTACATTTTTTGCAGGTTCTTGAGCTTCCCATACTCAGGGGGAAGACCACCCCACAGGGAGCACCGATTGCAGTTCCTGCACCAAGAGAAATTTACACAAATTTGTTAAAAAAAAAGGAAAAATTTCAAAGAGGCGGCATTTTTCAGGAGMCTATCTGGAGCCTSARATCTAAAAYGGWTCTAGATTCTACAGGTTTATTCTTAGTGAAAAGTTTAATCTCAGTTYAAGMCAMGAGGAGGAAATTTAGAAGCATATGGGTTCAGTTRWGCTGCTGCCATGAGCCACTCACAAATACGTCAGGTTTCCAAGGTTGCCGAGTTCTGGAGGAAGCTTACAGTTATAATTACTCCCCCATATGGTCCTGCAAAAACCTCACATGAACCACAACCTGTAAGACAGTTTCTCAACCTACCAACATCTCCAATTTCAAGTGCTACCCGTTTCGACAACATGTGCTAGAACTGAGTTTTRACTTACAGTTCTATTAAAGAGGTCATTCGTCCAAGTTCTCCAGGAATAGGTCCTGTGAAACTGTTATTTCCCAGGTACCTGCAAAACGATCAATAGATTTATACATTAGAGAACCTTGAAATTCCATACCCGTTTTAACAAATTCAATGTCGGAAGCAGTATCTTGAACGGGATGACCACACTTAACTCAGTTCTCCAGTCCATTACATATGTAAACCACTTCGCTCCAGTTCAGTGCACTAGTAACATTCACCTAAATAATCTACACGTTCAGCTTGTTGCAAAACTTGCAACATTGAAATTGTTGCGCAAGAGTTCAGGCCCACAAATTTGAACCGAAGCTCTTGAACCCCACAAATGTGTACGTCTTGCAAATGATAAAGTTTAATTTGGATTAAAACATGACCATCCACTTGACACCAAGTGAATGATAAAATGACACAATGTTGTGACACACTGGATTTAACATTCTAGATATCAGAATTCGGATAACTAAGCAGGTTTCTCTCAATCAAAGTAAATCCCCCCCTAGCGGATATCTTAAGCTTGATAGGGATAAAGTAAACCCTAATATGACGGAGGACCGAGATTGGAAGTAGGAATAGTGAGGTTAATTTGACCATTGATTTCTATGGAGTTTATATGACCCTCTCAGGGTTGAAATATTCCCATTTGGTGACTGTAGCCTTAGTGGATCCACAGAGTTGTGCAAAATTGCAAAAAACAGACCAAAACAGTTGCGCACTTGGCTCAAAACCCAAAATTCAACAAGCTTCTTCAACCACGCAGTGATTGGAAAGAGTTTTAACTTACATGTATTGAAGCTTCGTCAAATTCGTGAGCCCAACTGGGAAAGGACCTGGAATCAGAGAGTTGTCCATTGTCCTTCAGAAATCACACACCACATTGTTTAGGTTTAGGTTTACAGCAAAAAGTTGTCGTCTCTTTCTTTCCTTCAGTTAAGAGTGCACTTCCTCCCAACATTTTTAAGGAGCTTCCTCAACACTTTTGGAAAAAGAAATACAAAATTCTTTTAACCCACATTCAATGGTGTCCCTAAATGATTCTATTTTCGAGCAGACCTTGTTGAGGTGATTCTTCTTGCCTTAATTTTAACGCAATTGATACGAATTTAACTGAAAATTTGAGATTGGGTAGGCGATCTTACAAAGATGTCACGTTCAGAAGCGTGTAGATGACCTCCGGGAACTTGGCAACGCCGAGAACGTTCCGCGAGGCATTTCTGTGAGATACCCAAAAACAGCATGAGCAATTAGATGCCATAAAATTACAAGTATACATTCAAACTTTTCACAAATARGCATGWGCAARGRTKAGTTCAASCAATGCATTGAGWAATTAAAATCGTTTTTGCTCCTMACTTACATCAGCTGTAGATTTTGCAATGGAGCCAAAGCTGCCATGTCGCCTGTCACATTATTCAAGTTGGTAGAACTATACTTGGTGTTGCTGATGTCCAAATACTGCAAGCTTGTCAAGTTTCCGATTGCCGTTGGTACAGGCCCTCGCAAATTTGAGTTYGTCAGGTTCCTGATCGCCACAAAGACAGTCAGATCTTAAGTTAGACTCGGTACACATTTGTAGACTTATGGAAATCCTTTGCAGTCTATGAAATCATGTAAACCCTAGACAAGAAGGCTTGCGAAAATTGATAGACAATACATAGTTTGATTGTCTATGGACTTCAAAAGTTTGACCTTATGTAGGTTCTAAGCAAGTGGTCATTGAAGTACGAAGAGCTATTTCCAAGAAAATTTCATTCGTAGCCGTGACTGAGTGCACGTGAGGTTTGATTCTTTGGAAGCCCTAGTTGCTTGGTTTTAGCTCATCATATCTTAGAATGTCTAAAGCTGTAAAGAGTAAGATTTTCTAAGTATTAGTTTCATAACCCTCTCTTGTTGCTTTCATCACTACATGACACATTGCAGTTGAAAAAGATGAGAAGGCTCTAAAATCAAAACCCTCCAAAGTCATAACTCCACCATATCGTGGAGAGTTGTAAACCACCAAGGTATGATGCTCCTAATCTTATCACAAAGCGAGTATTACATCCAATAACTATTTCAAGTCTCCCAATCCTCAACCTCCACCAATTGTGTACTAACCACACTAGAATTCCAAATCCTCTCCAATCACTCTCATTGCTACTTGGCACAATACAATTCGAAAGAGGAAGAGTGGTATAGAGTCATAACCCCATCCTCCCCACACTCTTTGCGAGAGCCGTAAATCTCCAAGATTTTGAGTTTGATCTTGATCGAGTTTGGAGGATTGGAAGAGAGAGAATTATGTCCTCATCCGGGGCCTCGCCGGGTTACATAGTAAATAATTAAGGAAATTCACAAGAGTGATAATGTGCTTACAAAGAGATAACATGAAGATTTTGTGCATCACATCCCACCCCACCCCAGGCAGTTTTGCAGGGATCCGTTCCAGGTAACCAGGTCGGAACTGTRGCCTGCCAATCTTTTGCAACTTGGATCAGCGCATCCCCTGCTCAAAATCCATCCACAGATTCCCATTCTAAAAAACGAAATGAAACATCAAGAGAGATTAAATAGAATCAGGGAAATCACGTGTTCTCTTTACAAAAAAACAGGGGTATGTAATTAATCAAAACGAAAGTATTCATTGATATTGGCTATTTAATCAAATAATGCTTTACATGCACACAGTATGCTCTGTTCGTTCAATTTCTCCACATCAAACAAATCTTGAATAGGACCCCCCGAATTTTTTCTAACTGGATTCAATAGGTTGTTTCCTTGCATATACGTATTTAATGTTACAAATTTTACTTAGCGGAACTTATTACTGTATGATTTGAAAATAGTCAGACGAAAATTGTCATTTTAATGAGAATATAACGTAAAGTAAAGACCATCGTGCTACCTTATTAAAGCCAGTAAAATTGCAATTAACTCCTACTGTAGTGCTTGTACCTTGAGGAGTGGAAACGACCGCGGAGAAACGAAGAAGAAGCACAAGTGCAGCAACAAGGAGCCTCAAATGACACGCCATTCTGTTCACCCTCCTGCACAAAAAACTTACATTCGTACATCAATTCAACGCTTCCAAGCACACACGCAAGCCTTTTGCAAAAGAACACAATACACAAATTCTTTAAAATATATACTCTCCGGCCATGGTTCCGTGCAAATATGCCCCAAAACTCCATAGCCAAGAAAACCTTTCAAATACCGAAACTCTATCTGCAAGCCTGCGTTAGGGTCCTATTCAAATCTCCGCGTATTGATAAACTCCCCACACCGAGAATCTTGGGTATGAACGCATTACCGATTTGTAAAGTTTAAGTCCCAACAACAAGCTTATCAGCCTTGCACACGTTTTGCATTGAAAAGCGGCATCTCACGAGCTTCCTGTGAGATTAGCACGGAAGATGCTGATACTGCAGTATGCAACAACTGCCAGAATTTTCTCAAGAAGACGACGGAAACTAGATCGAGACGCTACTAAGTATTACCTGTCGTGAATTACAATCTTCTTCCTGCTTCACAGGCTGTTGCTACTCAAGAACCAAACCATTTGCGAGCGAAGAAACTTTGCAAAAGACTTAAGTACGTACGTATGTTCTCTCTCACCACCTCTCTTCTCCAGCCATAGTTTCAGACTTCTGTCTCCACGTTTCTGCACCCGTCCGTCACTCGAACAATTACAATTACACCTGACCTTCACTCCCACATGGCAAATTTCATTCAATTGGCGGTATTCCATGTGCCATTTTCAACCTTGTAGAGTAAACCCCTTAAGTGAAATCTAGGACAGGTGTAGATTTTGAGTCATCTACGACGGAAGTAGATGTGAAAAATCTATAACTTACTTAGATTTCAGACCGCGCATACCGAAACATCTAGGACAAATATAGATTTCATAAATCTTAGACAGATATAGACTCTAAAAAATCTATGACTGATTTAGACTTCAGACCGCGTGATCTACGGAATGCCGCCATTCTAACTCCTTCATAAAACACAAGCAATAAAAATGATATAAAAGAAACGCTGCAAATCACTCCACTAGCTCCGTCTCTTCACAAAAMACAGACATAACGTGAACTACAGTTATATCGTAAAGCGCAAACCCTCACAAAAGACTCTGGACAAGTACCTTATACAGTTTCGCAAATTAAATCCAAGCTAGCCTCCTCTATCGATCTCCTGGTTGTGGAAGAAGCTAGCTGCCACGCTAACCTGTACCTTGATCCTCCCGCCCAGTACCTCCTCTAGCTACAGTTCTGACTGCGTGTGAGCTTCCCTAGCTGACATCCCCAAGCGRAACACAAATATCTGGAACCKCCGATCCAGACACAGGGAGGGAGCTCCACAGAAACTTCATGAGAACAGCAATTAAGCTATATAGACATGCATAGTCTACACTCTACACAACAGTGCGTGATCCAGACCACTCTCTTGTTCTCCCTGCAATTAACTAATTTAAGCTTGCCATAGCTTGAAGCAATGTTCGGAAAAAGCCGAGCCAGCGGCAATAAGGTAGTTCAGAGTTAGCCGGTGGAATTGGGAAAAAACCGGTTGCAACTTGAAAACATCGGGCAAAATTCCGGTGAAAAGATCTGTACAATTTCTAAGTATTTAGAGTAAAAAAATAGAGAAAACAACCAGACCCAGTTCTTCAAACACCGGGTCTATATGACGGAGCATTGAAGGAACTGAAATTAGCCGGTGATAAAACTCAAAAAAATTCCTGAACACTGGATAGCTTGAAGATGAGGATCGAGCYACAGTAGAGAACACGACAGAGAGTGAGAACCGTAAGTTGGAAAAAGGGGGAGAGATCAGAGATCCCGTGCTCAAGGAATATTCCGCATTGATTGATTTGGTTTGGGCGCGGCGCGGCTTAATTGGCTATGAGCGACTGTTGTGCACTAACTTGAAGGTGTCGTCACTCGTCAGCTTGTCCTGATGTGAGTGGACCTGTTGCAGAGATCGACTTGATGCCCAGGGTTGAAGGTTCCGTGCAGCACCAGTGCAACTGGCTTGCTGGCTTGCTGGCTTGCTCAGTCATCATTTCCTGTGCAACTGAGTGGAAACTAACTTCGAAATCAGGAGAATGATTTGCTTGTCACGAGATTGTTGTTGTGGGGATCGTCTTCAATATTTAAGGGTGGGCCATGCACGCACGGAGCAGCAAAAACCGACAAAATGAACTCAATCGATCAAGAGGACGGAAGCGCAACTATAGAAGTTATAACTTACTATTGAATGGGAGCGTGCCAGGACCGACTCTGTGGGTGGGTGGGTGGGACTCCATGATCCGTCCGTCTGTACGTGATGGAGGTCGGTTGCCTGGGGAACTGATATATTGAAAGCGGCTGGGTCCTTTTTCCTTTGTTTTTTCATTGTTACCACCAAGAGAAAGGGACTGATGAGGCCCACTGCAAAGACTCAAAGGAGGACCGACTGCCCGTGGTCTTGGAGGATAAGCTTTTACAATTTGTGCGATACTGTTGTTGTTGTTGATTCCGCACGTGCGGCTCAAAAGGGGCATGTGCCGTTGAAGCCGGAGAGGGTGGAGCCCGTGAGGCCGTGACCGTGCGGAGAAACTTCAAACACGATCGGATCCTCCAATGGGTAAGGGAAAGGCACCCAATGGCGTCCTTGTACCCAATGCCTTCCAAATGTACAAGACATAATCATTTCAGGCCATAAATGTAGGTAGGTGGTACATGTCTTATTTCTTTGACCTAAAATAATAAGCGGTCTACAATACCGCTACATTTGTGTTTTAGAATGAATGCCTGACCTAGAAAGGGACGGCATTGGGTGCCTCTCCCTTAGCAGTGATCTCAAAATTGGTTCAGGGTCTTTAGCAAAATCATGTTCATTTTTGGAAGATTATTTTTGAATTTACACCAAGGCTTGCAAAAATTAAGTAGTAACTAAGCAAGATTTAGCCAGTTTTGGAATCACTGCTAGGTAGTATCCTTCCGATTTTATTGTTCCATTTCGTTGCTATTTTTTAGTGTAATATTTTTGTTTTTATTTTTCTAAGATGAAATTGCATTTCTAGTATATTTCATAAAAGTTTTAAATTTTTTTGGTGAAAAGTTCAACTCATCATCATGAGTTTTTGAAGAAAAAGTGAAGAAAATTCATATTGAATACAAAACATGTGCAAAATATCTGAAAATTCATAATAGAAGTACATTACATTACAGAAAATTATAGTACAAATACTAGTTTTGGGCCATTCTATATTTAGAAATGTGGTCATCAGTCACGACTTCAAACTTCATTAAAATGCTATACTATTATGGATTTTTTCAAAATTTTCTAGCTAAGTAGAAACTAAGTTTCAAGGCTTTTTTTTTCTCAGTTTTTTTTCAAAAAGCTAAAGAAATCATTTTGAATATGAAAGCCAAGCTTTAAGGAAAATAAAGCTCAAAGTATGAAGTACATTGTATATGTATATTGTTTTTTGACAAAGTATGTCGTATAAAATCAACAAACAAGAAATATGGCTTGAACTAATTACTCGATGATGTAGATACAACATATTTAAAGTTGCACACAACAAATTGGATGAAAATTATCCATTTGGAAATATGAAAAATATTTCTTGACCATCCATCAATCCCAAATGGTCCGCAGTGTCCTTACAAGATTGAAAGAACTAAAGTAACTAAGATATAAAGTAACTAAGATAGGAAGTACTTAAAGGTCACCTTTCAAGTTGATCTAGCTTAGGTATTGAAGATTGCACTTGTTCAATATTTTTCAATATAATTTTTATGAGGGATAAATAGAAGCAAAATATAGTGCACTTTTGTGCATAAGTTTGGGATTCTTAAATAATCAGTTATGAATTTTTGAAGTTAGTATGGCACATGCTCTAAAAGAGTCTCAAGTTAGAAATGTTAACTATTTTTACATTAGAAAATCTAATATATATGTACCTCATTAGATGTTTTTTGAGGCCTCTAGAAGACTGTTTCAAGGTTGTTCCCTTTTTTGTTCCCTAAGTTGTGAACAAGCCACTACTGGTCAAAATAATTAAATTTTAAAAAACAAAGTTAAATTTTTTTATTTCAATGTTTCTAAAAGTATTATAAAAAACGAAAAAACAATTTAAAAATCAAAATTTTGAATGTTTTTTAAATATCAAATAATTAATTAAAAATTAATTAATTAATATTGTCAGATGTGGCAACTTCTCGAGCCTCGACCACGTCAGATTGCTTACATGGTAGAGTTCCCGCAATCCAAGAACTTGCCGTCTTCTAAAGGCCTCAAAAAACATCAAATGTTGTATTTGAAAGCATTTTTTTTATATGAATTGTTTTAGCATCTACAATTTTGTAACAATGGCTTGCTTTTCAAGTGACATCCTATTTATATTCCCTTGCATGAAGCTTATGTCAAAGCAAAGTTTTTTCTCATTTGATCTCAAAGTAGTAAATGAATATGTGTTGTCTCTCCAATAGGTGTATCATCAAAGCATTGATGGACTATAGTTGCAAGGTACTAGAGGGTGATTGGAAGAAACACTTGTACTATTTTGTATCACACTTTGAGTGTTAATCTATTTTTTGGCCATAACCTTTATGTTTTGGCTCTAAATGCCTCAAGATTTATAGGTAAGGTACTCGTGACCATTACTCACCTTGTGTAATTTTTTGGTAATTTCAAAAATAGTTTATTATTCAAAAATAGTCCCCAATTTATATCATACTTGCCAATTTGGAGGATTTTAGTACAATTTAGTACCCAAAGAAACAAATTTGGAGCTAAAATTTGGAGAAGATGGTCTTCTAGGGTCATTGCAAAAAAGGGTGTGCAAAAAGCGTAGCGTTTTTTATAGTACTCATTTTTTTCTTTGAGAGTATTTTAAAATTAGAAAAATATTTTTAAAAATAGTAAAAAATATGTGTCATCTATACACCTTTACAAAGAGGCTATCCTAAAAAGGAAAAGCATAGAAAAATTCTCTAAATAGGAGAATTAGAAAAGTGCAAAATCTCATGAAACAAGTTGTTGTCACTGTAATTTCACATTTTAATTTACAAAAAATAGGAAAATCCATTTTAGAAAAACAAAAAACTGGCCATTTGGGAAGAATTGATGGTGATGAGATTTCACCAAGAAAATGATCTAAGAACCATCTTCAATGTTCAAAAATGGCGTGCAATTGGAGTGTTGTTTGCACTCATGTGGAGGACATAAAATAACATATTTTCATATTTCTTTTGGTAGATACATTCTTCATTACTATTCAAATAGTTTCATCTCCAAATCATTAAATTTGGGGACTCATAACGTAGTGAAAACCCTTAAGCCTCAAAGTGTGACAATTGAAATGAACAAAAATAGTTTTTAAATATATAGTATTTGTTCTTTATTTCTAAAAAATAAAGGATCTAGTTACCATAAGTTAGACATGTTCAATAAAAATTTTCATTGCTACTAATGTAGAAACAAGCAGCTATTTGAGTATTGAAAGGGAGTGGCTATAGAAATCAAAATAGTAATCAATTAGAAAATGGTTGAAGTTTCCAAACTGCAATTGTTTTAGTTTAATATGCTTTGAGTACAATTGCTCGTTATTAGACTTGTAAGAAAAAGTCATCATAAACAGAAATAAGTTTTTTTTTTTTAAATAATGTTATTTGAAAGGACTAGAGCTATTTTTGCCATAAAACACTCAAAACTACCATTTCTATTGCAAAGAGTAAAACAATTGAAAATCATTTTGATTAGAAGTCTACCCATGAGACCTAATACTTAACTAGCATGAGAATGTGTGGAGTAAATTTCAGAAATTTTGAGTACATGAATTGCAAGATATTTGCGTTTAAAGTGAAGAAAACAATTTTTTTTTGTAGATTGTAGGACTAGAATATTTGACTTTGAAACTTCTAAACTTGTAGTAAATGTTTTGCACTGCAGAGTTTTGGGCTTTGAATATTTATTGTGGGAAATTGAATTGAGAGTTTAGCAAAAAAACTTAATTCAAAAATACTTAATTTTTCATTCTTAAAACAATTATTAAGTAGAAGTAGGTACAAGATAGAAGGAAAATCTAATTTATTAATATCTTTAAGATGGAATTAAAATGCACTAATTCCAATGCTGAGATTGTTTTAGCAAGCAAATCCAACGATGTGAAACTTTTTTTTATAATTGTAAAAGTTGCATTCAAAAATGAATCCTACAAGTTGTTTTTTCAATGAGTTGCTTAGATTGCCCTGAAAACAAGATCGTCCGTAATTTTCACATAACTTAATCAAATCAAATGAATCAAAGTTTTCCATGCAAACAAGAACACAATCTATGAGAAAAAAAATATTTTTTAAGAAAAATTCAAAATTCAAAATTTTTTTTTGCATCCCAGTTTCCCTTATTTGAGCTTATATGGACATAGCTTTTGTTCTCGGGCACCAATTGGAAAAAAAAATTATTTTCCCACGAAGCTAATTAGCTTTTCTATCTCCCAAAAAAGTTTCAAAAAATTAGGACAAAAATTGAGACCAAAGGTACTTGCCCAAAACCCAATTTGTCATTGAAGGGACAATGGCCCTTTAGGGGTTAAAATTGAATGTTATTTGGTAGTTGCCAAACAATCATGCTTGATCTACAGTGGTATATTTTCTAATTGTAATATAATTGTAAACAATCAAAGCAAATTGAGCAAGTCCATATTAGAAAATTCAACATTGTACAAATTATAATGCATTCATGGAATTAAGGTAGAACCACCTATAACCAACCAAATAAGGAATTTTGACAAGTCTGAAACAACGCAATGCAAGGTAAATATATTTAGAGGTGTGTTGATAAAAATGATGGGGATTGTAAAAACTTTGGTAATTTTATTGCATGAATTGAAATTACTATGAATTTTAAAAGGCAAAAAGTGCTCCGAACCCATAGTCAATCTTTGGACTCTTCCAATTTCGATCATTCAAAAAACTACTTTTCTACTCACAACTTCCTAATTTTTTTTTTGCACTACTTTGGAACATGTATCATGAACTTTTAGTCCCAACCTTGAAAAGAAGAAAAAAACACATTCTAGCCTTGGTTGAAAATAAGTCAATCTATGGTTGGCTATGGGGCACTAGTCGAAAATGGGTGGTTCTACCTTTAGTTAGTCATTTGATCTCCGCTTGTCAAATTATCTACATCCCCTAGTTGTCTGTATAATTTTGGTAGAGGAACCAGTAACCAATCAAATAAGCAATTATGGACATGATCTAGGGTAATGGTAGGCAAAACAAATATTTTCAGAGGTGCATTGACTGAAATGGTGGTAATTGAAAAAACTTTGGTAAGTTTATCTCTTACATTGCAATTTCTATGAATTTTGAAAGGCCAAAGTTGGGCTTGACCCATGATCAACATCTAGAGTCATCCAATTTTGATCATTAAAGAATTACTTTCCTGCTCATTGCTTCCTACTTTCATGCTCACTTATGTGTCATGAACTTCTTAGTCCAAACCCTGAAAAAATCAAAAACACGCATTCCAAAGATAAAATAGAAATGTGTTCAAGCCTTGGTCGGAAATACAACACCCTATTGATTGGTGATGGGGCGCTAGTTAGTAATGGGTCCCTCCACCATAAACTATAACTAGAAATTTGTACTATGCACATCAAATTTTGAGTTCACTTTTAGCTCTTATAATTTGCAAATGACTTGTTTAGKATAGCCAATACTACTTTTTATTGTTGCATAGTAAATGTTTTCTTCTAGAAATAGGACATTGTATAATTCATTAATTCTTCACTTAATCCAAAATAAATGTTTAGGGCATACAAAATGGACTCGCTAACATTGCAAGGTTTGCACTTGGTCAAAGGATTTCCAGGTAACTTAGAGCAACCCCACCAGTGAGTTCCGTATCCCTAAAAATTTAAGGAGAGGACCTCAAGTACAGATAGGGATACGGAACCTTCACCGCACCAAGCTTTTCTGCGTTCTGTATCCCCAAATTTTACAGAAGTCTTTAAAAGTTGCACCCCAGTTCTGTATCCGGAGCCTTGTTTGCAAGATTCGCGAGGTCTCATCTGTATACGAGGTCTTGAAATAAAGTAGGGAAAGGGATACGGAAGAGCTGGTGGGGATGCTCTTAGTTCCTACCTTTGGGACCTCAATTTCAAGTGGTCGCATTTACTTCATTATTTAGAGTTTTTGTTTTCTCTGAGAATCTCAGATGTTTGTTTGCTTCCTGGGGGGGCCTTGCAACACCCTTAACTTCAGTGTATCTAGAAATGTCTCGATGTATTGCCTAACACCATGCATCCATTTGAAGGCTATTTACTTCATCATTCATAATTAATGTATATCATGAGATGTTTGTTTGTGTGCTTCAATGGACCTATCAAGAGCCTTGCAACACCCTTAAAAAAATTAATTTCAATGTATCTGGAAATCTCCCGATGTATTGTCTAATACCATGGATTGGGAAATTTCTACATTTTTTTAATTTTGGACTTTCCATAATCCAAAAGTAGTTAAATATGTCATAAATGCACAAAAATGTAGATTTTGATTTGATTTTGATTTTTGATTTTTGATTTGCTAATTTTTGATGTCCAAAACCTTCATAGTTTCACATTGGAAACTCTTTTAATTATTCTCGTATTTATGTTAATTGCAAGATCTTCAATAAAAAAACATTTTTCATCACTTTTTCAAATAGATGGATTTCAAAAAATGATTTGGCATCTTTACAAAAGACATATGAAGAAGCATTACATGAGTTTTTGCTTGGTTGGAAGGCTGCGAGTTCCCTAGGCTGCCAGCGTTGGGGAAACAGCTTCGCAACCGTTCTCTGGCCTGTGTGACGTGGCATGTCGACTGCCACGTCACTTTTTTATTTTTTTTTTAATTTTTTGTTCATTTCAGATTCAAAATTTAAAAAAAATTAAATTAAATTTTTAGAATTTTTAGAATTTAAAAAAAAAATTAAAAAAAAAAAAAAAAAAATTGACAGCGGCTGTTCCCACGATCTGCCCAGGGAACAGCATGGAGGGAACAGGCTTGAAATGGCCCTTCATCCCCCTGAAATCTCTTCTAATGTTGTGACCTTTAGATTGTTGTTTTTTGTGCAATTATAGTGAACTATAGGTACAAGTGTGTGCGATCTTTAGAACGCATAGCATAGTGTGGCATGCGTTCTTGATCAAATTATTTTTCAACCCCCCCACCTCAAAATAAATTAGGGAGGGGGGTTCTGAAAAATAATTTAATTGGAAAATTTTAAAATCCCCGCACCCCCCTACTCTTGTATTTTTGAAATCGAAGTCCTTTGACAATTGATATGGGATAATCTGGATCCGTTTTCAATATCCGTATTTTGCATCTGTATTCCATATAAATAAGGTATAAATACGATATCATAATATTCATCAGGATCAACGGCAAGGAAAGAGGGTGCTTTAATCTTTTTTAACGAACAACGGCTACTAATTTTTGGGGGAGGGGGGGGGCTAATTAATTGAGCAAGAAGTGGTTCCTTTCTTTTCAATGGATAGTGAACTATAGGTACAGTTGTAAACTCTTTAATTTTGAAAGAAAATAGACATATTAATTATCATTTTTTCAATAATATTATACCTTTATGCAAAAAAAATTGTTAAAAGATGTTCTATTTGGATTCTATATTTATAAATTATGAGTGTTTAAATGATTTGCCCATATTACAACTAGGCATTTACAATAATCTAATTTTTCACCCTTTGACCAACCTAATAAACAGTTTAATAGAGAGTCACTTTTGCTTTTATATTATATTCAAGGCTTCATATCAATTCCAAAGATTGAAAGCTAAAGTAGCACTAACCAATATATTTGCATTAATTATCATTTGAAGCAAGCTTGAAGATGAAAGTAATCCCTTAGCAACTTGTAATTTAACCCCATCAAAAAATTCATGAATTCTTGTTTGCTACTTTTCCACCTTGGAACTTTCAAAAAAGGTCTTAATTCACATGAATCTTGGAAATAGATCAAAATTAATCTTCTACTTTGTTTCTACATATATTCTACTCTCACCTTGGAGTAAACCAACAAATTGATTCTTGACCAATACCATCACCTAAAGAGCTAAAGTTCTTTTCTTTCTTAATGATTTTGCTATGTTTTTAAGTTGGTAGAACAACACTACATAATGCAAGTAGGTATGATTAACCGTTCATTTTTACCATCCACACATCATTTGTATATACACTTTCCTTGAGAGTTATTCATTGGACACTCTTTTTGTCCTTCTAATTGTTTCAAGTTTAGCTCAATAAGGACACCAAGGACTAAAAATGTCTATTATTTGCTAATCTTTGGCTAAACTACCTTGGAGATTGGATCATTGTTCCTACAATAGTAAGGTGGTAGCTATGGAGAAGAAGCAAGGTCCATTTTGTATGACCTAATTGTTGGACAACTAGATGATTTGTCAAGTAAATGGTGAGGTGGATTGCCTATGGTTTTGTAGAATCTTTTGCAGCATTGAAATACAAACACATTTTGCATTGCAAGGCCTTGTTCATTGGTTGCAAATACTTTACAAACCCTATGCCAATGAAAAAACAAAGTGAATGAAAAATCTTTTCTCTATGCTCTTCACAAGACACCAAAATTCATTGACTAGATATTTTTAGTTCATGGTAGTGCAAAAAAGTACACTTTACTTGGGAGTCATATAAAATACCAAAAATAAATTCATAACAATGAAATTCATGAGCAACTAAAGTAACCACACCTAAATGTGTCCAATGAAGTATTTCAACATTGTTCTTGTTATTCAATGACCTAAGTTTTTATTGAATGTTGTTGGATGAGGGGGATTCTAAATTCTCCTAGACTACATTTTTGAAACTCTATGAATATGGGAATCTATGAATAGACTTTGAATTTTCAAATTGTTGAAAATGGATGTGCCTAAAATTCAAACTAGGATCTCACTGCTCTCAAGTACGAAGACTAAACACTTAAGGGAGAGGCACCCAATGGCAACCCTATACCCAATGCCATCCAATTCTACAAGGCATAATCATTTTAGACTAGAAATGTAGATAGGTAGTACATGGCTTATTTCTTTGACCTAAAATAATAAGCAATCTACAATGCCGCTACATTTACCTTCTAGAATGAATGCAAGACCTAGAAAGGGATGGCATTGGATACATGGACGCCATTGAGTGCCTCTCCCTTAAGGCAAGAATGGGACAGTTTTGCAAAGAAGCACAATTAGGTGTTGTTAGCATAATTATGTGTCAATATAATCCCATCATCTAACTTCTGAAGCTGACTTTACTAAAGCCTTGTAAACTAATATTACAAACCAGGACACAGAAATGAACTTCAACCAGGAATGTCCACAGCTTCTGGATGAGCAAACATGAATTCCTCTCTCATACATGAAGAAAGACTACAGTAGTCTAGATATCCTGCAACCAGGACACCAACTCATCACCACATTCAAGTAGACTTTAGATAAAAGAATACCCAGTATTGACTTCCACTTTGGAATCATGCAAAAAGGCACAGATACTACCAAAAAAAAGTGATTCAAAACGTTGCCATGAGCAAACTGAGTCAATAGAATCCCACCACTTTACTTCTGAACTTACTAAAGCCTCTCGTAACCTTAGCTTACAAACAAGGACCAAGAAATGAACTGCAAACCAGAAAAATGTCCAACCCTCCTTGTGGATGAGCGAACCAAAATTCCAKTCTCATAGTAAATGAAAAAAGACTACTCTAGAAATCTGCAACCAGGCGCCAACTCATAACTACTATCAAGTAGAGGTTGTTGAAACAAGGAACTACAATCCGATTGGTTCTGTCCCTGTAGCACTAGCCCGCTTGTACCTTTCAAAGTAYCGCTTTTCGAGTAAGTTTCGAAGTATCGCTTTTCCAGTAAGATATGTACTCAAACTTCCTCAGGGTAGGGTAGCTTGAGTCTCTGCAAAGCCTCCTCCCCTTCAGTTTAGAGTCAATAAACAAATGGTCAGAAACATCATGAGTGCCAAGCAAGTGTGATGAGGAGAATCACAAGAGAGGTGACGAGTCTCCAAGGCACGGAATCCATGGTGGCACCGGAAGGGTTGGGAGAGGGCGCCGGCACTAATGGGCAGGGCAGGCCATTTTGATCCCCTTGGCAAGTCTCAAACAACTGGGTAGGGTAGTTCCCGGCAGCGCTCAGGTACGAGAACATGGTCGTGTCGCAGTTGTTGGATTGGTCGTTGATGTACGACGCGAACGGACAAGCGAAAATGACGAACGCCTCGCAACAAGCCGTGGTGTTGAGRTCTGTGGCGTTGCACACGCTCGTCACAATGGTGTAGTTCTGGCTTGCGAAGTCTACTGGGCATTCTGCACACATACACCAACCCACATTCAGCAACACGTTCAGCAACAAAAGCACGTACACATCCTCCAAGTCTGTAAGACTACTTGTGCCAACTG
The DNA here is from genome assembly GCA_006891605.1 of Pleurozium schreberi. Classification (NCBI taxonomy): domain Eukaryota; kingdom Viridiplantae; phylum Streptophyta; class Bryopsida; order Hypnales; family Hylocomiaceae; genus Pleurozium; species Pleurozium schreberi. The sequence goes on along the minus strand of VACF01002111.1, from coordinate 138,087 downwards.
TAACCTATTGGGTCTTACCCCTAAAGGACCTCAAGTTTATGATTGAGCAGTTTGAGGAGGTCATCTGGATACTTTCTTTAGTCCAATTCAATTAATTATTTGACCAACACATGAAATGTTCTACCCTGATTTCGGTGATATAAAATTTGGATGCATCTATGTTACTCCCTTCACTGGAATTGAAAATTTGGAAGGCCAGTCTCTTCAAGAACCCAGAGAAACAAACATACACCACTTCTAAAGCCTATTCAATCCCGTCCATCTAATCCCGTCATATCTATACACTGGCACCAGTATCAGATTATAAGAAATACTTTCACTTCGGCATTTGAATCCCCTATCAAAACATGTTAACATCAAGTACCACCATATCACGGACACCACCCCATGCATGCTCATTTACGTGGAAATTGAGTCTTCGCTRTAGCACACCCTAAATCCACAAGAACTAATACTTCAAACTAGCGACACTCTTACTTGACAATATTTGAACATTTGAACATTTTCTCTGCCCTCTTCCAGAATCTTGTKTACTTCAGCTGTAGCCTCTCAGATGTAATCACAAAACTTTAGAAAACGACTAAATCAACGCWMCTCTASACAGCGAGAYCATTCTCCAACCGTGGCCCTAACARAAAACGATRGMAAACCAACACAGATCGCACTTCTCAAGTACTATTCATTCAATGTTGACTACACTATTTCATCAAGTCCAGAAATTCCAAACCACAGAATCCAAGCATTAGAAACGACGCGCATTGTCACCTCCCACATTGTCAAAGACGCTCAACAGAAACAAGCACCACCACACTCCCCTCTCGAACAAAACATGAAAGCGATGGGAACAGTGTCGGAAATGCCACAGAAGGRAGGAAGAATAGAAAATCGTAAACCCTTGTGCTCACCAGCAGCAGAGACGACAGAGAGAAACGCAATGGCAAGGAGGACTCCGAGCTGCGCGGATCTTGAGAAGTGGGCAGCCATGGTGACTGACAGAAGCTCCACCCAGTGGTTTGGATTGTTGTTCTACAGTTGTTGTTGGAATCGTTCTTTGAGACTTGGTTCTGATGAGAGTGAGAGAATGAGAGCGCCAGATTAGCTATGGCGATGGCGATGCGAAGTTTAGGCGCCGCTGCAATTACGGCGAGCGCCGCTCCGTTAGCACACGGTTTGGAGGAAAGGAACTGAGTAGAGAGATGCAGTGGGTGTGTTTCATCCAGTTKGTGGATGAGATTTGAGTACGTTCATCTACGGTTTGCCATATGTGGTTTGTTTCTAAATTATGAGCTGGATGTGACGATTTGACAGCCGGGATCAATGTGCTTGGGAAGTCACTTTTGAACCCGGAAATGCTGAATTTTTTTATTTTCCAACGCATGATAAAATTTGCAAATTTTGAATTCATATTTGCAATCAGAGGCCCCAAATTAGCTAGGGAGAATGTACTTATTAACCCTTAAACGACGCCGAGGACGTTTTTCGTCCGATGAATGGCAAAGAATCTTTCCTTGTAGGACAGAAATGCAATCATTCATCCTCGGTATTAGGGGTGGGAAGGTCGTCCGATGAATGGCAAAGAATCTTTCCTTGTAGGACAGAAATGCAATCATTCATCCTCGGTATTAGGGGTGGGAAGGGAAGATCTTTTCTAGTACTTTGACTTCCAATGAATATATTTAGCTTTTTCAAAGGAGATGATGTCACACGGTATCAAAATGCATGATTTTCACGGCCACCGGTCGGTCCTTTAAGGGTTAAATTAATCAAGCACAAAATAGGGGGTCTTTTTTTCTACATATATCTTTAGAATGACTAGGAGGGCGAGCAAGGGGGTCAATTCACCCCAACCCCCATATTGATGCACCCTACGGGTGAACTTCCATGCTATGTAGGAATCCGAAAACAAGTTTGGACCTTTAAAGGACGTGGCTTCTATGATCAAGGGATAAAGGGCTTTGATTTTTTCATTGAACCAATAGGTGTATTCTTTGTTTTTATAGTGAACAATAAAACCATCCATTGATCACTTTTTAGCMTCCATGTCCTTCAAAGGTTAAGTTTTCCGAAATGGGAATTGCTTTTGCTAAGTTTCATGATGTTAACAGTTTTATGCAAGTAGAGAGAAACTACATTATAGGAATAGCTTTGCTATGTTGTCAAATTAAAGTCACCAAAAGCTCAAGTCTAGTGTTATATAATTTGCTTTTTGGAAGTCAAAAACTTTTATATGCACTTTTCATGGGGCTCTCCCTATAAACTTGTTGATGAACTATTCGAGATCTCTTGAGAATTCTCCCCTTCAAAACATTGCACACTTCCACGAAGTGTTTGGAAAAAACACTTTGTCTTTTCTCCAAAGTTTGTACAATTCCAACATGATGTAAATTAAAAATTTTGTATCATTTTATAATTAGAAATGAGAAGATCGTGGTTATAGGCCCAAAGTTGCAATAAAATATTTAATTTTAAGGGATTTGTTGAATTTCAAATTGGAGTGCTAACTACTTTGTAAGCTTCATTTTATTAATTAAGCTCAAATTTAAAAGTGGTCATTTTGATATTTAAAACTCATATAAAAAGGACAAGGATGTACAAGTTGCCAAAATACACTTTCACAGCATCTTTTGTCATCCCATTTCTTTAGCATCTTCTTATGTAGAGAGGTCAATAATATGTCAATGAATGAATTTCCACCATCACCATCCATTRCAAACACATTYASGGAATCCTAAAAAARAAGATAAAAAATCTCAATCTTCCTATAATTTTGCATCTAAAATCAATCATTAACCATTTTTAGCACCAAAAACATATAGGGAATTAGGGTTAACCTTGCCATATCATGACAAATTTAAAATGTTTGATAAATGAATTTGGCATGTTTTCTAACACTATAGACTCTAGAAAGCAAAAATAATGAATTTTTCATCCATTTTTTCCTCTTTCTCAAGGTGTGGTTTGGAAATTATCTATTGCTAAATGCTAAGGTAGAACCATCTATTCCCAACTAGAGACCCATACCCAACTTGTAGGATGGAGCTATTTCCAGCCAAGGGCTAAAAGAGATTTCTAATCAAAGCTTGAAACGTGTTTCTTCCTTTTCAAAGTTGGAACTAATAAGGTCATGACACATGTCTCAAAGTGTCATAAAGTGTATAGGAAATACCAATCGAGAAAGTAATCTCTTGAATTATTAGAATTAAAAGAGTCTAAACATTGGCTATGGGTTTGGAGCACTTTTTGGTTCTTAGAAACCATGGTAATTCCAATTTTGGGAATAAAATTATGAATAATTTGCAATCCCTATACTTCCTATCTTTCTACATGTGAAAAATTTGCATCGCCTCATAATCCTTATCATGATTTGTTCTAGAATTGTTTAAGTAATCGGGTATGGGTGGTTCTACCCTAATAGACAAGGCCCTTCAATGCATTTGTATGTTGGATGTAGATGACGGTCATAAGAAATGGACCCCCTTTCTTCAGCATGGTTGTTAGTGGCAAGCTAGTTACTATGGAAATCATCAATTTTGACAGCATGGGAATCATTGTTTTAAAGAAAATCCAAAACCAAGCATTCAAAGTCAAACTATTGTAGAAGGTTTTCCTTTTCCACCTCTAATTTTAAGCATCAAAAGTTGTATTTTTCTCCTACACAAAAAGATGCTTTTTCATTCATCGATTAGCAAATGGCTACAACATTGTTTATGGGTTAATAATGACCAACACTTTGCACGATAGCTTCTAGAGCACTTAACATAAAGCCCCAATAGGTCATTGAAATATTGATTTAGGTGATGGTTTTGAACATTGATTTAACCTTGAAACAATGAGCTAGTCATTGTAGGTGAAATCATCATTTTGAATACCATATAAATTATTTGCTTAAAATATCCAAAAGGACCCATTGGAAGTCAAACTATTGTGCAAAGACCTCTCATTTTCATACAAAATTCCAAAGATGAACATGTGCACTTTTGTTTCAAATAGAAGTATTTCCTATCATCTATTGGTCACTTTTAGGTTGTYGCATCAATACACGGTTAAAGGCCTTTGGATCGATACAATGCTCAATACAATGTTTCATTTTTTAAGTTTAGAATTTGTTTTCTTCTTTCTTTGGCTTTTGTCTTCACATCTTTGTCTTGTTCCTTTGACTTCTCACCTTCTTTTCTTAGCTATTCTTTCTTCTTCTTTTTTATTTATGAAAAACTACCCACACCCCAATATAAGGTAGAAGGTCCATAAACCAACTAAATTCTAAATACGTTTGTTATTTAGGAAGATGTGACATGTTGCTTGAAATATCTATTAATACCATTAATGAGGAAGGTAGGCTAGAAGTGATGGTTTATAGACCTCCTATCTTAGTAGATGAAAAGAGTTGTAGAAATATAATGATGATGATTGCAATTATGTTTCTTATTAAAAAAATATTTTAGTTTCTTGAAAAGAATAAGGTAACTACGCCTAAAATGGACCACTCCTCAAAATTGCTCCCTAATTTGGTAGGAAAAATGAATAGGGAGGATTATCCTAAATGGTGTACATTACAAGGACAAGTGTAAGGTGGAGTTAAGGACCATTTTGAAAAGTTTACAACTCTATTCATAGAATTATGGAGGTAGCAACCTTACAAGTGGTCTGTTCTGGGTGGTTTTTTTGTTGTTTTAACTTCTCCTCTTTGACATGTTTTGATACTAAGGTAGTGTGTTGTAAAAGTGCCTATCTCATTGAAATCGCCCATATAAATAGCTATAGAATGGATATGAGGTGATCCTTAAATGAACCATATTAACCATTGAGTGAATTGAGAAAAAAGAAAATTTATTGCAAGAGAGAATCATTGTCTTTCATTTCCTCATATCTCTTTACAAATTGCAAGTGAATAGATTTTGGGAGACCAATGGTCACAAATAGGTGCCTAACTATGCCCTTAATCTTTGAAAATTCATATTTAATTCAAAAATGCTTGAAAAAACACGAATCCACTTGTGTTAAGTTCCACGTCCATGTTTCTTTCTCAACAAAATGAGATAAAAATATTTTTGCCCATGGAAACCTATGAAAAAGGCAAACCAGCCTTTAGATGGTCGCTTTTAGAGCATACATCTATACTTGTGTTATTTCTTCATGTGCATCAAATGCATTTTTGGCATCACCAACATGACACTTTTAGCACCATTTATCTTGCATCTTTGAGAATTTGTAACTAATTCAAAATGCATCCAAAAATTATGCAACCACAAGCATTTTGGTTCATAATCTTTCATTAATATACAAATATTGTTGTTCATTTTCTATAGCATATTAGTTATGCCACAGAGCTTATTCATGCAATTTTAGATGAGGGTGGATTTTGAAGATGTATCTGTTTGAAAGATTGTGGATCCATAGGAAAAAAAATTAATGTTTGGAAGCTTTATTAGAATACGTGTGGAAAGTGCATAAGAATTGGCTATTACACCTTCAGTTTTCTGACTAGGGTTCCTTCAATATCAATGTGCCCGGATTGCACATTGAAATTACTTGCAATTGTTGCTTGTCTGGGGTCAAGAAATCTTTTCTTCATAGATTTTTGTTATGCCTATAGGCTCAAGAAATCTAGGAGTACTCACAATCGACCATTTATCACCTCCAAGGTGAACCTCCTATTTTAGGCCCCTAAGTATGTCTCCAATTCACCCAATGCGTGTTTGGCTCTCTATTAGCCAAGCAACTTCTAGATTTATGAACCATATGGATGCTTATTCGAGGTATTGCTCTTTGGAGCATTTGGATTGCTCCCAACAACAACAAGGTTTTCACTAATCATCAATGGCCTCAAGACTTTACACAAAAATCCACTTGGAGCGCACTCTTAGATTATGGACCGCGGTGCAACTGAAGGCTAGTTTGGCTATGAGACAATGACCACACCATGCCTCTACCATCTAGACAATTTTGACTGCATTTGGCTCTATTAACCTATTTTAAAACATAGGATTGGGTCATGAGTGGTATGGAACACTATCCATCCCCYTCCGTGCTCTTTTAGGTGATCCGTTTTCATGACTCTATTTTTTAGTCTATGTTCRTCTCTCTTCATTGTCCAACCTTAGCATGGCTATCTTGTGTTACCTTTTTTTTAATGCAATGTTTTTTCCATTTGTTCTAAATAAATAAATTGAAAAAAACATATATATATCTATCAAAACATTCAAATGAGTTTTCTAAAAACAAACTATTACTTTTTCCTGGACTTTTACATCTTTATCTCCAAAAGAATTTTAAAAAGAAAGTTTCAATCATTTCTAAGTTGGGCCTGCCTACATATGTGCAGTATAAAAATGGWTACRATAGTAAAACACCTCAATAGATCTGCAATACTCAATCATTTATTACCAGGAATTTTGAGGCAACATTTGAAAGTAAATTAAAATAAACTCTTGTCCTTTATTTACTTTCTAAATTAGTAGAATTTTAATATTTCAATTAGTAGAATTTCAATAGAATTTCATTTTCACTAGTATGAAGTGAGTATACGATTTGAAAAACTACTCACAAAGAATCATCCATTTCTCAGAGTGAACATGAACTGTTTGACCATTAATAAGAAAAAACAAGATACGGTWTACTTCAAGGCCTGTTGATATATTATACGAGAAAGAGTAATAGATAGTAGTCGCCTCCACAACAACAGTGGTCAGAACACACAACAAAATGTTGACAGSTGTGCTTACCAGGGTCTAATGAGTAATAGTGCTATACAGGGTTTTCTTCATGCTCTTGGAGCTCTTTTCACGCTGTCGTAGTAGATTCTCCACTAACTCATCAAGAGTCCAGATTTTGCTCTGGTTACCCATTCCAAGGACATTCCGTGAAAACATGAGACTACAAGTTCACCTGAATTCCACAAAAGTTCAAGCGTTCGACCGCTTGCGCGGCATCTGTAAATCTGTGTCAAGGTTCKTGAAGACGACTCAAGTGCACGTACGAAAGCTTTAACATCCCACCATGTTTTGTCTGCTCTTGGGCATACTTTCATCAAATGCGCAAGATTAGCGACTGTCTGTTCRGCTTGATTCATCGAGTACCTCTGTCAGTCTCTAATTTCTCCCTTTTAACTGCCATCGGCGAACGATGATGGGCAATTTTTGAAGCATGCTCCTTCTCCGATTTAAGTTTATCTTGACGCATAGCGTTTGTCTTCGATGCAGACAGCTTTTCGGACTTCACCAGAGTTCCATTTCCGGCGAGAGGTCGAGGATGGAGGGGTTGACCATGAACTGGAGTTTTCACGCGCATGGGCTCAGGATTTGAGATGCTACCTTTCATTCGCTTACGAGGCTCGGTCCCGGACTGTGCTCCATCTTTCGAAGGCCTCTTAGACACGCCTGCTCCCAGAGCTTCTGCTTTACCTTTSGGGCTTGTGAAAGAGAACTGGGAAACTTTTGCGTCAAGTTCAGGATGCTCGTCCAAATACCTGTAACGGACAWTTTTAGGGCAGGATAGGTCTCCGTAAAGTTCATACAAGAGAAATGAGGATGGACATTTCGTCAAAGAATTCCGATGATGCTTCTATCAAACGCACTGAAGAAAAGAGTATCCATAAAAGTGGGAAGGTAAACACTAGGTATCGAAGCATAGAAAGAATTGGACATAACAGAAAGTGAACAAACGGTATATGAGGCGTGCGCTTACTTCTGAACTTGAACATTGGAGCGAAGAGTTTTCCCACATGGTGCTTTGTAGTAGCTGAGGAAATAGTCAAAATTAGAGAATGTAAGCAGCAATCACAGTAGCCTCCGTTCACGAGCATGAAATATAACTCGAAGTAATGCAGTCAATAAGTTGCTCTGACCTAAAGCTTTCATACCAACAACTCATATGCTATAAATTAAAGAATTTGAATCGAAAGCAACCTACATGTCAAACGTCAGAAAAGATCTGCTCCAGGATAGTATAATCTATATTGCGGCCCGAACAAGGAAACTTGTAATATATTGCAGTCAGAAAATCCGAAGCACAAGATTTCGGGGGGTCAGAACTCACATATCAGCAAATTTCTTAGCGTTCTCAGCTCGAAGGACAACTTTTCTGTAAAATCCTTTTGGAGGACAAGGTATGTTGTGTTTATCAATTGCCCACAGCACGGTAGGTTCATTCTCGTCAAGATCAGCAGGATCATCGCATGTTACATCCATCCGCCATTCCTGGGCTGTCGTACATATAAATGGGTGCTCCAAAATATGCTCCCCTATAGCCTCGTACTTCTCCTTTGWCGGTATAATCCTCCATTTAAAGCAAGCATTGCATTGAACTGCATATGTCTCCACTGCCGATGATAACCATCTGCCCAAAACGTATACMGGTCAATAGTATAGTACAAACGAGTAGCCAATAGCCACCAGACAGATGTAAAACCATCAAGACAGTTCTATTCACATCAGCCAAATGCACAAAATWTATCTGTAATATTTCTGCTAACCTGTGCGTAGGAAAATTTCAAGACCATGTAATTAGTTGACCTGAAGCGACCAGAAGCACGACTAAATAYTAAGTCATACCAAAGAGTTTGAGGGCAAATAAGACGACTAYATGGCTAACATAAGAGATGTAAATCCATAGAGGTACACCTAGGAGCATCTTGCCCAGCCTCAGAAACTTCGGCTGTTGTGCCGTCCATTTCTACTGCACCTCCCTCCCCTTCCTTTTCTTTTGTGTCTATGTCAGAAGTGTGTTCTTCTCGAGGCTCCATTGTTTCTGACAATATTCCGCCAGAAGATGGGCATTCATCTGAGGTATTCTCAACTGTWGTATCTTTCACGCTTCCGTTCAAATCGATCTTCACGACAGTCTTTGGCACAGGTTCATTTGAAACTGTCTCCTGCTCAGAGCTTTCCATCTTATTGTAGTCCTTGATGCKCGCGATTGATCTGAAAAAATATAATATGCTCCATGAATTTTGGATTTGTCGAATGACGCAGGATAACGAGCCCATAGTATCGTTATTCAGAGCTTTCCGGGATGGAATCTATAATCAAATTGAATACATTCTCTGAATAGTTGAAATACTTAATCAGGGCGTCTTGGACCCTCGGTAGTCGCCAAAGTCATCAACTTCAGGGCTAGACCCTATTCTGGTCCCAAAACCTCAACAGACATACAACTTCACCATATAATAGAGGCGCCCTTTAGGAATAGGAAACTTCAAACAACTTTCCAATTATACAATTTTGAGGGACAACGGTGAACCATGTCAATGTAGAGCCGATGCTTCAGAGGAATTTATAGTTGTGTTAAAGGAGAGTTAACTACCAAAAAACTTGTGTTAACTACACTTGAAAGTAAGTTAACTACACTTGAAAGTGAGTTCACTATGCTTGAAAGTGAGTTCACTAATCTGAAGGCGACTTGTAATTTCCCTTTACAAAGTCCCGGCTACATTTGGACATAAAGCAGTGTAATAAGAGACCCCAAAATTTTTAAAGAGGAGCTCTCTCTTCAGGTCGAAAATAAAATAAAAAAGGAATGATTTCAGGGAGCAAAATGCRCAAGAACACTCAATTGGCAGAAGACAAAAGCAAATAGCAGAGTTGCACTAAAACCTGAAATCAATAAAATAAAACAAAATATATACCAGAGTAACCACTTGGCGAACCCCGAACCTTCACGAACTGACCACAGGATAGTTTCTCCTCTCCGACAGAATACAACCGCAGCAGCACCAACAGAATGTACAACCATCTGCACAACATTCCGTTGTCTATAATTTGCAACTCCATGAGCATACCGTGCATTTTTTAACCGCGCAGCCATCGCAATCACCASAGACTAATATGTATTTCAAATATATCAAAATTCCCATATATAWTTGTAGCATATGAATTTTTTAGTAATTGGCTGAAACTTCATCATACATTCACGTAAACACAACAGGCATAGACTCATCGTTGTCAAAAATCCGAAACGCCGAAAAAATCGGGGTCCAAAAATCTCGTACAACAACAAAGCTGTCKCCACAGAATTACAGCACTCACCAAAACTTCACACGGACAAGATGAAAAACTGATTTAATAATTACCTGAATAATTCAACAACCTGACGCTGCTAAGGAGTCGAAACCATGCGTCTCCAGTGCGGAATTCTAACGAGGGACTTGTGGCCTCCCTATAAATGCGTCCAAAAGCATGACCAAGAAATAAAACGCAAATTTTGATAAGATACCGGAAATAATCAGAAACCACCTTCAATCACAGACTAATAATAGAATGGACGTAGTGTATGACAGTTCGAGGAACGCCTGAGTAAACTSAAGTCAAGGCATTGTGAGCCTAGAGCTTCACGCCGAGGAAGACGAGGAGCAGCACTATTAGGGTTTCGGGGACMGGTATATTGACGATGCGATGTTCTGCTCTGGAAATTCGGCACGGGATTCGGGAATTGAACTGTACAGTACAGTACCAGTATCGAAAGGACGGATAGAATTCATCCATCATGTGGAAGGAACGGAAGGAATTCATCCGTCATATCTTTGTCTTCTTTTAAATTTTCTTACCTTGAAAAACATTTCTCAAACAATTTCAACACTCTTGATTAAGGTAGAAACACCCAATAGCACACGTGTACCCAATCCTGTACTTTGCACTTCAATCTAGTGTAGCCTCGTTTTCTTTTTACATCACTTCAAATATGGTCTTCCAAAGTCTCCAGAATGTGCCATGTGGCGGATAGATCAACGCCACGTAGAGGGCAATTTGGCTGAAAGTGCCACGTCGGAATTTTTCCATCCGGTCTGTTGTTGATGTGGCACTTGACATGGCATTTGACGAGGCGATGGAAAAAGTGACGTGACATGCCTAGTCAACATACTTTCATGCCATTTGAGGATTTTTAAATTTCTTTTTGAGACGTCATCTTAGACATCTAAACGTTTTTTTAGACATCAATTGTAACCACAAAATAAGGTCACTAAAAAATAATTATTTAAAAAAAATACAAGATAAAATAAAATAAACAAACAAAATTCTCAAATTCAACAGCAATTTAAGAAAACTTACCATCTACCATCAAGAGAATTTTTGATGGCAAAATGAAGGAATTACTTCATTAAAAATTAGTGAGAATGAAGGATAAGAGGTCATACTTATATATCCATTCTTTGCCCACAGTGAGACAAAAGATATGAAATAACTAGAATATGTCAATTTGACTATAGTACATGTCAATGTTTTAGACGTCGAGTTGTTGTTTCAGACATCTCGATCATGTTGTTTAAGACATTTTACATTGAGCAAAGTTTTTGCTTTACATATCCCATATGGATTGTTTCTCTTCCTACCACCCCACTTGTATAAAGACCATCTCTTTTCATCCATGGTGCACATCCATCCATTACCCTTTTGGGGCAAAGCATGCCATGTCACCCATGTGGCTACCCATTTTCTAAATTTTTTACTTATGGTCAGTATTTTACTACAGACCGTAGTAATTTTTATTAACTTATCCATGGTCAAAATGGGTCTACTTGCTAACATGGCAGTCTTTGCTTTCGGAGGCGTCACAATAAACAACAAACTCATTTTTCTAAACATTGTCAAGAACAAATCCGTCTACGGTGACATCTACTTGTTTTTAACTTAGCCGCACATGTTTTCCGCAACATCCTATTGTATTCACACTTTTGCAACCGTTCATTGCACAACGCGTAACATTTCAAAAAACATGATGCGTTTTTTGGCAACGACACCCAAAACACGAGTTTCTTACAGTGTGCCTACCTTGGTCATGTGGAACAACTTCCTGAAAGGGTCAATAACCAATCTTACAATAATACAGCTATCTTGATCTCTATCTCTTAAGCATGTGAATTAAAATAAACCAACTTGATTTTGTTCATTGCCCAATTTTGTCCAAAAAAACATGTAAACCCATTYATTTTTATCAAAATCAATGCACTAATGCCAAAATGGGGTGGCATCCCAATCCATTATTAGGGCATATTTAATTGCCAATAAATACATGGAAAGGTGCTTGTGGGTTGTTTATGGGACATTTATGATTGCAATCTATAGGCAATTTTGTAATTTCAGGGTGGACCACTTCATAAATTTGCAAAATTTTCAATTTTAATTAGAAAATTATAATTCCACTTGATTTTGATTTGTGAAACAAGCATACAACTACAAAAAAAAATATGTGCCCTTCTTGGAATTGGCCTCAAGATATCCAAATTCCAAATCAGGGTGGCAATAGCCTTGTCTCACCTTAGTGCAAACCTTCAAGCTCTAAACATTTTTTCTTCGGTTATGATAGAAACAAGATGCTTGTGGATAGTGATGACACTACTATCCATTGAAAAGATGCGAACCTGCTATTCTTGAAAATTAAACCAACACCCCCAAGAAAAGAATAAGAGACATCAAATCAAAAATACAGATATAGTACGGATATGGCATACCAGAGATGGTACAATACAAACACATATACAATATATGGGATACTGATACATATATGATACAATAAAGATATGGGATATGAGGTATGGACATATCCCATATTGTTTGCAACTCATATCCAAACAACTCAAATTATAAGATGATGGGGGAGAGTGGCTAATAAATCATTCAAAAAAAATTTAATGGGGGTCTTTTGAGTGAATAGAGGGTGGGGTGGGTGCATTAATTGAAATGCATCAGTCCCTCACTATCCATCGAGATCAAATTATTATCTTGTTCAGATGTTTTTGAGTGGATGTGTTGGTTTTGAATTGGCTTTCCGTTGGCTCTCCAAAGCCAAATATTCTCTTGTGTGAAGAGTTCTCGGCGTCCGTTATTAACCTCCGGAGGTGAATAATGGATGTGAATAATGGATGTGAAGAACTCTTCACACAAGAAGAATATTCTATCACCCTTGCTTTTTACCTCCACATTGCTCTTCCATTGGTTCCTTTTGATATGCTATGATGACTTTTGCACAACTTTCATTGCATGCAAGTCCATTCTCCGTTTTCATTCTCCGCTCACAAGATTGGGGTGTCACACCTTCACAAATTTAGGCTACCAATTCACTCCTCATTTCCCTCAATCTTCACAGAATTTTTGTGGAGTGAAGAAGGTGTGGCTACCCCTAATATGTACAATACACACATTGTGTACTCATACAACATAACAGCAGGTCAAAGCTATTGTGGGGTTGAATCTTCCAAACTCATGCTCCTTGGTCAAATCAAAGGCACTCCCAATTTTTTGAATCTAAAGAATGCTATGCTTCCCATGTTGTGATCGTGTAGAAGATCGCAACATGGCGAAGATGGTTTAGGGCAAGATGGCAATACGGTATATGCAGTAATTTCTAAACAAGCACTTGATTCTAAGGTCTGACTATCTGGAGTCATTTGGGTTGCATGCCCAGGAGAGTGAAGGACAATTGAGTGGAACACTTTCGAATTCAGTGAATACTTTACTGCTTTTGTCAAGTTGGAGAGCATGCCTTATTTTTTTGCTCTTCGCGTCACTTCCAGAGCTTCTTGTCGGACTTCGTTCTTTCACCAAATTTGAGGTTGTGCGTGATCGTATGAAATTGGAAATCAGTGATTTCCACAAACTTTCCAGTTCAGGGGCATAGTGCAGATTCAAAAATAGTTTCTATTATTGCAGACTCTTCGATAATTTCGATTAAAATTCGGATTGTCTGTACAAGATGCTGGAGTCTGTACCGACATTGACCGTGTGGATGGAGTTCAGGCACATCCATATCTGTTGCTTCCGGTATTTGAAGGGCAAGAGGTTCCGCAAGAGAGAGAGAGAGAGAGTTTTTAGTGTGAGATTTGTGAGTCTGTGAGGTTTCTTTTGAGGTTTCTCTTGAGGTTTCCTTTGGGGAAAGGCAGCCATGGTAGACGTCTGCTGAGTGCTTGTGCTTTCTGCGGTTTAAGCTTTTCTGCGGCGCTCGGAAGTGGTGGGCGAAGAATGCTGAGTCGACAGCCAGTGACGTGCTGCGAGAAMGGTTAACGTCAGATTCGACTCGGTTTTATGATAGTTTTGGTATTACTAGGCTTTCTTTCAATTCTTTGTGCTCTTGCTTGCTGGAACTTTCAGTCAATCTTAAGAAGTATTTACGWRGTGCAAACAGAAACAGAGCTCTAGGTTAACATCTTWCTGAAATAGAGCTTTGAACCCTTAAAATTCAGATGCCATGCCCTTCTTGAATCAGTACTGGTAGTATGTCTTGGATGCTGCTGCTGTGTTTCCTTCCTTGTTCATTAGGTGTAGGCGACCTGCTCTAAGCGCGAGCTAAGAAACTCTTCAGGGTGCAATTGTAGCACTTGGAAWTTAGTTCTTGTCGACGTTTTAATCTTTTGCGTTCTGATCTCGTATGTGTTTGGCACAATCGCAGGTAATCTCTACAGAAATTAAGGCCGTGGAACTTGGAGGCGGAAGTTACCGACACGCCTACTTACAGGATTTCATCTCGCATGCTTGGTACGCTTTACTCCTGCTTCAACTTTTTTGGATGCACCAGTSGCTGATTGTAAGCTGGGGAGTAAACTAGTGGATGCAGGGACCTTGTCGGTGGGGTTTGATGTTCAGTATCTTCTGTGCTTGTCGACATTCATCGGAGGTCTAGTCTTATGGTGAATGACCAGAGCTGTCTACTACATAAACTAGTCGAGCTTTTCTTGTTGCCTGTAAGGTAGAGGATTCCATTTTATGTTTCTTAAAGCAGTCCAGCTCTTAGAGGAGTGTGATTTTGAGCAGAAGTATACCATTGTGGAGAACTCTTTAGGGTACAAGGACAAAATCTGTTTGAGATCAATTCTTTTCACTCTTTATGAATCTCTTATATAACTTCAAAATGGGAAGTTGCAGACGAATGCAAGTCAGACAGAAATGGATCAACCACTTTCATGTGATAACAAGCCCAACCAAGGTATGAATAGTGAGTTGCTATTGGTAACAAGGACCAGTATAGGAGATAAGATTGGGTCCCTATCGGTCTAAGTTACCCCCTCCTTATTAATTTGGATTGCCAATGTATTCTCAACATGTCCATTAGTCCACTTTCTGATCATATTTGCAATCTATGCTCTTGTTCGCAAGAAATGAAAGTAAACTTGTTAATTTAAGCTCTCTTCTGTTTGTGTTGGTGACGGCAAGCTAATTCTACGGTTCTGACTGTCTGCCGGCTGCTCAGAATAAATCCATTTGAGTTTTGAACTTTGAATTTCTGGTGATTGCAGGTGCCGATTTCATGGAACTTGATGGTTCAAGCCCTTCAGGACATTTTGAAGGTACATTTTACTTTTCCTACCGAATATTTGGATGTGCTGTGCTTTATACCTTGCGCAACCTTGGGTTGTGCTGTCTGGCGTATCCTTGGGAAACTGGGACTAACAAGTATGAACTAAACCAATCAGTCTAGTCCTTTCCAACTTTTCTGATGAATGTTTATCATGGTTGCAAACATTGGAATGTATTCAGCTCTTCCTTATATGTCAGAATCTGTTTTGATGGAGTTCTTTATTTCAGATCGTGATGCACAGGAGAYGGTCATGGAACCGATTCCGCAAGTCAGGCAAGCCTTAGAAGTCATCAAGCATGTCTGCACGATTTCCAGCACCGTGCGTGCAAACAAGAAGCAGTGCAAGCGCCTTGCTAATCGTCTCAATGCCATTGGTGAAGGATTCGAAAGTGGTCTGGGGTGGGATAAGAAYTTCAATGGCGGATACTCTTCTGATGGCAGCGACCGTAATCACTATCCTGCTCTTGATGAGCTCCTCACTGTGCTACGAAAAGGAGAGGCTCTTGTATCGTCCTATGCTGATTCCAAAAGTATCAGCATTTTGGTTGGCAGGACAGATAACCGAGAATCATTCAAGGAGATTCACGAGGAGCTTGATACTTTGAAGGCGCAATTCGACTTCGAGAGTTATAGCGAGCRTGGGCCRGTGAAAGACTTTGAATCATCCTCAGGAGACCAGAGGACGCAGGCGCTGACAGAGGATGCTAACCTGGATTTAAAGACGATGCCTGAGGACATGGCTCAAATCCCAGACTCTGAGCTCACAAGAGAAACGGACATGGAGAAAGTGACGCAGGTGGTGCTGGAGAAGAGTCTTCTTTCAGATATCAGTGACGAGTTGCTCAATTCTATTAAAATTGATCTGGCCGCTATCAAAATCGAGAAACCTGTGCGTCCGGTTGTGCTTACGAGCAAGCAAGATAAAGTGGCCGAGCTGGGTTGGGCGGTTGTACGTTTTGGCAAATATATGGGTATTGACTATGCTGTTAAGGTGTTCAAATCTGCTGCAACTGATGGGTCTGGTTGGAACAATAAGCAGCTGTTGATGGAGGTTAATTCTCTCGAGAAAATGCGACACCCCCATATTGTCAAGCTGGTGTTTTTCGGTCAAGATGCAGAACAAAGTGTTTTCCTGATGGAGTTGATGGATACTGACTTGCGAAACTTCATGAATGAGATGAAGCCTTCCCTTGAACAAATAGCTCGGCCTTTCAAGCGTCCTGAAGAACTGGACATCATAACCCAGATTGCGAAGGGCATGCTGTACATGCACACACAGCAATATTTGCACGGAGATCTCAAGTGCTCGAACATTCTGGTGAAGAAATCTGGCAAGCACCTTGACGTGAAGATATCTGATCTTCGGGGCTCTCATAAACTTGGCAAAGTTTGGGATAAGGAAGCGTTCAAACAAGCAAGGCGGAGTCGGACCCGATGGACTGCACCCGAGGTTATTAAGCTTTATGAGGGTTTGGAGCCTCCCAGCGACGACTTGCTGAAGAAAAGCGACGTCTATAGCTTCGGGATGACTTGCTATGAAGTTGTGACAGGAGGATATCCTTTTGATGGAAYAGCAGGAGAAAAACTWYTGGAGCAGATTCATGKAGGCCAGAGGCCTGAGCTCCCTGGCGATTTGGATGAGGATCTCCAGGGGCTCATAAGACAGTGTTGGGATCCTGAGCCCAACAAGCGGCCAGGATTTCGTAAAATTTGCTACCTTTTGGATTATATCAGGTCCAAGAAACCATTTGTTGTGTCGAGCATTTTGAAGTGGATAGTACCCCAAGGCGAAGAAGCACCAGTGACAGGCGCTGCTGGAATTCAACGTAGTGACAGCGCTCTTTCAGTACCCGAGCATCTGCAMATTCAGCCAGACGAGCTCAAGCTAGTTCGACCAATTGGGATGGGGTATTCTGCTACAGTRTACAAGGCAACTTGGTTGGGTTGCACATTCGCTGTGAAGGTGTTCGACAAATCCAAGTTACCGGATATCCAAGTTCTGCAGACAGAAGTAGACTTTCTGATCAAGCTAAGTCGCCACCCTCTTATAGCGATGATGGTTGGGCTGTCCGTGGATGAAAATCAGCAATGCTCCATTGTAATGGAGCTCATGGATGGCAATTTGCGAGACCTGATTGTATCTCGAAGGAGGCTATGGCCTCTGAGAGGCTTAGGTGGGCCTTTTCAATTCCATGAAGCCCTGTCTATCATCTCCAAGATTGCATTGGGAATGGCATTTCTACACTCCAAACGCGTGATGCATAGAGACCTGAAGTCCGGGAATGTGCTGGCGAAAGAACATGCCAAGGGTATCGATGTGAAGCTGGTGGATTTTGGTTTGTCGATAAATGAGGACGAAAGCGGAGGACATGACGGAAGTTACTCAGGTGCTGGCACTGGCTTCTGGCGTGCRCCTGAACTTTTCCCAAAAGGTACCTATTTGAAGGAGACCGACAATGTTCAGAAGCTCGACCTGAAGGCAGCAGACGTCTACAGTTTCGCAGTGACATGCTATGAAATCCTGACTGGAAATCAGCCGTTTCCGGGTCTACGACTTACAGAATATAAACGTGTGATTGACGGTTACAGACCAGCGCTGCCTGATCAGCTGGATTCGCGGCTGAAGGAGCTGATTGAGCAATGCTGGCATGGGGATCCTGTTAAGAGACCAAAGTTCACAGAGATATGTGAAGAATTGAAGAAGATTCAGGAGGCATTACCAAGCTCAATCTGTTCACCGTCGTAGAGAGCACAATCCCATCTGATGTTGCAGAAGTGGATTTTGAGATGTTGGGAATACGGTAAACAATCAGTGGTGCTGCACCTAGAGTCTCATGTTGCTATATTTGCCCTACGATCACCTGGTAACTTACTTCAGTTTCGGCTTACACCTACAAAATTAATCTGCTAGCTATGTTGGAACTTTTGTAATTAATGCTGAGGGGTGCCACTAATAGGATCAATTGCTTCGCCACCGAGAGGGTAATGTGAACTGATGTATTGCAGTTCTTTTGAAATCTCTTTTGAGCATAATATAGGATTTTTAATGTACAGTTTATGAGTGGGTTATACTGAGAACGTTCATGCAAAACGATGAGGACAAATACTGCATTCTTTCTCACGTGAAGTAGCAAATCCACCCGTAACATTGTATAATTGTGTAGAGTAAACTTGCCAATCACCGCACAGACAAAATTCAAATCTTTCTCCACATAAATATATAAATATAGAGACTTACATGCTTTGAATTTTGGCATGATTATGATGTCATGTTAAGATTTACCTACAAAAAACGGAATGCAAAAAGATTTCTTTCTACAAATTTTATTGCAATTTAAAGGCAATGAAGTTCATCAACAGTGAGATTGCTATTTGGTGGCTGGATTGGTGCTCCACAGTATTGTTGTGAGAATATGCTTTCAATAACTAGATACTTGTCATTAGTGTGGACACTATTCCACTTTGGACACTACCCAAGGGCTTTAATCATTTTCTTAATCACTTTCTGACTTTCTGAACTATCTTGGTGTATTCAAAGGCTCATCTGATTTTAATATTTTTGCAGTCTATGCGCATCTATAGCAACCTACACTCCTTTCCCTTCAAAAATTCATATCTAATTCAATCAAAGTTAAAAAATTATAGAAAAAATTGTCATTCAAGTGTTTTCCTTTTCTCTATCTACCAAAAAAAAAGAATGTTCCAAATTGCAGTTTTGTCAAAAGCTGTGTATTTCTTCTTACATGGTCGATTCTTGAGCATGTTACCATTGGATCAAATCTCTTGGATTTTTCTCGGTCCAATATTTTTAACCCTCAAACGACGGACCGGTGGCCGTGGAAATCATGTATTTTTGATACCGTGTGACATCATCTATTTTGAAAAGCCAAATATACTCATTGGAAGTCAAAGTACTAGAAAAGATCTTCCCTTTCCACTCCTAATACTGAGGATGAAAAGTTGCAATTCTATCCTACACAGTTTGATTCCCTGTCATTCATCGGGCGCAAACGTCCGCCGCAGCGTTCATGGGTTAATCATGTTCACCCTAAAACCAAAGAACGTCTTGTCCACCCTTGAATCGACCTTGGTCATTAATGGGTTAAAAGGCTAAGTAATTTGAAAAAGAAATGGACATTTTTTATAGATCTTAAGTAGAATGCCACGAAGAGAATGAGTTTCTTCTGCATTTCTTCTGAAACCAACTGAAGTTTCCAAGGTTTGTCTGCACACTCTTGCACAAGCACAGGACCCGTGCTGAAACCCTAATCGCTCCTCCATAGCCATCGTTGCTTATCGGAACTACTGCAGCTCCTGCCATTTCCGATTGCAAGCTTCCTGTCGTCGTCATGGCGGATCCTGAAGTGTTGCAGGCGGACTACCGGCGCATGCTCATGCAGCGCAAGGAGCTGGCTTCCAGCATACGCAATCGTGAGTTTTCCTTTGTACCCAGCATTAGGTTGCAGCGCCCACGGCATCAATTTATGTGCTAGGTTTCGGGTGCATTTGAGCTTAATTCGTGGGGGTGTTTTTAGTGCGAGAAAATGTGAAGACTGCGAGGAAGGACCTTGACAAGACGGAGGAAGACTTGAAGGTGCTGCCGAGCGTGGGCCAAATCATCGGTGAGGTTTTGAGACAAGTGGATTCCGAACAATGTGAGTCTTTGGCTTCCTCATTGAACTGAAACACTCGCTGATCGATCTTGTGACTTCGTTAGAGCTAGATTCTTGGGACATTTGATGGTTAACTTAAGTGTTTGACTAGTAAATCAACGAACCTTTGGTGTATTTGCAAAAAAAATGATCAATGGCGAGGGTATGTATTTTCGTAATTTTCGATTCAACCCTAAGTGGAACCTTATTACAAACCCTACGCGCTGAGAATTCTATTGTGTTTAGAAAGACTTTCAGATTGGTAGCGGCGCTTCTTTTGAGCTCGATTCTGTAGACATTTGATGGTTAGCTTCCAGGGAGACCAGTAGATTAGCGGGTCGTAGTTTGTTCATAAAAAACAAAGGTCAGTAGTAAAGGGATTTGATGAGATCGATCAGTAGTTGTGATTCTTTTTCAACTGTTTTTTTGTTGGACAGTTATCTTGAAAACCAAAGTTAAATGTGAACAACCCCTGGGGTACCCAGTTTGTAAAGTTTTGATTCAACCCTAAGTGGAACCGTATCAAAACCCCTACTCGCCCCGCTCCCTCGGGGTTCTGATTTATGAAGGTCCGTTCTTGTTAATCTCACCGCTAATGGCTCCTCCATAACCATCGTTGCTCATAGTTGTGGAGACTAGTAGATTAGCGGACCTTAGTGTATTTGTAAATACCATGGGTCGTTAGCATCGGATGGGATTGATCAGTAGCAGTTATTCATTTGCAATTGTTTTTTTGCTGGACAGTAATTGTGAAGGCTAGCAGTGGTTCGCGGTATGTCGTCAGATGCCGCAATAAGGTCGACAAGGAGAAGTTGGTGGCTGGTACTCGAGTGGCACTAGACATGACTTCCGGTACTCTCACAATCATGCGAGCACTTCCAAGAGAGGTGAGCTTGGTTGTCGAGAGCGATTCTCCAACTCTAAAGCGCGGGTTCTGTTAGATTGTAACTATCATTCATTCTGTCATTGGAGTACCACATTTTGGAGAGTATTTACTGGGTTGGAGGATTATGATCTAATTCATCACACGTTGAGTCGGTTGTGAATTTTATTTGTTTGTAAACGAGCAGGTTCAACCTRGAGACGCACATTATTGAGATATTAGTCAGAGTGGACCTAATAAAATCTGCGTGACTTTCAGCTGACCTCCTCGGATGCAGCACTTTTACTCCGTCTCATTATTTACATTTACGAGAGAATTAAGGTACAGATGATCATGGATACAAGATCAATTCTTTGTGAAATTTTTATGTAACTTCAAAATGGGAGGCTGCAGACCAATGTAAGTTGACGGAAATGGATCAACCACTGTCACGTGATAACAAGCCCAACCAAGGTATGGATAGTGAGTTGCTATTGCTTACAAGGACCGGTATTGGAGATAGGATTAGGTCCCTATCAGTTTCATATCCCCTTCCTTATTAATTTGGACTGTCAACGTATTCACAATTTGTCCATTAGTGCGCTTTCTGTTTTTCTTTACAATCTGTGCTCTTGTTCACAAGAACTGAAAGTAACCTTGTTAATTTTGTTTGTCTTCTGTTTGTTTGTATTGGTGTCGGCAAGCTTATTCTATGGTGTTGTCTGCCAGCTTTGAGTAATTCCATTTGAGGTTTGAACTTTGAATTCTTGGTGATTGCAGGTGCCGATTTCGTGAAACGTGATAAGGAGGCGTTCAAGCAAGCAAGTCCGACGAGGCGGCCCCGATGGACTGCACCCGAGGCTATTAAGCTGGTTGCGGGTTGGGAGCCCCCCAGCGACGACGTGTTGATGAAAAGAGACGTCTATACCTTCGCGATGACTTGCTTTGAAGTTGTGACAGGAAGATATCCTTTTGATCATGCAGGCCAGAGGCGAAGTCGGACGAGGTGCTGATTGAGAGCCGGTTGCCATTGGGCACCCGGAGGTCCTGGCCCCGGCCCTCCAGGCAATTGCCATTGCCGTGCAAGCTCCTTCTGGACGTCCGATCGGCCCTCCAGCCTCCCTTGTAAATAGGAAATGCAGAACTGGAGGGGCCGGACCCTTCACTGGATGGGGTATTTTGAACCCCTAAAAGCCCAAGGGGTTTGGACAAAACACAAATGTGTTATAAAATATAAATTCTATAACTTTTTTGAAGTTTGCATCGAATAAGTTTATGTGAAGCACAAAAAGTAGAAGATACCCGTACGGTCAAAGTTATAAAATTATTTTCAGATTCTCTTCAAATGAATTTTGAAGATATAACTTCAAAAATTCACCAAAAATACAATTTGTATCCTTAACACTTGAATTTTTTTTTGATTGGTCAAAATAGTGGTTTCTATTGAATTGTGAAAAAATGCATAAGATCTGGTCATAAAAGTATCAATTCTTTCTTCAAATAGTAAGTTTTTCAACACTAAAAAATTCTAAACACATTGTGCTATTTCTCTTATGATTTCTTGATTTCTTTCTGACCGTAGTGGTCTTAGTTTTGGATATAAATATTGAAACACAACCCAATATTTTCAAGGAAAAAGAAAAAAAACATTCAAAAAAAAGTTTTTTTCTGCCCGAAGGTTGGCAGTGACCAAAAAATGGTCGTTTGAGCGCTTAGGGACAAACTAGAAAGCAGCTACTGTCCCTCCGATCATTCAGCACATCCATAAATGACCATACCTCTTGTACGTAATTTCAAGACAGAACAAAGCTACCGGTAACTGCTGGGTACATAGGCCTCTTAATTTCAAGACAGGACAAGACTAAGTGATGGGTACATATTTAATTTCTTCAAGACAGAACAAGCGGACTGATGATGGGTACATAATTCATTTCTAGTTAACTAATTATATATCCATTAAATTAGCTTATTATGTGCACACAAAAAAATTACTTATTTAAAAAATTCATTGATTAATTATGTAAACAACAAAAATTACATAATAAATTTCTTAATCAAATATGCAAGCAACAGAAAATATATAATTAATTATGTGAACATCAGAAATGGAAGAATTAATTACGTACCTTTGTATGCTGCATATTTAATGAGGCAGCTTCAACTTCTCCAGACACAAGTCACAATATGATTATATCAAGAAGAAACAATCATGGTAAATCTCAAACCCTCCAAAATTGAAAGGTTCACGCTGTAGTGCTAGTCAACATGACTATCCGTCCCGATACTCAAGGTCCAAGTGCTCCATTACACGGCTAATGGAAAGCCAATTCAGATTCGGACCTCCGATCTGCCTTCCGGCTCCCCCTCCAGGAGATGATGGCAACCGGCTCTTTAGTTTAGGTTTACACTTACAAAATCTGCTAGCTATGCTGGAACTTTGTAGATAATGTTGAGGGGTGCCACTAATAGATTCAGTTGCTTCTCCACTGAGAGGTTAACGTGAAGCGAATTTCTGCAGTTCTTTTGACATCTCTTTTGAGCATTCTGTAGGATTTCTAATGTGCAGTTTACGTGTGCGTTAAACTAAGAAGGTCTATGCAAAACGATGAGGACAATTACTGCATCCTTTTTCACTTAAGTAGTAGCAAATGCACCCATAACATTTGTCAAATTTTTCATGTAGCACAAATCATTTAGTAACGTTTTTCCTGGTAGCAGGATTTGAGTATTGTATGAGTGCATGATAGTTCATTGTGAAACATAGGGCAATTTGGCAGTGGATTCAATGTATTGAAGGTTACGTTCAGCAGACGCTGCAGAAAGATACTTTCTTAGGATTTCAGGCGGGCCGAAGTCGAAGCGTGGACTCGAGATGATTTTAATTTCAGGAGGAAGAAGTCGAGGGGTCTCTCATGAATGGACTGCCAAGACTACAGTTCAAGCATTGCAGAATCCATGCCAAGCCCTCAAGCAACCTGAAGACCAACATACTCAAAAACCGGCAAAGTGCAACTCTACAGCACAATGGTGCAAGAAATTCTTATTCGAGATGTGTATCATACAAGGAAGAGCCATTCCACTCATCACAGTGCTCACCTGCTAAACCCTAAACCTTTTGAAAATCTTTAATCGCAAATTCCTCTAATATACATTGCCTCGCGTGCGTGCAGCATCCAATCGTCATCTCCAACAGCAATCCTACGAGAATTTTCACTTCACACTACAAGAGAAATGGGAGAGTTCCAATTGTTTGGAGCTCGTAAGCTTTGACGAGATCCGTTAGTAAATCACGTTCACGCGGACTTCGGAGCACGCGGACACTTGGAATTTGATGGCGGCCTGACATCCCATTTCCTTGGTACACATTTTGCGGTAATCCTTCACTCTCTGTGTTTCCTTCCCCACCTTGATCACCGTGTCCGGCTTCATCTTTCCTACCACCAGGACTAGCTCGCGATTTCAATAAACTCACGCTGCGAATCCAGTGCGTGCACTCTCGTTGCGAAATTCTGATTACAACACTACCAAACTCATCATGATTGCTTCATCATCACTGTCACTTAATATTCGAATACAGGGAGCTACCAAGTTTTTGAACCTAGCCCAGCTCACTCACTGAAGAGTGATTCTCCTCAATTGTCTTCTGACCTCCATATCTGCACAAAATTTCGCTACTCTAACACACATCCCAACTACTRGAMAGCACYGCAATTCAAAACAGAGCCGAAATGGTACCGAGCTSGCTAGGCCCTAGCTAGCACTCATCAATCGGGAGCTGGAAACGAAGTTCAACCAAGATTCTCTCTCTCAATTAGGTCAGGCGAGCTTCAATCCTACACTCGATGTCAGAGCTGAAGACTCATGCTCCGAGAATGGAGACGATTTGCGACACGTTTCGAAAGTTCCGAACGATGCTAAATGGATAGGAAAAAAACAGAGTGCCGAGACTGAAATCGCGAAACTGTACCACTCCCCAGCTGGAAATTTGAACAAAAGACCTTGCGAAGTTGTGACAGATGATCGACCGSGCTTACGACACACTCATGCACGAGCTAGCTAAAGCCAAGAATCGGAAAACAAAAACAAAAACAAAAAACAGAGCACCAAGGCTGAAATCGTGAAATGTAACACCCCTACTACTGTAGAAATTTGAACACAAGATCTTGCAAAGTTGTGTCTGGTGCAACACTCATACACCAGCTAGCTGCTGCTGCACTTAGTCCACAAATTGATGCAAATCCTTGACCAGGAATAGGCTCAATCGCTGGGTACTACAAAATCCTCTCTCTCTCTCGTGAGCTGAGGTTGCTTTTTGGAAGATGAAGCACGCCGAACTTACACTTGAAGCGGCACAGTCGCAGCCGACCTCACTTATACAGTAACCTSCACAGTGAGAGCTTGAAATGGGCTTCGGCCTTGGCAGCAGCAGCTAATTCCACGTGTTTAGGGCTCTGAACAGTRGCTCCGGGATCGCTCGGGTCCACTGAATGGGGGTTGGGATCAACGTGTGCGTGACACGTGTTGGGGTTTGGATTATTCGCCTCGTATTACTGTTGGAGGTTGACTCGGTCGTCGAGGCAGTCAAAGGCGGGTTCAGTTCTCTATCCGTTGTTCTTACCTCGAAAGTAGATTGAAAGTAGATTGAAAAGAGTTGTGTTGAGTTTTTGGAATAAGGGAGTACACCCAAAAAGTGTCCAAAGAAGCAATCCATCACAGTTTCCATCATCATATTGAATGTTTTTTTGTGGGGTCTTGTTGACAATCAACAAGACTCAAAAGTGGACTCTAGATTCTTTTAGAATGCATTTTTTGGACACAGTATGTGTAAACTATGAAGTTTCAAAGTGCTGAAAATTGGTGTTTCCAAACCGACAGTAGACTCTCATCAGTAGTGGGAGTATATTCTAAACAAAAATATGTAGGGGTCAATTTTAGAAAGGGGTCGATTTTAGGTGTAGTTACCTTATCATTTTTTCATTCAATAACACATGACATTATATTGGTTTGTCCTAACAGTATATGTGACAATAATTTATCAAAATCACACTATTTTGATTTAGTGCTGGTTGGAATATCACTTTGTTGTTAGAATATTACAATATTGTATCAATTTCCAATAAAATAAAATTTTGTTTCGATGTTAATTTCCTAGGTGATGGTAATGAATCCTCTCCTTGCTATTTAAAGCAAATGTGCAGCTTGGCCCAATCTTTGGCTCTTAGTTGCATGTAAGCTTGCCCATGAATCATGAGTCACTCTATGTGAAACAATTCCACGAACATTAGAGTTAATGATAAGGTGGAAGGAAACTAGGGGTTTCTTCCCCTTTGAATAGCAAAAACAAATAATTAGGTATCAAACTCTTTTTGGGTCTAGAATAGAGTTATTTGAGTTCTTTTCTTAAATTACAATCCTTAGCTTTGCTTCCACTAATAAGAATTTACAAGCATGTGGGATGAAAGACTAGGGATTGTAACTTAAGAAAAAAACCATGAGTTTAGAGCCTAAACCTCAAGATTCTTTAAGCTCCTAAAGAGTTTTTGAAAGCTTGGGCGAGCTAATATGAAGATTCTTTAAGCTCCTAAAGAGTTTTTGAAAGCTTGGGCGGGCTAACATAAAGTCCATCTTGAGCAAATGAAAGTGAAATTTGTACCAAAGACGCACATTCATATAAGATTGTCAACAATATAACTTATTTTTTTCCAATTAGGTGTCCTTATATAAAATTTAGGGACAATCAAAAGTTTAGAGGCAACATTGGGCAATGTGCTATTAGAAAAGGCAAGTAGTAGGGCAAGTTGTGAAGTATTTTTCATTAACTTTGAACACTTATATTTGGAAATCTATGAAGCCAAATGGTATAGAGAATATTTTTTTACACATTCCCATAGTGGAATAGAGAAATAATTTGTGGTTCAAAATTATGAAATTTTTAAATATTAAAATCTTGCTCATGAAGTTGCTTTTTTTTGGACATCCTCTCAATTCAAGTGTTTTTGGTGCATAACGGACACCTCCATCATCTTCAAAACTTATCATCATAGTGATAGTAACTAACATGACTACTAATCCAATAGTCCAATTGTTCCCAAAGTTGGATAGTGTTTTCTTCTATACAAAGTAGATTCAAACTATGCTAAACCTCTTGGATAGCGCCCAAAATTTCTATTCCTCTTAGAACTCCAAACATTATAATCTCGCAATCTATGCAGTCAAATAGTCTAAAAGAATTTCATAAATTCCTATAGTAGTTTAGTAAAATTTGTACAAGTGAAAGTTTGAAATTTTTTTTTTAATTTCAATATTCTCAATGCACTAGAAAGTGACATTTTTGGACACTTTTTGTGAAAAATAGGCAAAGAACTTTATGAATTAAATCAAGATGAAGTAGTGTACCACAATGCATTTATTGTTGGACACCACAACTTCAACTTAGCTTGCAACTCTAGCAATCCAAGACCATACCACTTTACCCCTTAGATCCTAAACCCTAAACTTTTGTAAAACACATATGTGATCACAATTGATATGGGATATGTGACCATATGCCTTCTCCATGCATGTATAATATATCATATCATATATTGTATCACACTTGAATGCCAATATCTATATCCATATCATGTATTTGTATACCATGTCCGTTCTTATATGCCTATCTATATTAGTAAATCAACTTATATCGTATATTGGAGGTAAAAAAAATCTTTTACGAAGGGGTCAAAAGGATCTAAATATTTGAAAGACAGGTGGGTTGTCTCTTTTCAAGAGAGGTACTTACATCAATCTCAATTCTTGCAAGAATACATAACATTGTTTATCAATGAGGTGGAAGGCCCTTTTCAAAAATTGGGAAAGGGATCCCTCATAATAAACAAAATTGTCTTATTGATGGCTCATCAACAAACCCCAATCTTTGAAAGAACCAATAAGTCCTTGCCTTACATCCAGAAGGAGAATACCTTTCCAACATGGGGGAGGCCCATTGCCGTTGGAGTGAATTGATTCCTTGCTCCCCCTTTCCAAGTCATTTTAGGGTTGCAAATAAGAAAAAAGACCCCCTATTTTGAGCTTGAAAATTTTATCTCCCACACCTCTCTTTGCTAATTTGGGGCATCTGATTGCAATATTAATTCAAAATTTTCAAATTTTACCATGTGTACCATGTGAAAAAATTCAACACTTTTCCCTAGGAATGAGCAAGGGGTCACTTCACCCCCATTTAACCATTGCCTAGTAAGGGAGGCAACCCATTTCCGATCACCCCCATTTGACCATTGCCTAGTAAGGGAGGCAACCCATTTCCGATCACCCCCATTTAAGAATGAATCCAAAGAAGAACAACCATTTTGGGCATTTTTTCATAATGATTTGACCTCGTGAAGTGCAGCTGCCCGTTTTTTTGCAGGGCCAAAAAAAGGATTTTTGTCACTTGTAATGCTAATATCTTGCAATCTACATGGTGGAAATTTTTGAAATTTTTTCCACATGTTTTCAAACTAGAGTAATACAAGATCCTACGGTTACATGTGTCAAAAAATGATATTTTTCAAAAAACTGGTACTTGTACTAGAAATGGCAGTTTTGAAGCATTTTTGGTGAGAACATAGTCAAGGAACTTTAGGGGTTAAGGGGACCTATACTAATTACTTGACATTTCACACTATATAAATATCTATCTTTGTTGTACATCAACAATGATTGAAGTGTCCGGGGGTTGTACAATATGTTTCAAACATCTATAGTCGGCCACGTCAGACTGCAAAAAAAACAATTTAAAAAGAATAATTTTTCCAAAATTTCTCACTGTTTTTGAATTCTTTTTTTTGAAATTCAACAGTTGAATTTCAGCTGGTGCTGCAAAAGTGGAGGCCTCTTGGGGGCCAGATTTCTTGCCTAATGCATAACATTCAGTAGTAGCACTACTAACTGTTTTCCCCCCACGAAATGGTGTGGAATATTATTGTTCCACACCATATTAGTAGCTATGAGGCCACATGTCAAACTTGTTAGAATGTAAGCAAGAAAGGAACTAGGTTAAAACTAATGCTCACTAATGGAAGGCCATTAGTAATTTGGTTTGTTTTGCAAGTAGTTCTCTGGCACCAAAAAGTAGTTGACAAGTGGCTCTATCAACATTTTTTAAAGCATGGTATGTGTTTAGTGGTGTCAGATTACCATGCATTCAAATTTGGCCCTCCAGATTTGGATGGATGATGCTGAAGAAAGGAAAAGGCAGGTTAGCTGAAGACTACTGAATGTTTTTTTATGCAATGGTCATGTCTTTATTGACACTCTTCAATTTGGTTACACTTTCTATCAGCATGTTTTGTCCTGAAAATCTCTCTAATACAATCTACTGTAAATACAACTAAAATCATCCAATTAATAATTGGAGGGTTGTTCCTAATGTTGAATTGTCCAAATTTTTGTTTAATCTTTTTGTAGGTCAAAAAGMAGATTTTAGGTCCTTGTAGAGACTATTTTTAGACATTGTATGAAATTAAAAATATAATTCAAAGTGCTGAAAATAGACATGGAAAGCTTTGAATCATTCCATTCGAAAGTTATGAGGATTTTTTTGTTTGCCGGTGGTTATGAATTCTCTACTCTAAAATAAACTTTAATGTCCTTTATCTTATTCAATATACAATATTTAAAAAATAAAATAAAATTGTAGGATGTTGATTGTTTATCACAACATTGCAACCATTGCAATTAGTACTTTCCAATTCCACAATTAAATTCTTAACACTTTAATTAATATTTTGAATCATTGTCTACCACTTTATGCTTACTATTTTTCCCTGTATGTTGTACAATTCCAAATGGTCTCAAATTTTTCAAGCATGTGGCCAACTTGTCTTGGAAAAAGAATCTAAAGAAGCACCACCATTTTGGACATTATTCATAGAAAAGTGAGCTTGTGAAGAGCAGTTGCTGTGTTTTTTGTAGGGCCAAAAAAATGATTTTAATGAATTTTAATGCTTATATCTTGCAATCCACGTGGTGAAAATATCTGAAATTTTTTCCACTTGTTCTCAAGTTAGGATAATACAAGATCCAAAGGTTATATGTTTCAAAAAAAGTTTGTTTTTCAAAAATTTGGTACTTGTACTAAAAATGGCAATTTCACAGCATTTTTAGTGAAAACCTAGTCATGGGATTTTAGGGGTTAAACTCCATATTTTAYGATTACCCTAAAATCATTATGAAGGGCTTAAATTACTTGTAGAGTTGTAGAGGATACCATGCATGGGTGTAAGCTTTAAGTAGATCATTCCAATCATAGCAACCATTGAAAGGCAATTCTTTGGCCACAAAGCATTCTTTACTAGTTGTAGAAGGGTGCTTTTTAAATTGAAGACAACCTACAATGTATGTAAATTATTTTTTGCAAACAATGATAAAGTGATCTAACTTCTTTACTTCTGGAAGTGGCGATGGAGGACCCTCGTCCTCCGAGCATTGAAGACCCGTCATGCGGGCAAGACCCACCCATTGCTGCATCCACAAAGAAACCAAGCAGAGAATCAGTGCCGTTTGAATCACATCCGTAATCAAAGAACCCTCTCTTGCCACTTTCATCGTTACAGTTTGATAACTAGAAGGTAACCGTAAGAGGGCCAGGATTAGGGTTAGGGTTTCGGGTTTCGGGTTGGATATAGGGTCCTGAAATTACTTCTTCTCGAAAACATGGCGATAAGAAATTAAGACTCAGATCAACAAATAAAAATATTCGAAAGGATTTGGGCTGAATTTATACCCCAGCTCCAAAGTACGAATTCGCAATTCGAGCAGCAAACGATAGCGCACTTCCTGCTAGCGGTTGAGAGGCTAAGAAATAGTCTGCGATCCAGTGCTCGACAATGCCTGCAATTGCCTGAAACATCCAAAACCRTCGTCTCTCAGATCCTTTGCCAAACAAGAAACAGAGAAAAGGTCAGAAGTGGACAGATTCGTTAAACCCTAAAAGACCAAGAGGCCTAACTCGGGTCTCCTGATTTCTTAAAGCAGTTCTGAGTAGGTCATGGCAGGATTATTTCTTCAACTTTTATTTATTGTTGACCAAGGCATGACATGTTCTTCACTGATTCAAGTGACATAAATGTTTCGGTCCCATCTCTCACAAAATGGTCGTTTCCAAACAATGAATCTTATGTGCTTCAGGGCTTAATCCTTTAGTGACAAAGAAGCCCATATTTGGCCACATGTTACTTGTCTAGAAAATTTGAAGAGCTTCAGAAGATACACAAACACATGTTATGGTTTCCACTCAATCTAACGACATAAACATTTTCCACATCTAATTTATACTTCCTCAGTATGATCAGTCGAAATGGTCATTCCTATATCATGATTYTCTCATCCTCTCATCCTCAAAAGAGTTAATGTCCAGACGAGCTGTGTTTCCACGGAGAAACAACGCAGTCTCATAAAAAAAATTGCAAGATACCCCTACCACTTTGGGCCCAATTGCAAATTCGCAGAAGAATCAAGCATTTCCAAATTCTGACATCTTTCTTAAACACACAAGTCATCCTTTTCATTATCATGAATTAAAGAAGTTTAGAAAACGAATCCCCCGACATCAATGAACTTGTAACATGAAATTTGCACACCACAGATTGATTGAATCCAAATCACATCCAGGACATATGGAAAAATGTTAGCCAAGTCACCTGATAGCGAAGATTAGCGGAGAGACCCAAGAATCCGGCATACACAAAGGCGGTCTTGAACATGGGCGAGCGCTTGGCGACGACTTGCTGCGCCAGCTCCGGATTGAAAGCTTTCCGAATGGCCCACACGCCGTTCCCGACCGAGAGTGTGCCAATGCTGGAAACCACGCCCACTCCAAACAGCTTCAAGCCGCCCAGGATGACCGCCAGCCCTCGAGCGCTCAAGTCGTAACTTTCGCCCACTCGTGGTCGCTGGAAGGCGTTGTCAGGTATCGAGCCCAGATATCCTGCCATTCCCTCAAACGCTCCGCCTCCAGATGCCTGCGACAGGGGGTTCATTCTTTGGGCTCAGTATCTATAAGTACTTGAGTCCAACAGCAAGCCTCGAAGAAATTCAAGGAAATTCGAGGAGAAGAATGCAATATCTTGTAGCAAATTTGTTGAAAATCTGTTGGAAACTCATAGAAACGGTGTTGCAGCCACCACTATGACACAAAACTTATGCAGAAATGCTAACCTCAATCAAAATCTTGGGGTCACCCCTACAGGAAACAAAAACTGAATAGAGAGAAAAAAAAAAGATCGGTTCCTTTTTCATAGAGTATATTTTGGCCAAGTTTAAGGTCTAGGAACCAGCTCAATAGGAAATTTAAAGTGTTGAGTTTCAAATTACACAAAAAAATTGTTGAAATTTTGTTGATACGTCGTCAGAAACTGCATTGTGGGTACCAATATGCGGAATTATAGCCTCAACCACATTCTTGGAGAATCCCAACAGAAGGAAAAATACGAAAAAAATACCAAACCACTAGTTCATTTATTGACTAAAAATTGACAACTTTTGTGATCCAGCTACAAATCTATAGGAAATTGAAGGAGGAAAATGTGATCAATTGCAGCAAATTTGTTGAAAATATATTTGCACATCKCTAGGAAATGAACTGTAGCTACCCAAGTAACAAAAATTTACCCAGAATTAGTAGCCTCAATCGACATGTTGGAGTCAACGCAGCGACAATTTCATCAAAAAACAGTATTCCGTAAGAAGAAAAACTGACCTGAGAGTCGAGAGACCGGAAGGACAGCGTGGGAGCCGGGAGCCAGACCGTGAAGAAATCCACGGCCACCGCACGCACRGAGTCTGTAATCACGTACTCGAGCTCGTGCCAGAATCGATCTCCTCTCGTTTTGTACTGAGCGAATAGCGTGGTGGTGATGGATATCGATTCCTCAATTGCAAGTCTCTGCAGGAATCGAGGGTCTGCCAGCCATCTCTCCCGCAAGCCCTGTAATCACCATCAAAAGTTGCACATTCTGTTAAAGCCTTTTTCAAGGTCACAACACGTACAGTGTGTGAAATCAGAAAGCGCGTGCTTCAGCTCTCTCTGACTTGGAGCTTACAGAGAGCCTGCGACAAAATTGAAAAAGAAAACACAAAAACAGGGTTTCAATAAGAGTACTAAGACTATTTCAAGAATGTGAAGACCGCCATTGATCATCATAGAGAGTTTCCACATGATCAGTGTCACCAATGGGAGACCTTTATGTTGATCACTGGGACAATAGGGAAACCTCCTATGATCACGATTCTCTCTATAATAACGTTGTCTGAAATTTCAGGTAAACGAACGGAATCATGTGCTAAAATGGAATCCAAATGGTGAGATATATCAGTGGGGGTAGCACTTGAGAGCAACCTGGAAGCGACGAGTCAGTTCGGCAATGATAGGGTGCTGGTCCAATTCAAAGAAGCTCTTCAGCACTTCGGGGTCGACCAGCCCGCGCTCCAGTCCTGCCTGAATGTCCTGCTCGCTCACAACAAAATACTCAAATCAAAATTTGCATGGACGGTAGTATTATAACATTCTGGAGTCGTAGTGGCAGCATGGCACCTCTGAGAGTTCTACCGACTATAAGTTATTTAGAGAAAGCATTATTTAGGTTATTTAGGTCATGCAAAAGCAAAGCAAAATTTAGCAACATCAAAGCTCTAATGTGTGAATGATTTTTAGGCTTGAGAATCAGAGCTCTTACTTTGCAATGAGCACAACTATGCAAACACGATTCCAATTCAGAGGGTGCTCAACATGGGCTCCCTCGAAATGTTATGATGGGAGCCCAGCAAGAGTTTACACGGGGATTTTGTTTTCAAATAACTTTTTTTCAACCAACTCATGCATTTTTCTTYACTCAGTCTAATGACATACAGATTTTCCCCATTTGAAACATTTTCTTCTCASTATATGATCAATCAAAATGGGCATTTCAGAATCAACAATTCTACGACYTTAAAGGGTAAAGTGCAAACTATGTCACGATTATATCTTTGTTGCTCTGTTGGTACAGTTTTTCATTCATTTGTCCTGGATAAAGCCTAATGACATCCAAATATCTTGGCAATGAAACCTTGTAGAGTTGCAGCTTGATAAAACACTTTTTCGAGTTTGTTGCATTGCAACAGGTTTTAGTAGGAATTACCTGAGGCAAAGCATCCCGACGCCGTCCTGCGGCGTCCATGACGCGAGCCACCTCGGCGCGGTCGAAGCAGTTCCGGTTGCAAGCTCTCGTCGCGGAGTACCACAAGAAATCGGCCTCCGGGACATTGCCTTCCACCCGAATCCTCTGCCGTTCGGGATTCAGMAGCACGACCGCTTGCGTCTTCTTCGTCAGCTTCTTTTGCACCCGCGCAGGCAGCCCTGTCCCTCTTGAACCATACCACACGTGAGAGGCTCCTGTAATTACGATYAGCAGCCCGGAGGAGCCCCCATCTATCATACCCTTCTCAACAACCTGTGCAGAAACACAAGCAAAAAACGCGGCGATCAATGTAAAGATGACAGTGCTCAACCCCCCCACCCCCATCCAGTAGCAAAACCTGTCAACCCTAAAACTGACTGTATTGGATGACCTAGCATATGTGCCACTGAAAGTACGCAAATGMACTTATGGTCAGCTAAGCATCTGAAACTCAAAAATTAGGGTTTTCGAATCGGTGAAAACTGCTTACAACAGAACGAAAATTGGTTGGTGTACAAGATACAAGCAGTTTCAGTGAAATTAGACTGTTTCGGGAACTTGTAGGCAACATTACAAAAGAGAGTCTTTCTTCATGATCCATGAGAGGAGTGTGAGCTTTGCAGATGACTGATGGGGGAGATTCTTTGTGTGGCGTTGTCTAAAAGCTCAGAGTTTTAGAATTTTTAAATACTGTAGAAATTTATTAAGCATGCCAGGGTGGGTGGTCGAAAAGGGTGAATGCTCACCTCAGTCATCACATGATCAGCAACTATGCGGGCTTGAGAATACTGGTAAGCATTGGGACCGTAAGCATTAAGAGTGACATCAGCTAGAGCTGCTTGGTCGATGAACGGAATTGAAAGAGCTCCAAAGCCTCCTCCCACAGGGGGTGCATACTTCTTCCTGTCTGCTGCATTCAGACCTTGAATCCCCTTCGCTTGGATTGTGCGCAATACCTGACTCATCAGACACAAACACACACAGCAGTAGAATCTCAGGTCACCATTAAATAGAGAACAAACCACCATCAAGAAAAACACCCTCGCAGAAAAGAATTTAGAGTTAGAGCGTGAACATCCTTGGAAAAGAAGAAGACAGGCCATAGCCTAAGAATCCCAGACACGCCCTCTCCAATGAGTGTCAGATTTTTTGAGAATCTTTTGGCTTTCCATCCTGCTCAAGAATGTCATGTTTGACTATGACATGATTTTAGGTCACTTCTCTGGTCAATGAAGGATTCGACAATCACCTCAGTGGGCGTTCCACAAGCCATCAGTCGAACACCATTCGCTCGACAATACTGCAACAGTGGCAAATACTCCTGCCATAGTCCATCAGGCCAAAACTCCACCATAGCCTTCAGCTGAGCGTCGGATATCCTCTTGTCCATGTACCGATCGAGTGATTTTTGAAGAGTCACTGGAAAAGCGTCGAGGGCCAAAGACACCGGGTGCTGAAGCTCAAAACAGGCATCGCGAAGCTTGCGAACAATTCCCAGCTCCAGCAGCTGTCACCCGCAGCAAATTCAAATCAACATTCCAAGATTTACACTGAGCACATTCCAACATTGGAACACTCAGCAACAGGGTTTGAGGCAGACTTGTGGTCCAAATTCGGCAATGCAATTTGATATCTACACGAAGTACCAAGAAAATCGAAACGAGATTCTTGGACTCAGAATTGTCAATACCCAGATTTGGAAATAACAGAGAGAGCTGCGCTGTAGGCATCACAAAGTTTCACACTTTCTATTGAACATCATCCGCATCCTAAACACTCTCGAATCCACTAATCGACACAGAAAGTCTAGAATGCACACATAAAATTGAAACAAACGACGTAACCTGCGAATGCGCACAAAAGTCGAGAATGCACACAAAACTAGGATTTGCGATTGGGCAGTACTCTATCATCTGGGACAATCAAATGGACAAAAGGTTTTGTCCGTAAGTAGTGGACGAAATTCTTTGTAATTTCATTGGTCAAAGGCTAGGTTTTGTTTGGTGGGGCTTTCACACTTGAGTTGACGTCCGCTTGAAGTAGTGCCATGTCATCACCCACTACCGCCCAAACTCAAGATGAAGCCATAGTTGTAGTGTATAAGTTTGGGATCAAGTTGGGAAGTGATCCCAAATCTTGTCTCGTTGACAAAATGGGTTTGTTTAAGATGAAAGAAGTTGTTAAGGAGCTTCCTTGGAACAATAGTACAACTACAAAGGAGATTTCATTCTACTAGTTCCTAGTGTGAAGCCATTTATCAGACGAACAAAACCAAAGATGACATGGCAATTTCACTCTAAACTAAGGCAGACAATCAAATGAACAAAAAGGGTTTTGTCCACAAGTAGTGGATGTCCATGTATGAAAGGGGCTTGAGTTTGCTAAGCTTCTTTCTGTCAAGATTAGACAGAATGTACTCAATACAAACATTTTGAATAAATATGTTTGTTGAGTACATTGAGTATTTGAGAACTGAACAAGTATGTACTCCAATTGAGATTAAGGTATGCACCTTTAGTTGTCACTAATTGCAATTGGTCATAGTTTCTATTTTTAAATATAAATTATTTTTGATTGGATCTTATCAACAATAGAAGGAAGATTCCAATATTCTTTAGCATACATTATTTGGACATTGTATGAATAAGCTATAGAATACTAAAGTATTGTCTCTAAGTGTACTAAAAATCAACGGTGGACTCTCATAGATTCTGGTCTTTTGATTATGGACATCTTGTGTAATTGATGTCTAGGATTTTTGGGATGCATTTTGGTCCAAATGGAAGGTGTCGCATTTAGAACAACAATTATTATAGGTGTACATACTGTACACCATTTTCTCATGTAGAAGCAACATGAATATTTTGGTCAARGCAAGCAAATAGTTTGAGTAGGTTGTATACTAGAGGCTTCATTGGCCTTATTTGTATTTAGGTTGCAATAACCACATACAATGTTCTTCATTGATTGTGATGATATTAACCTTGGACCTTTTTTTAATCATACTTTTCACTATAAGATCAATGAAATCGATATAAAAGAAATATGAGGTTCCAATGCCTACACTTATTTTAGGGCAAAGGGAATATTAAACAAATTCTTGGAAAAGATTGACTTTGCAAAGATTACTTTACACATCAAATGCAAATGGACTCATAAATTGAATTTCAAAATGAACCTTACGCAACTAGTCATATAACAACTTAGATGTATTTCATTTCTACACTAACGCTCTTTGAGTTGATAAATGTCCTTGGTTATAACAATCTTACTTTGCAATTGTTTTTAGAATAACTAGAATGTGGATTGTGACMATCCAGTCTATCTTCATTGTCCCTAATAGCAAGAAAGGTAATCTACTCTCTGTAAATTAACTACACGCCCACACCAATAGAACCATCATAACAAGCCATTGAGCATAGATCTTGTAATTGTCTAAATTTTTGTTGGGTTTTGTTGGAAGTCAAAAAAAGATTTTAAATTCTCTTAGCATGCCCAACTTTTTTGAACATTATGTAAGTAAAGTTTGAATTTTCAAAGTATTGAAAGCAGTTGTTTCCAAGACTTACTACAGTAAGGTACAAATAGCCAAAAGCGTCCATGTTCCCATTCTTGTACCCTGAACTACTACTAAATGTGTCCCTAGACTTAAGTTAACCCATTAAGGACCGGTTGACCACTTTTGGGTTGATATTGATACTTTTTCATTGATAGCAAAAGTTTTAGAATGAATTTGGATACGAACAAAAAAAGGCCAGTGTGGGGAATTGTAAATCGAGTGCATTGGGACAAGAATCAAGACAATCTGTGCAGGCATGCCATTTAGGGGTTGAAAAAATTAAAGAAATTTGGACTAAAAATACAAAAATCTTCCAATAGAGGAACCTTGAATTGCCACAAAATTTATTGTGAAGGCCCAATCATTCATGTCAATTCCATCAGCATGGTCAAATCTCCGAAAAGCATCACGATTTGATATTTTTCCATGTTTGATTAGAAACTAGAGAATGCCTTGCCCGCCCTCCAAATCAACCACGGTCCTTAATGGGTTAATCCCTAAAGGGACAAGGCATTTTCTAGCTCAAAAACCACTCAAAACTGCCATGTATGTTGCTTTCATCCAAGGAACCAAACTAAACATTTTTTTGTAAATCTAATTGCAGGATCTCATACTTCACTTGTCTTAGAGCATGTGATAAAAATTTCATGAAGTTTGATCATATAGATTAAAAAATATGAGCTTTCAAAGTTGAAAACAAACGTTTTTTTGAACTCTCCTTTGAAACACCAAAATCTCAACGATGAGATTGTTCTTGCAAACAAACTAAACTCTATGCAAAAAGAAAAAGAAGAAAATAGTAAAAATTGCATTAAAAAACAAATCCTACAAGTTATTTTTTTCAAGAACATGCTTAGATTGACCGAAAAATAAGATTGTCCGTAATTTTCTCAACATTAGTCCAAATAGAATGAATCAAAGCTTCAGATGTAGACAAAAACATAATCTTTGAGAAAAAATTAAAAATTTCAAAAATTATTTTTTTTGTCTTTTTTTTGTTCTACTCGACGAATTGCTTTTTGGACATAGGGTGTCATAACTTTTGCTCTCGGGCACCAATTGAAATAAAAATTACTTTTTCAAAAATCTAATGTGATTTCCTAACTGCGAAAAAAATTTCAAAAAATAATGTCAAAAATTGAGGTCATACAAGCCTACCATGAAATCTTGAGTGTCAACCTTAGGGACTTTGGTCCTTGATGGGTTAAGGGGTTCTCCAAATGCTTAACTTTGATTTGCTAACGCAATTGAAGGACACGTACTTAATTCTAATTGGCTTACTATTTATTTTTGTAGATTTCGGTTTGAGGTCCATCTATGTGATAATTTCAGTGATCTTAGGAGTTGGCACTTTGATAAATCATAGAAATTACATACTACATCTAAAAAATCTATTTTTTTTTAATATCCATGATTTTCATTCACAACTAAAAAAATATTATTTTGAGGAAAGTGTGACTCCAACTATGCCAAATTGCTTAGGTGCTTCCCTTATAGAACCTCCCTAATTCAATCTTCTCTAATTCAATCAAGAATTTTCATACCACATTGATTGTTGGTCCTAGCTTAACATTATGAAGCCCCAACATTTAGGAAGTGCTTTTTTAGCTATCCTGG
Organism: Pleurozium schreberi; assembly: GCA_006891605.1. Classification (NCBI taxonomy): domain Eukaryota; kingdom Viridiplantae; phylum Streptophyta; class Bryopsida; order Hypnales; family Hylocomiaceae; genus Pleurozium; species Pleurozium schreberi. The sequence goes on along the minus strand of VACF01002111.1, from coordinate 98,916 downwards.
TAGTTTTAGAAATAATCCAAGGCTGTTGGGATCAAAACTATTGTGGTTGTCACTTATGTATTATTCTCACATGTTTCAAATATATGAACTCTTGTCTAATCGAAGAACTTATGTATTATTCTCACATGTTTCAAATATATGAACTCAAACAAACAAACAAACAAACAACCTAACTTAAGGTGTGGACGTAGGGCCTATTGGCATGACGAACCAGACTGGATGTGGAGCTCCAAGCACCAAGCTTTGTGGTCCGGTCCAAGCTACATCATGCTTCAAGATGTAAACCAGTTCTTCAAATAAACATCCTCTTTCTATTAATTTTTGGAATTATATGGCATGCAACAACCAATGAATGAGGCGGGCCACAAGGACAAGTCTTGGAAAAGGAGAGACAAGGAGACAAGTGGAGAGTATTTATATGAAAATATAGTAAGTCGGATTGAGGGGAAGGAAAGCGGATTTGCAAATCCTAAATCCAAGAATGGAAGAGCTTGGGAGGAACCTGAGCTCCTTATCGGAAATCAAATTTACAGTTTTCTCATACAAACCCCTCTGGCTCTGGTTGGAGATTAGATCCAGCCCTACATGCAAACAAACCCTTAACCGTTCTCTAGTAAGTGTTATTATCTAGCAAACTTTTGAAATAATGGGTGGGTTATTCAAGAGAAATCTGTGTCTAAAAATGTCATTTTGTAGTATAATGTCCAAAATTGAATATAAAATTTATATTTATTTATTAAACTTAAAACACACAAAGTAAGTGAGAAAAAAACCTTATTTTCATTCTTGTGAAATGGGGATCAAATGATCAATAGACTTCARGCCCCCTATTGGAGTAAAATTTTAGCTCTTGATGAATTTGAGTCTCTTCACCAAATCTTGTTAGGTACATCATGAAAATTTTCAAAAGCAAATATGGAGTATAGCTTATTCTAAACCTCCCTATAGTGCAAGGTGGGCATCAAGTGAATTTATCAACAATACACTAGTCTTTTTTTTGGTGATTTTTTTGTATAGTGATGAAATTGTTTACTTGAAATTTAAAAAGTGAAAAATTAGAGACAAATATTTGGAATATATGTGAAAAGATTTCAAGAACTTCAACTTCACAAATTGCAAGATAATAGGGCTTCAAGTTAAAACAAAATATTTTTTCTCTCAAAACCACCCTGACATAGTTAACAAAGTTTGACTCCTCTTAGAATTTGATTTGAAAACTAAAAGTTTCTATTGGGAKATAATTTCACATCATATCCTATTAGTTACTTACATGCCAATTTTCAAAAGTCCGCAAATTCTTTTTGCAAAATATGCCCCAAAGATGTTCAAATTGCTTAAACTAACTAATTTTTTGGGCACCATAGTTTTGATTTAAGAACCTACTTGGAAAAAAATTAAATTCCTACTAAGGGAAAACATTTACACACTCACTTCGTGTCAAAAATTCAAGAACATTTGACCAAAATTGACTTTGTAAGAACCTACCTAAGTTTTTAAGTCGGTTTGTTGAATGGATATTTCAATTGGTCCTTTAGGATTAAAAAAAGTCATGGACATTGTATGTCCATTTCATGAACTTCCAATGGCAATAGGGTAATAACAACTATAATCATCCAAATAAGGGTATGATTTTGGTTCCTATGCTTGAACTACCAAAGTTTTGTTCCACCTCATTGGTAACCAAAATAAAATTATTGATTTTTATAGAATGCATTTTTCTTGACACCTTAAGAATAAATCAGTTCCAAAATATTGAAAAAAAAACATATTTATTATATTGAGACTTTTCGCAAGTTTTGAGACAAAATGTTAGTTATTGAGAAAATCATTTGAAAAAATGGTAATTGAAACTAAAAATAAATAATGTTCAAATAGTGATCCTATAATGAAATTTTAAAAGTTGGTGTTGTTACCTATTTATAAAAAAATACTAGTAAAGAGATCAAGCATTTTATCTTCGAGTTGAAGATAAAAATGAGATTACGAAAAGTCTCAATGTAACGAATATGGCCTCAAAATATGAATACTCAAAATTGACCTTCAATTGTTTTAAATAGAGGTTGTACATTTTAGTCAAGAATCTATACAGGTATCAAGGCTAGATACTGGAATAAGATTTCAAAGTTCCATTTGRCATGTGTCACTTCAAGAAGAAAAGTGAAAGTTCAAGCTTTGACACTCAAAAAAATTGATCCTCAAGTTGTACAAGATGAAGGTGGAGGAAGGGGTCACAGGTAGTCTGAGGAGTAAGAGAAAAGATGTTAAATCCGGCCCAAGAAAATGCTTGAAACTTTGACCCCTTTGTAAAAGAACTTATTGAAAAATATTGGCCCACCTCAAAACTAACCATAATTTATAAACCTTCATCCAACATCATGTCTTAAAGCCCTCTAATGGAACAATTGTGTCTTCATTGTCATGCCAACATTTATATGTTGCATTGGAGAGTTCTTGACACTATGTCCAAATGGACAATAAGATTTTTCAATCTTAAAGTTTTTTTTGTTGTTCTTCAAGTGTTGTTGCCACATTGATGTTGTAATTAATAAAACGAATGGCATTGTTTCATTACCATGGTTTTCTTTATTTTTTCCCCAAGTTCTTTAGTGTTCTAAGGGCTTGTCAATACTACAATACATTATAAGAAACCTTTGTTTTATGTGACATTTTCATGGTTTTAGAAGACAAATTTTAGTGGATGTCTAGTAAAACAACTAGTATTTTTATGTCAGTAATTACATTTAATGTAACATCCAGGTCAAAAACAACTTTAAATTTTCACTATTGTGGAATTAGAATCTTAAATTTTTATCATTAAAAGTTCATCCAAAATTATTTGAATAGGTATAAGAAATCTCAAATTTAGACATTGGTCAAAGAAAATAAACCACTTTCAAAAAGCTAGCTAAATGACAAAATTATAGTAGTCAAGGCAATCACAATTACCAAATGAATGCACATTTCACTCCAAATTGGCTAGCTTGAATACAATTTTGGACATCATTAGGTAATCTTGAAGATAGGCCACTTGGAATATTTCTTCATATTGTAGGTTTTCATTGGTGTCACTAAGCTTTTATTGTGAGAATTACTACTACCATTCAGTGTGAAAACCAAAATGACGAAAATTCACAAAATTGATTCTTTTCTAGAGACCTGTCTAGAACCTTAGATCTACACATGTTCTAATATTTAGAGCTTTGTACACTTGAATGTCACAATAGGGGTAGTCACACCTTCTTCACCTTCCAAATGTACGATTCTAGAAGAGATGGGCAATTGAGTTGAACCTGGAATGTGATGTTCCTGGCGGTGAAATTGGCAGCCAACACAGTTATGGTGGCGCTCTTTAGGGTAGAGCCGGTACTGTTGTTAGTATCATTGTATGTGATGATTGTGGTTTCCCTTCCTGCTCCGTGCAGCGTAATGAAGGGCTTTGTCGATGGGATGGACACTTTCTCCCTGCGAAGGTTTTCAAATATCTAAACACTTCAGGCTTAGCATTACACATGTAGTTATCAATTTATATGCCATCGTGTCAATGCTTGAAATCTGACCTTGCCAGTAATTACGTTCAAGCACTCTGTATTGAGCGTACTCACGTGTAAGTGCCGGGAAAAATTTGAATGGTCACCAAATCCGTGTTGTCTTCTGCCCACCATTGCAGAAAACAGAGAATTAGGTTGCAAATCTTCACCCGGAACCTCATAAGAATTCATAAAAATGGCAGAATTTAGTGGAATTAGTCATCAACTTCGTTAAAATGGACGCAATTCTCGATGCCAAAAACTGTGACAATCATCTGCACAGCTTTTCATCATAAACCATAGAGTGATATTGATTTATATGTCAGTAACTATGAGCAACCTGAAACTTATCATCAATACAAGTCCAAGTTTTTTGAGCTTCCTGCAGATGAATATGACAATTTCTGGCGCCCAGAACCGCTATAATTCAACGAAATTGACGTTAATCTCAGTTGTAAGCGAATCCTAATTTCCAAAGCTCTGAGCACATGAACGTACAATTTTCAGGGCTCGAAACCACTCCACTCTAACGTTTCTTTCTGACCGTCCAGGATTCCAACCGAAAACTTCTAGAGTACAGAAAATCGGGTAAAGCAATAAGCAAACAACACCATATATTCATCACCTGGAACTGCATCGACGGCAGCTTGCACGCTGTCGTAGAACATCCGAGGATCGAAGAAGGAAGAAACAGGCGTGACAAAAAGAGTGGTGCTGGTGGTTGGGGTGGTTGTCGGAGACGATGAAGTTGGTGGCGTCGCGGGAAACCACCACTGCCCATGACATTGCTGTAGCAAGCAGCTCAGCAGCAGCAGCAGCAGCACCATAACAGCAAAAGAATTGACATACCTTTGGATTACAACATTAGCATTCTTTGCCATTGCAAGAATTAACGTCGATTCTATGTGCTGCTATCTCAGTATTTATTTGCAGAGAATCCTGGAAATGAAGCTCTCTGCGACCAGATCCAACTCTAGTTGCTTCGATCTGAGCATCATCCCGGAATTATTAAAACAGTATCACCTCAAACAACCTTCACATATATAAATCACGTCGTACTTACAGTAAGTAAGTGCATCCAAGTGCTAAGCGAAAAAGAAAACCTAGAGTAATATGTTTGAGACCTTGTAAGCAAATGTATGGTTCTCTTAGTATCTGATCGACAAGACGCTACTGTAGCTTGCGGGTGCTAAAATTAATGGTGCTAAAATTAATTATACTGGTACGGTGTGTTGCAGAGCACCAACATTGTGGCAGTCAAGTGCTCCAAGCTCTATTCCTTAGGAGTGGTGTACATCTAGGTCCCTAATCGATCGGCCAATTTGTTGGAATTTTGCCGTTTTGACTAATCAGTATGGCTTTTGCCATATCTAAGGTCCTTCTGGAACCTGAATGATCCATGAGTGCACATTCATTCAATGAGCGTGTGACTCATATTTGGTTGGAATGTGACTCAGAGCCTACCTTGATTAGTACGTGTTCAACATGGACGGAATCGATGATCTGGGGGTCAACAAATGTAGTTTGAATTAACTTGGTCAAGTCAATTAACTTGGTCATAAGGTAGGAGGTTCTAAAAGCACTTAGGCTCTAAAACTGCCCACCTCTTCAAATGTACACTAATATATTCTGCTTTTTGGTAGCCATGTGCAAATAGTGTAAATTCTAGGAGATGGGCRACTTTAGAGCCCTATGTCATTTCAACTTCAAAATTTCAAAACCAATCCCACAAAGCTCCAAAAAATATGATTTAACAACTTGAGTTAGATGCCRATTCCACTTGTCTTTCAAGGAAAATTTTCTGAAAAAAATTTCAAGTTCCACCTCCCCAAATTCAGTTTCAGCTTTTAAATGAGAAATTTATGGACCTCCTACAGGCTTCACCATTCAGAAAATTTAGTCGTCAAGGTAGAAGAACCTAAACGTAACACTAGTTGTTTAGTGACATCTAAAAAAGGACCTAAATCCAGGTGCAAGTGGACTCAAAGTAGACAAGTGGGGTTCCAAGAAGTTGTCACTCTTCCAAGAAGTGACCAATCACCCGCATGTGATACAAGATTGGAGTGTGTCGCATTTGGGTGTTTTTGCGTCCCATTTGGTTGTAGTCTAGTGTCCACAGTAGGTGCATCTACATAGTTGTTTTCAAAAATTTGTATTATATTCATACAAGCTCAGAAAAATACAAAATGAATTTTGCTGATTTCCTATTCCATTTCCTAACAAGTACACATTGTTTTATTTTTTAGCTACCTTCACGAACTGCAAATCTAAAACAAGTGTCACATTTTGGTGCTTCTACCTTATATTGACGAACATGCAAAGAGTCTTCCTTACAGATGCAACAGGGAGTTTTGAGGACTTCGCCAACTGATATTGGAGCTGTTCAGGGTTGTTCAGCTCAAACCTCAAATCCACTGGCTAATTAAACTTCAAATCTGTACCGATAATCTTACTGGAACATCTCTGTTTTCTTGGCCCTTTGAATTTKCCATTTTAACATCGTTGTACATGACCATCTTTGCTTCGATTTTGTTTGCTTGCCCAAAACATATTTATTCATTTTGGTATGTTTGCTTGTAAGTGCAAAGTTTTGGTGTTCATTTGTGAAATGCTACATTTTGGGCTGATTGTTTAGGTTACACTTGTAGAAATGTAGTATATAGTTTAGCTTACGAGTATATGTCCTTTCACATAGATTACCCTTGAAGGATCAATAGCTATGTAGAAAGGGTACAAACCTTTTAGGATACATCGGTTCACAACCTATGTAAAGGGATTCTTCCTTTTATATTATTAATCATAACATATATGAATTTCATTATGGTTCAACTTGTATTTTGAGTTCTTGAGTAGTCCTTGGGTTAATTATGTTTTAGCATAGGTAAAGTCCAAGATTTAATATGGTATCAGAGCTAGGATTAATACTCCAAAGTTAGAGCACACAAAATGTGTTGCATAAAAGAAGAAAATCATAGAAATGCAAGATGGTCATTACCAGTGCATGAAGAAATAATAATAGAAAAGGAACCCATTAATAATAGGCAATTGCAAAATAGAGAAGAAGAGGCATTTGCTCAATTGCAAACTAGACAAGAAGAATTAGCTCAAATGATAAGTGATTTAAATGACTTCAAAGAATGAAATACATCATATAATTAATAACCTTGAGTGAAAATGATGCATAATTTTTAAAAATAAGTAATATTCTTGTAAAAATTCTTTATTCCATTCTATACAAACGTATAGAACATCATGGCATCCTCATCTATAGATGTACGTCATATAAATCAATTTGATGGCGTGAATTTTCACACATGGAAAATTTGGATGGAGATGGTGTTGTTGGACAAAGATTTGTTTGGACATGTAAATGGTTCAGAAGCAAGATCAGCATCTCCAACAAATCATTCAACATGGGATAAAAAGGATAGTAAGGCAAGAGCTAATATATTACTAGCTTTAAAAGATGCTCAATTGTCACATGTAAATAAATGCACAAGTGCAAATGAAGTTTGGGATACATTAGTAAAAATATATGAAACTACTCATGCTCAAACAAAAATGTATTATAATAAAAAATTATATACATTAAAAATGTCAGAAACGGACACAATAGCAGAACATATAAGTACATTTTGAACATTAATTAATAATATAGCAAGTACTAGAATTACCATAAGTGATGGTGATGGTGCTATTATACTCTTAGGCTCTTTGCCTGAGTCTTATGAAGGTCTAATAGTCTCTGTTAGTAGTTAATCAAATTTAACATTAGAAAGAGTGACAAGTCTCTTATTACAAGAAGAGATTAGGAGAAAATCCAAAAGGAAATTTAATGAGGAAAACCCTCAAGCCTTAGATACTAATAAAAAACCATTTAAGGGAAATTTGATGCTTCCAAAAAGGAAATTTAAAACTACTAATAAAATACCTCAATTAAAGAAGAAGGGAAATTGTTTTGGTTGTGGCAAGCCGGGTCACCATATCAGAGATTGTAGGATTCGCATTCAAAGAGAGAAGGCGAAATCTAATTACCAAGCAAATAGTGTTTTAAACACTAAATTGTTTTCAGTGGCCTTGGCGGTAGAAGACACGTTAGAGGACACGTGGTACCTTGATTCCGGTGCCACTCAACACATGACGCCACATTTTGATTGGTATGTGTCGTACAATAAAACTTTCACAAAAGATAAAGTGTATTTGGGGGACAATTCTAGTCATGATGTAGAAGGACAAGGAAATGTCTTCATAACCTTAGATAATGGAGAAACTAGGACAATTGAAAATGTCCTACATATACTAGCTTTGAAGAAGAGCTCAATATCCATTTGTAAAATTACGGATGCCGATTATCGTATAGAATTTACAACAAATTCATGTCTTATAAAAGACAAGGAGGGTAAAACGCTAACTACCTCAAGAACAAGAGTAGGTAATTTGTGTGAGTTAGGTACTTCTCATACCTACCATAAAAATTTGTCGCATGTTGTAAGCAACCCTAACTCTACCAACGTAGAGTTATGGCATCGAAGGCTAGGTCATCCTAGTTTAAAGAAACTTAAAGTAATGTATGAAGAAGGATTAGTACACGGACTTCAAATCCAAGCCCAAAATTTTAACATTCTTTTATGTAGAAGTTGTTTAGAGGGCAAACAAAGTCGTAAGAAATTTCCTAAGCAAGGAGGGCACCGAGCTATAGATCTATTAGAAATAGTCCACTCAGACTTATGCGGCCCTATTCAAACTATTTCCCATGGGGGTGCAAAGTATTTTGTCACGTTTATAGACGATTACTCTCGAAAATGTGAAGTAACATTTTTAAAGGCTAAAGAGGAAGTTTTAGATGCCTTCAAAGCTTATAAAGCAATGGCAAAACTACACACAAATAAACAAATTAAAATTTTAAGGACAGACAATGGTGGGGAATATATGTCAGGGGCATTTAAGAAATTTTGTTTAGATAGTGGTATAGCTCGACAAATGACCGTGCCCTATACCCGTGAACAAAATGGAATTGTTGAGCGTAAAAATCGCACAATAATGGAGGGTGCTCGTAGCATGTTGAAACATGCCAACATTCCTAATACATTTTGGGTTGAAGCTGTATCTACAGCTGTATATTTACAAAAGAGGTCATTCACCTCTACTCTTAAAAATACGACCCTTGAAGAAATATGGACGAGTAGAAAACCTACTGTAGCTCATTTACGTGTTTTTGGAAGTAGGGCTTATTCTCATATTCCGAAAGAAAAGAGAAGAAAACTTGATTCCAAAACACTTGAGTGTATATTTATTGGGTATGATGCTAATGTTAAGGGATATCGTTTGTATAACCTTGAGACAAAATCTGTCATCATTAGTCAAAATGTAGTCTTTAATGAAGACATACATGATCAAGGGGAGTACAATTATCATGAGCGGATAAATTTATTGATTTACAGCCTTTAATATTAGAAGAAGCAAACCCATTGATAGTGACGAAGATCCCCATGATCCCCATGAATCTGATGACTTGGAGTTTTATAATTCTGAATCAGAATTCTCTAATCAAGAAGAAGTATTTGACAACAATCAAGAAGAACCAACACCCCAATTACGAAGATCTACGAGAGAACGCCGTCCATCCCAACGTGTGGTTGATTCTTTGGACTTCATTGAACAATTATGGTTTCATCCAAGGTATGGAACCTCAAACCGTAAAAGAAGCATTGAGTGGTCCAAATGCCCATGAATGGAAAAAGGCCATGGATGCGGAATATAACTCTTTACTTAAAAATATTACTTAAGACCTGGACACTTACAAAATTACCTCCTGGTCGCAACACCGTGGGTTGTAAATGGATTTTTAAAATAGAATATAAAGCAAATGGTCAAATTGATAGGTATAAGGCTAGACTTGTAGCAAAGGGTTATTCCCAATTAAAGGAATTGATTACTCTGATACATTTTCACCAGTAGTCAAAATTACTACCCTTCGTTTTCTTTTTGCCATAGCCGCCATACTTGATTTAGAGGTTCATCATATGGACGTTATAACAACTTTTCTCAATGGACATTTAACCCCTAAAGTTCCTTGACTATATTCTCACCAAAAATGCTTCAAAACTGTCATTTCTAGTACGAGTACCAAACTTTTGAAAAATATCATTATTGCTACAGATTTTCAAAGGCTATTGTTGGACTCATTAAGGTATGACTTCCATTTTTTCCTTCCCTATTTTTTCTTTTTTGGATTCTTCTTGGTATATTTTCTTTGAAACTGCAGGGTTTGGGTGTTGATTTGGGTTGATTCATTAAACTCTACCTTATTTGTTTGATTTCAGTTGTTTATTTAGAGTTCAATGTCCATGGTACATTTTTTCAATCTTTATTGTGCTGATTTGGATTTTTGTATATTRTGGGCAGCCATGGCAAAACGACAGAAGTCCCTAAGGGAGCATTTTTTCCAAGTCCCAGGAAATTGATGTCATTGACCTAGGATCTTCTGCATCAGAAGGTTGTCTGTCTCCTGAAAATGAAAACTCTCCAATAGATCAACTTCCCCCTTCACAAGCTGAAATTGCACAAAGTATCTGGAAAGACCAATGGTACACCCAATTTGAATGGCTGGATTTCTCCCAAAATTTAGGGAGAGTTTTCTGCAAGGTTTGTAAAGAGAAGGGAGGTCGCTCAGTCTATGCCAAGGAAGGGTCAAAAAATCTTAAGGTTATTGCTTTTCAAGACCATGGGTGCTCTAATGAGCATAGACGCCTTGCATGGGCAGCCCAAAGTGGAGAAAAGGTGATGGAAAAGGCCATCTTGCAAGGGCAGCGAGCTTGCGATGATGCGCTGGATTCACTTTTCAAAGCAACATATTTCATAGGGAAGCAATCACTTCCTTTTTCAAAATTCCCTTCTTTGTGTAAGTTGTTGGTAAGTGTGAAGGTTCCTATGACTGCAAGTATGTATCATGATGARAAGGCTTGTGCTGATTTGGTGTGGTGCATATCAGTTGTCATTAAAAACAAAATCATTTGTAGGGTAAGAAATTCCCCTTTCTTTGCTATCATGGTAGATGAGTTCACTGACATTAGTGTCACTAGACATCTTGTCGTATTTGCAACAATCATGGAGGAAGGTTTGTCTGTGACTGTATTTTTGGATTTGCTAGAAATTGAAGGTGGAAAAAAAGATGATGCTGTCATTTTTGACATTCTACTTTGTAATCTAAGGAAGTGGGGGCTTGATCTGTGCAAATTTGTAGCGTTTGGCAGTGATGGTGCAAGCAATATGGACATACGGTGGGTGTTCATGGTGGAGTTGCTACTCAAATCAAGGGTCAGATAAACCCTTTTTTCTTGTCTTGTCATTGCGTTGCTCACAGGACGAATTTCCCAATGAATTTGGCAGCACTTGATGCTGCAAAATCCCCACAATGTAAGGTAATTTTTGACACTGTAGACTCTCTGCTAAATTCCATTTCTTCATTTTTGAACAAGTCCAGTAAGCGCAAACATGCGCTTACAACCTTGCAAGATCAACTTTTTGATGCTAAAAGGACAATGAAGCGATACCATAAAATTAGATGGCTGAGTAGATGGAAAGCTGTGACTACTCTCTGCGATTCATTGGAGTCGGTTCTGATGTTTTTCCGTGATTTTGAAGATGGCAAAGACTTGGGTCAAGCAAAATCTGTCCTGGCCAAATTGTCACAATTTAAGTTTATTTACATTCTCTACATTTTTGCTGATATTTTGCATTCTTTAGCCCTTTTGTCTAAGGTATTTCAGGCCAAATTTGTGGATGTCACTACTATTGGTAGCATTGTGTGCTCAAAAATTGCACAAATCAGGATGATGTTTATTGTTGAATCTATGGATTTGAATGCTTCTACTTTTAATGAAGATACAGGTTATCATGTCATCCCTGAGTATGGTCCTTTGGAAGGTCATTTGAGGAAGCTGGGATCTGAGATTCATGGAAAGATGTATCATGGTTTTGAGATGGATCGCTCTAGGTTAGGAACAGATTTTGAGGAAGCATTGCAATTTCAGCATGCATTTGCTGAGGCTGTGTGCATAGGTTTGGATGCTTGATTTCAAGACAATGACATCATCTCTTGTTTTAGAATCCTAAACCCTTCTAACATGCCTTCAAGGCAAATTGGACTTCAAAATTGGGGGGTTGCAAATTTGGAGTCTTTGCTAGCACACTTTGGGGTGGACCGCTCCCATTCAGGTTTTACTTTACCTCCCCTTGTGAATGTGGCAGCTTATAAGCATGAATGTTTGGCTTTTAAACTACAGTGTACAACTGAATGGGGAGATAAAAATTTCAGAGATCTTTGGGGCATGATTACATGGAGTCATTCTTTGCAAACTAGGTATCCTAATTTGCTTGCACGCTTGTTGAATTGGATCGAGTGCAATGTGTGTCTACTACAACTTGTGAGAGAGCATTTAGTGTGCAAAATTTGATCAAAACCCGTGTTAGAAATAGGCTTGGTAGCAAGAGTTCAGAGGCCATGCTTAGGATTGCATTGGAAGGGCCAGATGAGGAGTTTGATAATGTCATTGATGATGCCATTTTTTTGTGGAAGAATGAGAGTAAGTATCGCTTCTTATGTGCTAACCCTTCAAGTTACTTGTGTTCTTCAATTCGACTGAGTCCAAGTGATACTTCTTGTTCTTATGGTGCAACTGATTGTGAGAGAAGCCAATTGTATTGACTTGCATGTTTTTTTGTACTAACTAGCCTCTCCAAAATGCATGAAGGCTGAATCCTTGGCTTTAAGCTGGTAGGGGCTATGCTAGGTTCAAATCCTGCTATGGATATTGCAATATGTAAATGAACCCCCCACAAAGCAAAATAAAGTAATTGAAATAAGATAAACAAAAAATTTGAATCCGACCGGTTTCACAAAGTTAAGGAAATTTTCCAAATGAAAATTGACAATGGCGGCAATGCCACCAGGAGGAACATGAAGCTATAGGAAATAGGCCAAAATTTTTTTCCACCTTTTGGCACACTTCCGGGCAGATTTCAAGAAAACCGGGGCAGGTGAAAATATGTAGGAAATCCACCGATTTTCCTATAGAACTTCCCGGACTGTGCATTGAACTTGCAATCGGTGAAGATATTTATTCTAAAATTTCGGTACAATGTACTTGAGCAAGATAAATAAAGGATCCTATGGTTGACTTTGTTAAAATATTCATATTGGCAAGGATGTTGACCTTGCTTTGGGGATGAGTATCTTGAAGCAGTTTTGGGCCTCTAAACACAATGGTCCTTTAGGGAATTAGGGGTTAAGCAAGAAAATCAGAATCTCCTTTGATCCTATGCCTCCACTATTTAAAAAATAATTAAATTACCCTTCTTCCTCTCAAAGTGAAAAGTTGAAGTATTTATAAAATAATTAAATAAATAAATACAAAAAATAAATATTAGAAATGTAACATAAATGAAAAATTAAAATTAAAATTAAAATTAAAACCAAAACAATACTAAGTCTCAAAGTAACCAATATTAGCGACCAAAACCAAATTAAAATCAAAATCAATACTAAATCCAACAAAAACAAGAACAAATTAAAACAAAAACAACAACTACAACAATATTTGAAACAATAAAATGKTATCAATTATTTTCTAGAACATCCTTGCAACTTCATGGCACAATTTTGATTCCCTAAAAAAATGAGTTGGTGACTGTGGGAATCATYTGTTTTGGTACAATGTGAATCATTGACTTGAAAAATGGAGTAGCGTTCATTGGAAGTCAAAACACTTTGTTAACCCATAGTTATGTTGTTCTTTGAATAGAAGGAAATATTATGAGTTGGCTCACTTTAGCTTACTTAAAATAATTATTAATATTTTAGAAATCTCAAGATAATTAGATCAAAGGATAAATATGCTAGACTACAAGGAAAAAAATGATTCACATGTATAAAAATACTAAAATACAGAAGTTATTAATTTGTAAAGATGAAAAAAATTGTATCGATCCCTGTATTTTTGAGCATTTTCCACAATTAATTAAAATTTGTAAAACATGAAGAATTGGATTTAATAATGAAGAATATTAAAGTATATACCTTGTACTACAAGATTGACAAACTAATAATGAGTAAAAATACATATTAATTCACAAGTTATTAATTTTACAAAAGACCACTTTAGCACAGACAAGGAAGACCAAAGCGGCAATACAACTTAGTACATAGAGTTACTAGACTAATTTTAGGACTAGAAGTGCTTAAGAAAACGTAGTTAGGATATTATAGAAGGAATAGGCTTGGTCCTATTACCAAAGGCAAAACGGTTAGGGTTTTTGCTTAGTTCTCCTATGACTGCGGGAAACTATAAAAGGGATTTTTTCCCATTGTAAATTAATCATTAATACCCACAATACAAGATCAACTTACCAAAGACCAACTTTCAAGCAATTCTTCAAGCTAATGATTACTACAAAATCAACTTTCCAAAGACAATTCTTAAAGACGAATACAAATAGAAGATAAATACAATTAGATAGATACATTTAGGAACATTGGAAAGAAAAATGTAATTTCATTACTAAAGTTAATTTGAAAGGAAGTTGGAAAATTTTGTTTCATTTGACGACCATGCAAGGGATCTTGACAACGGTTGGGCAATTTAGCAAAAGTATAATCAAACAATTCGTCTATTTAAAGCTAATACGAACAAATTAAAGATTGGACGGGATGAATTCCAACAATGATCAAAGAACCAAATTCACCAAGTACTAGAAGAGAAAAAGAAGCAGAAAAAGAACACATTTTTTGACTTCAAAACTTAAGGAAGAACAAGAATTGGAGAGTAAAGTAAGAAAACAAAAAGAAGAAAGAAAACAAGAAAGAACCGAGACTGATAAATGGAAGAGATTTTCTGCAGCCTACAGGGGAAATGACTATGAAGAATTAGAAGATGAAAATGACTCCGATAAAGACATAGAGACAAAACAAGGATTAGAAGTTACGAGACCGAAGGAGTTAAAAGCATTGTCCAGTGAAACAAAAGAAATTTTGGGAAATCCATCAACCATAAACCAAGATTACGGACTACCAAATCAAATATCAAGACCCCTTACACCTATACGCATAAGGAAATTAGAAGAACCAGAGCAATTAAAAACAAACCCAATCACACAAGGAGTAGACTTTCAACCAAGAGGATTATTGTCACGGATCACATTAGCTTTAGATATACTTAAAACTAAACCTTTTCTATCCTATAGTTATCCTTGGGAAATAGAAAGGAGTTATAACCAAATTGGGAGCTATAAAAAAGAAGGACGAACATGTTGTCTTTAGTCTTGTCAACACAATTCTTGAAGTCCTGGTATTCTTGTTTCTATCACATGTCAAACTATAATTTCCTTCTATCAATCAATTTAATATATTATATTTAATAACCTTGTTGTCTCAATCGTGTCCTTAACAGTTTGACAAGACTAAATAAAATTGTTATTTTTCTTCAAATCCACAATGTCGGAAGGATCTAAGATCTTGGAAATTGAGGAGGTATTACAAAGATTAAGAACAAAAAATGAAGAACTCCGTGATGCTATCAAACAATTAGAGCAAGCTCAAACACCTTCAATGAATACATCATTTAGGTCAAACTTTAAAGAGCTCCAAAGTTAAGTTTACCTGAGAATTTAATGGAGAACGTTCGAGGTTTCGTGGATTTGTCAACCAAATTAGGTTATTYATTTTTATGCAACCTTTGCGCTATCCAAATTAATCTTCACAAGTCGGTTTGGTAGGTACCCTTCTTAGTGTCTGAACTGCTTTGGCATGGTTTCTCCATTGTTGAAAAAATATTCTCCACTGCTAAATGATTTTGAGGGTTTCATGGAAGAATTCACAGCATGTTTTGGAGAGGTTGACAAGAGAAAGATTGCAGACTCTAAAATCAGAAATTTACGTCAAGGATCACGATCAGCGTCAATCTACGCTTCAGAATTTAGACAATTGTTTTGTGATGTGGATTGGAAGTCAAAGATGGCATTGATTCGACAATTTCAATGGGGGTTAAAAGAAGAGGTTAAGGATTTATTGTCAACCTTACCTAATGCTATTACTTTATTGGAAGCTATAACTCAAGCAATTTGGTGTGATAATCGATTATTTTTACGCAGACAATAAAAGAAGAATGACATGCTTAATTTGCAACCGACAGTACCCATGGCGCCAACACCTTCAAGAACTATAAATGATAATATATCATTAAACGACCCTATGCAAGTGGATGTTACACGGTTCAAGCCATTAACACAAGAAGAAAAAAACTGCAGGTGGAAAGAAGGTTTATGTATATATTGTGGGGAGCCAAGACATAAGGCTTCAAATTGTTTTAAGAAATCAACTAGACAACGCATTCAAGGAACTAAGTTCAACATGTTAGCAGACTCAAAAAACGTAGAAGTTCAATCTCAGTAGAGACCTTACGATTGAACACTCTTGATGTTACACAACAAGGTCCCTTGGTAACCTCTGATCTTGTACCATGTTTTTTATTGCGTATAAAAGTTTTAGAAAATGACAAGGAGATTGAAGTAGATGCTCTTGTAGATTCTGGAGCAACTGCTTCTTTCATTAATTTCAATTTTGTACAAAAATATTGGTTGCCGACTAAGATTAGAAATACATCAACACAAGTAGAGGTTGTAGATGGTAGAACCATTGAATTAGGTATAGTTATCCATGAGACAAAGCCATTAAATTTGTCAATCAATAGTTTTATGTGCAAGGTAGCCTTTAATTTAATTAAGTCACCAAACAATTTCATAATCCTAGGCCAAAACTAGTTGGAATTTTATAATCCGAAAGTAGATTGGAAAGGAAGGACACTTGTACTTGAACATGATCATGATACTATTGAACATTCTACATTTGAATATTGTAGTCAAGGTAAACAACAAAATACAATTAACACAGGGAAAGAAATCAAAGGTAGAAAAAATAGTAAATTCTCAAAAAGAAACATTAAACCTCTTATAGTGGAAGCTTGAGCTTTTTTACGAGCCGCTAAAGTAGGGACATCTTTTGCAATTTATACTACTCCCATCAAAGAAGATTGCAAATCAAGCGTTGAGCTCCCCACCCAATATAAAGACTTAACTTACGTATTTGAAAAGAAAAAAGCTGACATGTTACTAGATCGTAGACCTTATGATTGTGCTATTGATTTGCAAAATGACGCTCAACCTCCTTTTGGGCCAATTTACAATTTATCAAAAAATGAACTTGATGAAATACGCAAATATATTGACGAAAACCTTAGGAAAATTTTTATTCGTCATTCAAAGTCACCAACTGGGGCACCTATACTATTTGTAAAGAAAAAAAATGGTACATTACGTATGTGTGTGGATTATCGTGGCCTTAATAAGCTAACAATAAAAAATCTTTATCCTTTACCTTTGATACCAAATCTTCTCGATCAATTACAACAAGCTAAAATCTATACAAAAATTGATTTACGTGGAGCGTATAATTTAGTTCGCATTAAAGAAGGCAACGAATGGAAGACGGCCTTTCAAACTAGGTATGGCCATTTTGAGTACAATGTCATGCCTTTCGGGTTAACCAATGCACCTGCAGTATTTCAACATATGATGAATGATGTTTTCAGAGAATTCCTAGATGATTTTGTTGTTATTTATATCGATGATATTTTAATTTATTCAAAAAATAAAGAAGATCATTAGAAACATGTTTGCATGGTATTAAATAAACTTCGTGATATGGGATTGTATGCCAAGTTGGAAAAATGTGAATTTCATCAATCACAAGTTGAGTTTCTTGGATATATAGTATCTAATAATGGTGTATCTATGGACCCACAGAAAGTACAAACTATAGTTGATTGGATAACTCCATCTACAGTTCAAGATGTACAATGTTTTTTAGGCTTTGCTAATTTTTATCAAATATT
Source organism: Pleurozium schreberi (assembly GCA_006891605.1). Taxonomy (NCBI): domain Eukaryota; kingdom Viridiplantae; phylum Streptophyta; class Bryopsida; order Hypnales; family Hylocomiaceae; genus Pleurozium; species Pleurozium schreberi. The sequence goes on along the minus strand of VACF01002111.1, from coordinate 81,443 downwards.
TATTATATCTTATTCCAAAATTGTCGCTCTTTTAATAAGCCTTACACATAAAGATAAATTTAAGTGGACTGATGATTCCAATAAGGCTTTTAACAGCTTGAAAGTTGCTTTTACTTCTGCCCCAATTTTAATCCATGCTRATTTATCAAAGCCATTTTTCTTAGAGACAGACGCATCAGATTATGCCTTTGGAGCTGTTTTATCTCAATATGGAAATGACAATTACCTTCATCCTATTGCATTTTACTCTAGAAAATTTACAACAGTTGAAATCAATTATGAGATTCATGATAAGGAACTGTTGGCAATTGTGGCTTCATTTGAAAATTGGTGACGTTTTTTAGAAGGAGCTCAACAACAAGTTACAGTTTATACGGATCACAAAAACTTGGAATATTTTATGAGTGAATTTTTTTTGAATAGACGCCAAGCTAAATGGAGTATGTCACGTTTTGATTTTATCATAACATATAGGCTAGGTAGTCAACAAGGAAAAACAGATGCTTTGTCACGTCGTGCTTACCTTGTACCTAAAGAAGGTGAGGCAATTTATGACCAACAAAAGAGTATCCTTTTTAAAACCAGAGCGTTTAGTACTTAATTCTTTGGAAAGTAGTCCTCCAAAAGATTTGTCAATTATTGAGGAAATTCAAAAGACTCTTAAACAAGATCCACTTGTAAAAGATGTTCAAAGACAAATGAAAGAAGGTAAAGGAGAAGATTTCGAGTTTAAGGATGGTTTATTATTTTTCCGAGGCTTACTCTATGTACCGCTAGGTTCAGCTAGACTTAAAATCCTTCAAGTGTGTCATGATCTTCCAGCTGTAGGACATTTTGGAGTTAATAAAACCATTGAATTGGTTTCTGAAGACTATTGGTGGCCACAATTATGGAAATTTGTAAAGAATATATTTGATCTTGTAATACTTGTTCTCGAGCCAAATGAACAAGTCATCGACCCTACAGACTTTTACAACCCCTACCAATTCCAAATGGCCCTTGGCTATCATTGTCTCTTGATTTTATTATTGACCTTCTAGTTTCAAAAACCTTTGATTCTATTTTGGTGGTCGTAGATTGATTAACCAAAATGGCGCATTTTTTTCCTTGTAACAAAACAATTACTAGAGAAAGAACAGCTAAATTGTTCATTGACCAAATTTACCGATATCATGGTCAACTTGAAGATATGGTCTCTGATCGCGGCCCCCAATTTATTTCCAAGTTTTGGAAAAGATTATTTAAAATTTTGGATGTAAAGATGAACCTCTCTTTAGGTTATCACCCAGAATCCGATGGTCAAACATAAAGAGTTAATCAAATTTTGGAGCAGTATCTTCGTTGTACAATCAATTGTTGTAGTCTGAATGCCATTTTCTTATTTACCGATTAGTTGTTTTTCTTGTCTTTTTGGTTTATTTAGCTCGATTAGTCTCGGTTTTTTTCAATTGGTTTTTGAATGATCATGTGAGTGAAACAGGCACTCCTTCCCCGGAAGTAAAAACAATTGTGTGTTTGTTTTGTGATCTCTGTATTAATTTGATGAATGGAAAGAAATGTTTGCAATTGTGATTGTATATTGTAAGTGGTTGTTTGTGTGTTGAACTCAATTGGAGATAATGGAGAAATTGTGTGTGAGTGAATGTAAGTAATTCAATTGGTGTGAATTGAGATGATAAATTGTGAATGAGTGTTATGGAATTTGGGAGATGAACTGTGGAAGCTGAGTGTGTGAAATTGTTAAATGAATATCAATTGGAATTGAATTATTGTGATTGTGAGACTGATTGGAGTTTGTTGAGTAAACTGTATTTGGAGAAGAACCAATTGTGAATTTAATAACATAGGAATCAGGATGGATTAATTGAGTGTGTCGTTGCGTTGAGAGATTGTAAGAATTTAAATGGTGGAATCTAAACTGTGTATCTAAATGAACCAATTGGAAAATTTGTAATTGTCATGACGTAATGAACGAGTGGCTGTGAGGTTGAGTCAATCGAGATGTTTATTTTGAGAGACTAGTGAGAATCAATTTAATTGAATCAACATTCAGACCCAATTGGGATTTTATAAACTTGAGTATGGATTTTACCAATYGGAATATCTTGGCCTATTTGTTGTAACCAGTGTACTGAATCAATTGGGAAGAATTGATTAGAGTTGATTGATGAACGTTCAAATCAGGGTTGTTCGCCCTGACAACTCAACAACTCGACGAACACGACACGTTCGACGTCAAGTAGACTTCTTCGTCCGTCTAGTAGAGTCAATGTCGAGTTGACTGCCCCGTAAAAATTTGGACCCTGCCCGTTCGCCACGCGTCTGCCAGTTGGCAACCACATGGCAAAAACTAGGGCACATTCGGATGTGGGCAACCTCGGGTACAGGGCGACTGCGGGTAGGGGCGACCTCGGGTAGGGGCAAGTGCAATAGGGTCGACCCTTCACCACCCGCACTCGCCCTTTCGCTACCCGCAGTCGCCCCTTCACCACCCGCACTCGCCCCTACCCGAGGTCGCCCCTACCTGCAGTCGCCCCTTCACCACCTATACTCGCCCTTTCGCCATGCGCAGTCGCCCCTACCCATAGTCGCCTTTTTTGGACCTGCGGTCGCCCTACCCGTAGTCGCCTTTTTTGGGCTTTCCACGTCAGATGAAAATATCTGCCCGTCGGGCAAAAAAATTTCAAAATTTGGGCGACCGCGGGTGTGGGCGCCTTTGAATTTGTCGCGCATGTTTGACACTCGACATACTCGACATACTCGACATACTCGACATGCGACGTCAGACAAACAACTCGACACCGAAACCCGAAAACGCGTTCGACAGAACAACCCTGGTTCAAATAATTATTGGAATTAATGAATAAAATAAAAATGAATAAAGAAGATTATAAAATGAATATGAAGAAGTGTGTGTTTTGCCGGCATCCGGATAACTTGAAGGTGGAGTGCAACATAAAAGAGGAAAAGTTCATGAGGATAAATAAAAGTGTCAATGGGGAAAAGGAAAAGGAAGATGGCAAAATGGAGCATGTTGGAGAAAAGAATTAAGATACAAGTTCAAACAAAATATTTGATAAGTTGTTCTAAACCCTTAGTCTATTTGATATGATGTAGAGAATAAGGTTATTCAAACTCTTGCAATTGGATCTTTAGGTATAATCTTAAAATTCCGATTTGATTTAACTTACCTCCTAGAGTTTGAACTCTACTTTGGGATTTATTTTAGTAAAAGAATTAAATGTCTCGTCCACAATTATCAACAAGACAATTGGATCGATCTTTTGCCTTTGGCCAAATTTGCATATAATAATACTTTACACTCTTCTACCAAACAAACTCCTTTCTTTTCAAATTACGGATGTCATCCTCGTGCATATCCTTTTCTAGTTAAAATAATTGGTAATCTGGCTACTGAAAATCTTGTTCAATGTATGTCATTGATTCATGAAGAGCTTATTTTTCAACTTTGTGAATATGCAGATATCCGCCGAAAGCTACAACCAAATTTTAAGATAGGAGATCTAGTTTGGTTGTTGCGCCAAAATATTCAAACTACGCGGCCGTCAACAAAACTTGAGTTTAAAAAATTAGGACCTTTTCAAATAATCTCTCAAATAAATCTTGTAGCTTTCCGTCTTGCTATTCCARCTTCTATGAAAATCCATTCTGTCTTTCATGTCTCTTTATTGGAACGTTATTATTCATCTACAATTCCGGGAAGAACTTTGCCGCCACCTCCACCCATTGAAATTAATAACAAGTTGGAATATGAAGTTGAAGAAGTATTAGACTCCCGACGCAAAAGGAGGCGATTGGAGTACTTAGTACATTGGAAAGGCTATGATATCTTTGAACAAACATGGGAAACGGCAGCTAATCTTGTTAATGCACCTAACAAAATTGCAATATTTCACCAAAAGTATCCTCACAAGCCAAAAAACACTCCTTGTGGAACTCTTTGCTAAAAGGGGAGGTGATGTCACGGATCACATTAGGTTTAGATATACTTAAAACTAAACCTTTTCTATTCTATAGTTATCCTTGGGAAATACAAAGGAGTTATGACCGAATTGAGAGCTATAGAAAGGAAGGACAAACATGTTGTCTTTAGTCTTGTCAACACAATTCTTGAAGTCCTAATATTCTTGTTTCTATCACATGTCAAACTATAATCTCCTTCTATCAATGAATTTAATGTATTATATTTAATAACCTTGTTGCCTCAATCGTGTCTTTGACAATTATTAGGGATGGCAATGGCTAGAAGGATTAAAACACAATTACCCAAATTCAAGAGTAAAGGGGATCTAGATATCTTTATTAAAGAATTCAACCACATTTGTTATGCAAATTAAGACGAGGATGCACGATTGGATCTTTTTCCGGTATGTTTGAAGAAGAAAGCTTTGGAATGGTATGCCCAGTTCCGGGCAGGTCACTTCAAGACATGGGAGGAATTAAAGACCGCATTCATTCACCGCTTCCGTGAAAAGAAAGCGGACGGGAAGGTAATTGACAGTTTGTCACATCTTAAGCAAAAGAAGTGTGAAGATGTAGAGGAATTCTATGAGAGAATAATGTTATCTTCAAGTAAGTTCAACCCACCACCACCCAACCAATTCAAGAAAACTTGGTTCTTAAATGGTTTACGGCAGGAATATGAAAAGTATACATCCTTATGTTACCTACAGATATTATAGAGGGCGTATTGGCATCTGCAAGGAAACTAGAATTAGGATTCCATAGGAAAGGGAAGGAAGATTCCAACACAGATTCAGACAAATCAAGTAGTGATTCAGAAGATGAGAAAAGAAGAAAAAAGAAGAAAAACAAAAAGTTCAAGGAAAAAGATATTTTGAAGGAGCTACAAGAAGAGATAGCTCAACTATCAGCAAACCAACAAAAATTTCGTAAGGGAGTGATTTGCAAAATTTGCCACAATGAGGGACATTTGCCTACAGAATGTCAAACGAAGTATTGTACAATTTGCAATACAAATACACACCGCACGAATGAATGCACATACAATCGTCGGTACCAGGAGGAAAAACCGGGAGTTAATCAAATCCAACCTCAGTGGAACAAATGAGGAGGACAAAGAATGTAAGGAAATTTGAGAATCAAGATCAGGAACTAGAGCATCCTAGAAGTAATTACTATGAATCACGGAATTATAGACAAGAAAGATACCCGTATGAGGGAGGATACGGAGGAAGAGGTAATCCATATAATGGGGTTAGAAATGACTATAATAGACAAGCAAATCAATAAGAGGATCAATATAGACCCAGATTTGAAGATAGGAGATTTAGAGATGAACCAAGACATACCTACTCAGGTATGGAACAAAGGAAAAAACATCCCGACGAATGTTATTATTGCCATAAGAAAAAACATATTAAGAAGGAGTGTTTCCTCTTGAAACGACACCAAGAGGAGATAAGAGGAAAACAGGGGGGCAAAAAGCCAACAATTGCCTCCAATATAGCAGCCCCAGATGTCTATACAATGACAAGGGCACAAAAACGGCAACTAGAAAATGAAGAAGAATCTATTGGTAATAGTAGTGAAGAGAGTGACAGTGGGAATGAGGCTGAGGAAGGACAACTAGAAGCAGTGGGGTTTTGAGAACTCCGGGAACGAGCATCTAAGGAATGGGAGGACAAACAAAGGGTACACCAATAAGCGACCCAAGATGTCCAAAGATTACAGGAAGAATTAGGAGAAACACCTCAGGAAGAACAACTTGTGCCTTTGGGACAAGAAGAAAGGTCCACTACTGAGGAAGAAGAACAAAAAAGGGCTAAAAAGGAAAAATTGATATTGGATGATATTAAGAGCAAATCCCATAGAGATAAGGAGATAAATCAAGCTAAAATTATACATAAAGTACTAAAGCAAACCAAGGCAAACATAACCGTTGGAMAACTCTTAGAGTTGGATCCATATTGTAAACAACAAAATAATGGAGGCATTCATATCAACAAGTTTAACACCGGATAAACCAACACATGTATGCCACGTCAAAAGACAAGACTTTGATATAGAAATGCCAGTAATAACGGCCCGCATCAAACATTACACCATACACAATGTCCTATTAGACGGAGGTTCTGGAGTGAACATTATTACTGAGGACTCTGTCGAAAGTTGGGATACCAAAAATTAGAACCAACACCATTTACTATTAAAATGGCAGATCAAAGGAAGGTAACACCCATAAGAAACATACGAGATCTCCAAATGGAAGTGGGAGGTTTTCGATACAACATCACAACTACAATGATGAGAATGGAGTCCAACTTTAGAAGTTATACCATGTTGCTTGGCAGACCTTGGCTTAAACAAGCAAACACAAGGCAAGATTGGGCAAAGGATACCATTACATAGATATATAAAACAAAAGAGAAGAAAATTAGCACTAGGCAAATACCATGTCCATCACCTTCAAAAAGACCGATACAAATCGAAGGCTACGATTGGACAGGGGAGGTAACAGACAAAGAAGAACAAATAGTATATCAAGCCGTACCATCTCTCCAGCCTATTGCAGACATTGAGATTACATGGCTCAAAGAGATGTTCTCATATGACTATGAGGCAGTTGAACCAGAGTTATTATCTACAGAAAATCCACCCTCAAAAATAAGAAAAAGGAGGATACCTAAATATGAAAAAGTAATAGATACATCCCTCAAATACCCAGCCCACTTCTATGACCAAAAAGAGGGTACACTCACTATTGATGATACTTCGGCGTCAATATCACTTCAAGGCAAAGACATTGCCAAGTGGATTATAGAAGATAAAGACCAAGTACAAGAAGTTAACTTGGGCACGGCAGAAAACCCCCATCTACGCATACTTGAAGCTTGCCATTTTTCTTTGGTACTATCACAATGGGTGATAACCATTCGATTTTCTTGACTGGATAAATAAATCCTACTTTTAGCAACTTATCAGTTTCTTCTTTGACTTTGGCTGTATATTTTGGATTCATTCGATACATGGCTTGTCTCACTGGATATGCATTAGGCATGAGCTCAATGCAATGTTCACATATATGTGTTGGTATTCCTTTAAGGTCTTCATAACTCCATGCAAACACATCTTTGAATTCTTGTAGAAGTTCAATAAGTTCTCTCTTGAATTCTTATTCAAGATTCTTGCAAGCATTTGCTGAATTTCTAAATGTATTCATGCAAGTATTCCTAGATGACTTTACTGTGTATGGAAATAAAGCCATGCACCTAGAACATCTTCGAAAGTGTTTAGGAAGGTGTCGCAAAACTAGGATTAGTTTAAATCCAAAAAAGTGCACATTTGCAGTAAGCTCAAGTACATTGCTTGGACATATCATCTGCAAAGAAGGAATACTCGTAGATCCTGGGAAGATTAAAGCCATTCAAACGCTTTTACCACCCACAAACATGAAGGGGGTACTTCAATTCCTGGGATCAGCTAGTTACCATGGAAGATTCATTAAGGATTTTGCAAGAATCACACAGCCTTTGACCAATCTCACCAAGTCAACTGTCAAGTTTCTTTGGGATGAGAAGTGTCAGTTCTTGCAAGAAGCATTTGAGCTAATTAAAAGAAAATTAATCGAGACTCCAATCTTAAGGACTCTTGATTGGGACAAAGAGTTTCATGTGCATTGCGATGCATCTAATGAAGCCATTGGTAGTGTTTTAACACAAAGTATGGATGGAAAAACTGATTCACCCATATTTTATGCAAGTCGATTACTAAATCAAGTTGAAAGAAATTACTCCACAACAGAACGAGAGGCTTTGCCTATGATTTATTCCTTACACAAGTTTCAACACTACTTATTGGCTAACCATTTCGAATTTTACGTAGACCACGAGGCATTACTACATCTAGTCAACCAAACAATAGTTTCTGGAAGAATAGCAAGATGGATGCTATTGCTTCAAGAATATGATTTTGAAATCATACATAAACTAGGAAGACAACATGTGGTAGCTAATCATCTTTCAAGAATCAATAATGGTGAAGCAATTATGGGAATACCAGATTCATTCCCAGATGCAAATTTGTTCATGGTACAAATTACACTAGAACAAGACGAAATCTTTCCATTTTATGACTGGAGGAAGCCAATAGTTGATTACCTTTGAATTGGAAAAATATCAATAGATATACCGCTAAATACTCGTCGGCAAATAGCAATACGAAGTCGACCTTACCATTTGGATGAAATGGAAAGATTGGTAAAGACATGTTCAGATTTTGTTCCTAGAATTTGTATAGCTGGACCAATAACTCGGGCCATTATTGTGGAAGCCCATGGAGGTATAGTTGGAGGACATTTCTCTTTCACTATAACATTACACAAGGTTTTAACAGCTTTGTACTGGTGGCCAAACTTACAAAAGGATGTACACAACTACTGCAAAAACTGTGACATTTGCCAAAGGAATAGTAGAAAACTTGGAAAAGGGAAAAGTCCCTTACACCCCGTTTTACCACTTGAGATTTTTCAAAGATGGGGAATTGACTTCATCGGTCCAATTTTTTCACCATCCAGAATCACAGCTAACAAGTACATAATCACAACTACTGATTATACCTCAAAATGGGTAGAAGCTCAAGCTTTAAAAGATAATAATGTTCATTCCGCAGCTAAATTTTTATACGAAGAGATAATTACTCGGTATGGATGCCCAATAGAATTAGTGAGTGATCAAAGAACTCACTGTTTCCTCAACATGACAATACAACTTCTTACCATAGAATTCATATTTCAACATCGAAAATCAAACCCTTATTATCCCCAAGGCAATGGACAAGCAGATTCGACAAACAAAGTATCAAAAGCTATACTCACAAAAATAGTAAATGCTAATAAGACAGATTGGGATCAAAAGCTATTCTCTGCACTATGGGCATATCGAACAACATACAAAGTAACTACTAGCCATACACCTTTTTTACTAGTATATGGAATAGAAGCATTACTTCCCATCAAGTACTTAGAGACTCAACCACAAGGACATCAAAGGGTTTTATTAGTATATGCAATGTTGGCACATCGTTTACAACAACTAGAACAAATGGATTTACGACGAATTGAGGCTGAAAATTACATAACTAAAATGCAATTAATGAGGAAGTTTCGGCATGACAAATCCAACCATTTAAATCAAAGAAACCAACATATACCTTACTACACATATCAAATTGGGGAGTGTTCTAATTCCAAATGTCCGAAAAATGTTGCTAACAATGAAAGATTCAGAAATGTTGTCCCATATGTATCAAATTCAACAAAAAGTTACCAAATAGGACAAAATGTCCTATGGTTAAAACCCACTATTAAGAAAAAGAAAGGAAAATTTGTAAACAAATGGTTTGGGCCTTACGAAATAAAAACTGTCTATTCTAATTGAACAATCGACTTATATGAGACCACAGGATTGACCATTCAAGTATATATCAATAAATTACAACCTTATATCATGGAAGAAGGAATGACCGATCCGATTCACAATGTTTTTCTATCTATAATACAAGACAATAAAAGTAAAAGCCCGAACTTACACTTAACTAATCAAACAAGGACAAATACAAAAGATTACGTAAAAGGAAATATGGAAGAATCAAATAAGAAACCACTAGGAGAACGAAAATGTTGCACATATTGTCATACCACATATAAGGGACAAACATGTCTAAAGGACAACAACACAAATCCTAAAACACCACCAATCACAAGACAACTTGGAAAAATGTTACAACAAACTTTCATGGTAGAAGATATCAACCAATACCAAAAAGGTGAAGAAGTATTATGGTTAAAAGTTATGGAAAACAAAACCTGCCATAGTGAAAACAATTTATCCTAATCAAACAATGAAATTAATAAATTCTAATGGAGAAGAAATTTGTATACCGGTAAAAAGAATTAAACACTACAATCAAAATATACCAAAACCATGTCTTCAGGTATATTATACACAACCAATCACACAATCCACAAAGAATTATAATATACATAAGATGAGTATTGAAAATCCATATATCACATTTTCAAGTAAAAGTTTTCAAATACCTAAAGAGAAAAACAATATATCACATAAAACCAAATTAGCGCAAAACTTTAGGCCGTACATTACTGAGAACTATTTGKTGAAAACTACTAGACGTATCCAAAAAAAACAAAATGCACAAAGGATTAAATATAATAAATGCCATAGTAAGCAGAAAGGTACACCATCACACATAAATGGAGTCAACACCATTCAAAACTTTATGAGTGAAAATAGGACTTTTAAGATCAAGGATATTTGGGAAGTTCAAATAACTTCTCTAACTAAATCATTAAGTGTGAAACTGTTGTATACATTACGGGATAAGTGGGAAGTTACATTAACTTCTCTAAGAATATATTCCCTCTTCCTTCTTCTACCTTCCTCACTTTATTTTCTTATTCCATTTCTAAAGATTACAATTCTATTTGAGCGTGTTGTAACTTCAACAAGACAAGTCATGGAAGGCATAGAATTTAATTTCCAGGCAATCAGTTTACCAAAAAATGGGTTCAGTATTATTGAAAAACAAATGTTAGCTCAAATGGGTTACCACAATTTGCTACTCAAGTACAATGGGAGGGCAAAATGATGAAAGAAATATTACAAGAAGCACTTTTAAATCTGCAAATAGAGGAAAAATCAGTCTTCTCAATGACAAAACTTGTGAGTTGATACCTTTGAATTACAAAGAACTATTTGCAAAAATCTTTCACCTTGGAACTAGTCCAGGTATACAAGACAAAATATAATAAATCAATTAATTATTGAAAGAGTTGCTACAAACAAAGGTGCTAATGTAACTTCAGCTATGTGTAAATCAGAAGAAACTAAGACAATCCTAAAGCTTGTAGGTTCAGCTCTTAGTCTAAAACAAAAAACAGGGGAAGTTCCATGGGCATTAGTGCAAGAGATGCAATTAGCAATGAAAGGTGAACCAATAGACTGGATTCAAAAGTTCAAACTATATTTGCATTATGAATTACAAAGAATAAAATTAGAACTACAAAGTCCAAAACCAATTGTCATTAATACAAGATTAGAAATACATATCAATCTTATATTATCAAAAACAAGTGCATTAACACCACTACAAAATTTTCAAATACATGTAACTCCTAAAGTCCAAAAGAGACAATTACTATCTCCATTATCTGAGACAACCTTACAAGCTATTAAGAGAGCRAAAATTCTCAAAAATTTGATTCCACCACTTGAGCTTCCAAAAATACTAGCTCGATCTATAGGAGTACAAAAGATACCTGCAACAACAAATTTTAACTCAGAAACCAACAATAAAAATATGGAAAATAAGAAAACTTACACAGAGATATTTTAAGAGGAAGAAGAAATAACTAAATCTAAAATTAAAAACAAGAGAGACGTAGTAACAGATAACGTAATAGTAATACCAAAGGAAAGGAACTTCGACACCAAAGACAAACTTGCAGCAACATCGACAAAACCTAACACACAAGTGCCAGAAGCATCTAGRAGAACGAACAGACCACAAACAACAACAAAAATACTCAAACAAAAATAAACACACACTTACAAAATGAAGAAGAAAAATAACATACAACAAGAGCAAAACAAAAGAGATGAAAAGAACGTACAAGCGGTTACAATTGCAATTAAAGATGTTGCTGAAGACAGGAATTACGTTGTGAAAAATGTTGTGACTACTTCCTCAGCGGCCACTCAGACTGATGCTGCGGGGACTGATGCTACGACGCTCCTGCAGACAAAGATAAGAAACAAGGCAAGCAAGGAGAAGATCAACGACAAATGTAACAAACACTGCAAAGAAAAGACATTGAAAACAATACAACAAGACTTGGGATCAAAGGAAGTTAAGAAAATTGAAGTTCTTAATTAGGAGATACAAAAGCTGAAAAGACCAGATAGTAGCATATTCACGGAAGAAAAAGACAAGGGAAAGCATGACAAAGACATTCCAATTGAAGACAACAAGAACTAGCAAAAGAAAGAACATCATCATCCACAAAAGAGGAAGAAGCAAGACCAAAACCACGCTATGGAAAATGATACTCTCATTGCACCAAAGAATGTTGTAACTGCTACTCCAACTAAAGAAGAGAAAGCAAACAAAAAACATGCCATTTTCAAGAATCACGTTGTCAGGTAGAGAGGAGCGCGATTAGAGAACACCTAGGGTGTCTGGCTATAGGTTGTGAGTGTAGATGAAATGCAAGTAACAAACTCAAATCTTCACTTGATCTTCACTTCAATCTTCCATTGACCTATCCTGTGGTGGTTCTATAGAACCAAGGGTAAGAGTGTGTGATAAAAAATAAGGCCTCGGACGGGTAAAACGGGACGGCCAAACCACGAGTTGGCCGTCCGAAAGATTGGCTTCTAAAATCAAACCCACGGTGACCAGGAAGCGCCTTTCACTGGTGGGAACAACAAATAAGATCGACCATCTGGGCCATTAACCCCACTTCATTGCCACAAACACAAAATGGAGCGCTTACTGGATAACCACGGCTCGCAACAAGTTTACAATGCAGAAATTGAAATTGCAACTAGCCTCCAAAATTGGCTGGGAATAACAAGTGAAAATAACCTTGTCGAACCACAAGCCACAATACACACAAAACACCTCCAAGGGTCTTCAAATCTCCAAATTCTTGAGTCTTGGAAACTTCCTTCACCCAAGATCTTAAAGAAACCCCAACTAGTTTCAAAAGAAACTTTTGTAAAAAATTGTTGCCTTCAAACTTGTACCACAGATGTTTTACAAGCTCAAATGCTAAGTGCTATAGCATTTTGAAAAGCTAACAATGTAATACAACTAGCTTAAAAGTTTCAAATAAATATAAGCTACTATCCAAAAGTTATGAACAACTAAAGTCTAGGTCTTTCCTAATGAAAGGCAGCAAACCTCTCCTAAATCAAACCCTTGTAACTCTTTCAATTTCTGTTCAATTCTTAAGTGCTATATCTCTTTAGAAAGCTAAGAATATAAAATAATCCCTCCATAAGTTTCAAAGCTTTCCAAACTATTGTCCAAAAGTTATAAACAAACAAAGTCTCGAACTTCTCTTTTCAAAGGCAGTAGACTCCTTGTCATTCTACAACCCATAACTCTTGACATACAACTTCAAATACTTTGAGTCATGTGTCTATAAAAAGCTAAAAAATTCTACTCTAATGCTTGAAAGTTTTAAAGAGAGAATCCAAAATCACAAACATTGGTGGCCGCCCGAATCTCTGCTCCTCTCCGTTGGGTGACAGTAGACCCTCTTCCACTCACATGCTTGTAACTTTTTGTTCACAACTCCAAATCAAGCAAGAAAGGTGTCCATAGAAGCGCAAAACCATTAGAAAAAAACTCTCAAATTTTCATTTCAAAAAAATTGCTACAACAAAAGATATGGCTGATCAAAACTTTGGCTTCCTCACACGCACATCTCTTCACTCACCAAAAACACACTAATTTTTTTCTCCACACAAAACCGATTTGGAGAAGCAAGAAGATGCCTCCCTAAACTCTAGACCCCTAAGGTAAGTAGGATCAGCCCATATGCCCCAGACATGGGCCTCCAAACAACCATTGGTCCATAGAAAACACCCAAAGGTAAGTTCCTATTCAACTTCTAAGGCCAATGAACCTCTAAGGTCAAAACTAGGTAGTAAACTACTTCTAAAATCCCAGTCTTTTATTTCTAACACACAAATATATTATCTAAAATTTATATATTACATTAAACTCCAACCTTCATTCAGCGGAGGTAAAAATTGAAGCCGATGAAGAGTACTACTCCATCTGCAAGAATTTGAAGATGCGCCTGATGGTGTTAGCCACGTAATCTGCATGTTCAACCTTTGTTAGAGGATTCACTGGCCCTTTCAACCAACGTTGATGGCCAATGCCCTCTCTATCTGGCCTCCTCATACAACAATACTGGTCTTCATTTAAACCCTCGTAACTCGCTTCAAATGTCACATCTCGCGTGTCTTGTTCAACACATCCTACTTCAAGTAGAATCACCAAAGCACGAGCGTTCCTATCAAGATTGTTGTGCCAACGTTGCTCCAAACAAGGTGTCTTTAACTGGCGAGAAGGCCCAGCTTCATCTCGTGGATGGAAAGGCAACGGTGAAGAAATCGCCGGCTGAGATGGTTGGTTTGGCAACTGAGACAAAGAAAGCTCTAACTCTGCTTCCGGATCAACTTCTCGATCTTGCGACTCCATAAAAACCCTCCAGTTCGACATTTTGCAGCCGAACTCCAAATCCAAACCTAAATTCTAAAATTCAAAGGATTACGTCGAACTAATGAAGTTTGTCTAAAGTTTTTTACCTTATAAACAATTCCATTGCTAACAAGCATCACCCTGAAGCTAACGGAAGCGTCATCGGTAAGTTTCTCCTCTAAATCAAGAACCTTTTAAAACGTATAATATATACACGTTTTATATACTGTATGTATTTACAGTACGACAACGCCGCTACAAGAATGAAGAATTCTTCGAAACACGATCTACAACAAATAAAAGTAGAAAATGCAAGAAAATTCCAGCTAGGACCGGCACGGATACAACGACGACGATCAAGACAGACAAATCAGAAGATAACCAAAAAACAAGAGAAAGCGCACCATAAGACAAAGAAGTGAAAGAACCCACAATGAGGAGAAACGAGGAAACCATAGCGGGGCGACTTTAGAGAGCAACTGTGAAGAAGACAAAGGCGCAACGTCCACGAGCAAAGCAATAGGGAGATGGAGTTGACGGCAGCGCATATCAAGAGGGAGCGACATCAACCATGGCAGGGGGAGACGAGCAAGACGAAGACGACGAAGATGACGAAAATGAACCAACGCAGAAAGAAGCGGCAGAAATGAGGGCAGCAGCGAGGAGAGGGTTAGTAGAAGAAACGGCACCCTGATCTTTAGCACAGGTGGAAGCAGTGGCTGTGGCGACGAGGGCTTTGCAGCAGACGAAAGCAACCAAGGCGGCGCAACTTTCGGGAGCAGTGGAGGCGGTGATGGCGACGACACCAGGACCAGTTTCAGGAGCAGATGAGCAAGAAAAAGACAGCGACGACAATATAGACTCCAACGATCGCGATGACAATGGCAACACCAGCAGGAAGAAAAGAAAAACTAACGGCAAAATCCCCGAAGAAAACGTAAGAAAATACGTGGCGGCTGAAGCTAAAAGACCATACACGGCAAGCACAAAGGATGATAGAAAAGAGGCCTTAAACAACGCTGGTGACATCAAATGCGAAGCAAGCCAGTCTGCAGGAACTCACCAAGAAGCTAGGAGGCAATTTCCATTCACCAAGAAGAACACAACGGCGATGAAAACAAAGACAGGGGTTGCGAAGGAAGAGCAAAGGAGAGCAGCCTCAATTATTGAAGAATATCAAACCATCTCCAACGAAACATAAGATGAAAAGCACGAGACCACTGCAGCCTTCTTCGACAATGGCAGTATACAAGAAAATTAGGGTTGACAAACCTTAACACAAACGCCAAAGAAGAGAAAGGTTCAAAAGATCACCAGACCAAGAAAATAAAAGAAAAAGACATAATAATCGGCGAAGCACGAGGAACACATCAATCATGGAAAGAAATACCATAATTTCTTCAAGAAAATAATTCTCAAAAATACATCACGCATAATTCAATTCATATTAAAGAGCAAAAATTTAGAAATAATCACAACTTGGACTTATATGAAGAAAATCGACAATTAAAATTAGAGTTAAAAAGACTACAAATGGCTCTTTGCGCGGAAGAGGCTTCCCACGAAGTCACACATATTACATTGCAACGATTACAAAATACCTTTAAAAATGACATTCCTAATGATTCCAAGAATAATTCTATTATAGATGAAGTATCATCACACTCAAAACAAAACAAACAAAGATCCAATTTGGAAATGAAAACTTAAGTCTTTAAAGACATACTATACAATATATAAAGTTTTGCATATCCCCCAATATCTTTAGGACAACACTATGAAATTACTAGTAAATTATTTTTGGGAATGGATGGTCTATTTCATCTCACATACAAAACTCCTATTAATCGACAAGAATTTCAAAACATTTGGTTAAAGTCAACTAGCAAGTTAAAAGAGCTAATAGTATTTATGTGGCATATAGGAGACCTTCAAATCGAAAAAGAAGTAGTAGAGAAATATACAGCATCCCAAGTATGTTACGTTATTAGTTACATCACTCATTCTTATCAAATGATTGTAAGTCATCATAAAAGTTTCTTTGCAAATGACTCATTAATGAAACCATTAAAACCACGTGGGAAAAATGATGAGACAAATATACAAACAATATCTTGATTTCTATTCAAAAATCAATCTATATTTCAAAAGGCACTCAATGAGTTAAAAGAATTTGATAAAGCATTCTATCACGATTAAAGATACATTGTTCGATTTTTTACAAAAGCAATATCCAAATTTTCCAATGACCTTAAGAAAAATTGATTTTATAAAAGGCTTTGAACATATGTACAACAATACGAAAGCTCAAATCTGCACATACAAAGAATTTGATTTCACGGCCAATTATCCCAACCTTAACATACCACATTATGACCCACGTAATTTTAGAATTTACTTATAAATCATGAGGACATACTTTTTTTGTTTTGGAGGGGGATAAAATGTTAACTCATTATGTTGTTCTTTGAATGGAAGGAAGTATTATTAATTGACTTACTTTAGCTTACTTAAAATAATTATTAACATTTCAAAAATCTCAAGATAATTAGATCAAAGGATAAAATATGCTAGACTACAGGGAAAAAAATGATTCACATGTATAAAAATATAAAAATACAAAAGTTATTAATTTGTAAAGATGAAAAAAATTGTATCGATCCCTGTATTTTTGAGCATTTTCCACAATTAATTAAATTTGTAAAACATGAAGAATTAGATTTAATAATGAAGAATCTTAAAGTATATACTTTGTACTACAAGATTGACAAATTAATAATGAGTAAAAATACATATTAATTCACAAGTTATTAATTTTACAAAAGACCACTTCAGCACAAACAAGGAAGACCAAAGCGGCAATACAACTTAGTACATAGAGTTACTAGACTAATTTTAGGACTAGAAGTGCTTAGGGAAAGGTAGTTAGGATATTATAGAAGGAACTAGTTGTTGGCGCTTGGTATGCTATGCATTCATCATTAGAATTTTATAAGAATTTCTATGAATTAGATAGAATGTAGAACAAAAATCTCAATAAATCCTCAAATAAAAATGACTAAAATCTTTGTATAATTTTTTTATAAGCAAGCATATATTGAAATGTACAATAGAAATTTATCCAATGATGAATGAAACATATGCAATGGTGAATGCTATAAAAGATACACATACATTAGAATGCATTGGAATTTGACTCCATTGTTTCAAAAAATAACAATCCAAATTGAAGAATTGAAAAGAAGAACTTTTAAATCTCAAAAACTTTGTAAAGAGCTTAATTTTTGTGGAATCCAAAATTGCTTTAATTGAATAAATTTCTCAAAATCATTTGGTACTAGCAATAGAAAATTAAAATCATGAAAGCTCAAAGCTCACAAAAGCACAAAAATCATAAAAGTGCAAAGAAGTGTAAAGTCAAGAGAAGCAATGGGTTTGCTACCTCTATAATATCATCTTGTGGATCGTCTTTAATATCACCTTAATTGCAACAACTACATTATTTCTATAATATCACCTTTTGTAAAAAGTAATATCACAAAAGTGATTGCAAACTGCTACTCTATTTCTGTAATATCACATTGTATGAAACTACAATTTCTATGTATGCATGATTGAAAATATTCTTACAAAATATTTAAAATAATTATTTAAAGACTTATTGAAATCATTATCATGCATTCTATTCAAATATATCAAAACTTTACTAATATGTGATACAATGAATGCGTCACATAGCAAGCCCAAGCCCCAAGTATTGATGGTAGCATTTGTGATATTACAGAGGGAGTTATGATTTTAGTAGTATGATAGGCTTGGTCCTATTACCAAAGGCAAGACGGTTAGGGTTTTTGCTTAGTTCTCCTATGATTGCAGGAAACTATAAAAAAAGGGATTTGTCCCCATTGTAAACTAATCATCAATACCCACAATACAAGATCGACTTACCAAAGACCAACTTTCAAACAATTCAAGCAAGACCAACTTTCAAGCAATTCTTCAAGCTAATGATTACTACAAAATCAACTTTCCAAAGACAATTCTTAAAGACGAATACAAATAGAAGATAAATACAATTAGATAGATACATTTAGGAACATTGGAAAGAAAAATGTAATTTCATTACTAAAGTTAATTTGAAAGGAAGTTGGAAAATTGTATTTCACACTTCTACAAATCCTTACCTTTTTATATAAAATTCTGCAAATGAATAGTTGCACTTCTATCCTAAATAGAAGAATTTTCTATCATTCRTTAGGCAAAAAACAAACGCAGCATTCTTTAAAGGTGAAATCTTCAATTCATTATGTTTTTTTGAACTACAACAAAAATATATATAAAAAAATTGTTGTTCAACATATTGCTTCCCTATTAAACTACAAAACCTCAAATTTCATAAAATTTCTACAAGGTTGACTTTCTAAATGGCATATACAAAACAGTGAAATTAGGTTGTCTTAACAATTAGGATCCCTTATATCAAGAAAGTTACTTTACAAGCCATCCATGTCAACAAATATTTCTAAAAGTAGAATCATAGTAATACTAATGGGTTCTCACCTTGATTGACTTTTGCAAAAATACTCARAACTTAATAGTCAAGGTGCAACAAAGGAAGTGTTCAACCCTTGAAGATTTTGATGATGTTCTCACCAAAAAAGCTCCAAAACTACTATTTCTAGGCTTCTAGCACAAGTACCAAATTTTAGAAGAAAAAAAAAACATTTTTGGACACGTGTAACCTTAGGATCTAGTAAAATACTAGTTTGAAAAGATCTAGAATTTTTTTTAGAAATTTCTACCATGTAGGTTGCAACTTAGCAAGATATTAGCATTTAAATTGTCAAATGTCTTTTGGCCTTACAAGAAACTAGGCAGATGCACTTCATAAGGTCACATTTGTATTAAAAAATTTCCAAAATGGTTGTATTTCTTTAGAGTCATTCTTCTAAACAAGTTGGCTATATGCTTGAAAAAATTTAGATCATTTATAATTGTATAACATGTACGAAAAAAATGGAAAGTAGAAAGAAGTAGAGAATGATTCAAATTCCTAAATTGTTGAGAATTTATTTATGGAGTTGAAAAATGCCAATACCAATGGTTATAATGTTGTAATAAACAATCTAAATTCTCTGATTTTAATTTTTTTTCAAAATTCTTGAAAATTTAAACAAAGGTCGTTAAAGTTTATCTTAGACTAGAGATTCCATAACTATTTGCAAACTAAAACCCCACATAGCTTTCATTTCATTAATCAAAATAGAATGATTCAATGCTTTTTGCATGTATATAAATCTAGAAAACAAAATTCAAGTGGTATTTTTATGGAAATTATTCTAGCTACCCAAGCTACCTGCCAATCAATGAAAACTATATATATCATACAATAACTTTTTAATCAATTAACTTTCAGTCAAAAGTCATAAAAATTGTTGGGCCTTAAAACTACTCCTTGAGTGCATTTTATGTGAAAATTTCAAATAAAAATTCCATTTGTAGTGAGCTACCCAAAATCGTTGTATTGCCCAAAAACGCAGTTAAGTTTTTGTATGAAAGGGTTTATAAACTCTAATGATTCGGCAACTAGCTTCAAATCAAAAGCTAATTAATTTGGTTTGTATGATTGTTTGAAGATGAAAAAGAAGTTCGTTATACCAACCTTTTTTTCTTGGCAATTTGTCGACAATTTGCACCAAAGTAATGGGTCCAACACGAGGCATTTGGAACATAAATAGTAGAACTTCAATGAAATCAACAAACTGTGGATGAAAATATAGTTATGGATATGTGATATGTGCTAATATGATATATTCTATTCATAATAAGGATGAATGTTGAAATTTGGAACAATACTATAACATTTAATATCGCTAAGTACTTTGACACTTTATAAAAAATGAAAAGAAAAAACCATGCTTCATACAAGTGGGATAGTGGTAGATAGAACAACCCATTTGGAATATGTGAAAAAGTATAAATAGGAACTTAACCGCTCATAGTTAAGTCAAAATGAAGGAATTGTGCTCAAAATAGAATTCTACACCTCATCATTTTAGCATAGTAGAATATCTTCTCTCAAAAAACTTTGAACTAAAAAGTGGTGGAGAATTAAGCTAAATTTTATCTCCAAAACTCCGTTTGAAGTTTGAGACTTCACCTAAAAGTTATAGACAAAATTCAGAAAGGGTGTATGAAAATGTCAAAAAATACTCCCCCTTCCAACCCCTCTCTAAAATTTGTCCATAACACAGACTACCATTTTTCTTGATAATAGAGACTTCTACTGATTGAAATTAAAAAGTCCACTGCAAAAATTAGGATTGGATAATCATTGTTGCCAACTTGGCAACTTGTGGCATACTGGCATAGAGGTAACGCGTAAGGAAACACAAAATTATGATTTTTAATTGTTCAAAAGTTCATATTGACTGAAGCGTACTTCAGTTCATTTAAGACAAAACACTAGAGACTTGAAGGATTTATTTTGAAATCCTTTTTCCTAACTAAAAAGGTGTATGTTGCTTATAGAAGCAAGCTCACTGAATTTGAGATCCAAAATTCTTTTCAATGTATATCCGATAGTACTACCCCCCAAATCGCATGTGTGACATATATTTGAAATTCACATTGACCTATTAAATTAATTTTGAAAAAATAGAAAAAATTCAACTATGTTGAGAATTGTCATAAGAACCTTGATTATGAATTTCATATTCATTGGATCATTTTTGCAATACTTATGCTAGAAAAACACTTCCATATTGAAAGTGTTACGGGAAATATTACTAGTATATTTAAGCGTCTCTTGCAATCACTCTATAATATTTTTAATTTATATATTCATTCAAATTGTATCATACATGTCAATCTTTAAATTGAAAATTCAATTTTTAATTTTTAAAATTTTAGTTTTACACTTTTACTACCTCTATGAATTGTTTAGCCACTAAGCTAGGTACCACCTAAACCCTGAAACAATGCTGAGGACTGAAATTTGTCTGTGACGAATGACTCAGGATATCTCTACAAGGGAAAATGAAACAATTTTTCATCCAATCATCCACTAGTTGTATGGTGGGAGGTGGAGACATGTAGAGTGTTCTGACGCAATCATGCAATAGCCCGCCCTCATGAACCCCTACATGCCCAAGGCCTTTTTTGAGCTTCTAGTAATTTGCTCTAAATTGAAGAAAAAAACAAGATTTTGATAAGTTGTATCAATTTTTTTAAATTGTAACCACAGAAATTCAAAGGAGACATGCTAAAGATGACATAGGATAAGAAAACACAACAATATCACTTATAGATTGACAGATTATAATGCTTGATCATGAGGGTGTTAAAACTACAAAAGTGATTTGAAATCTTTCAATCTTCTTTTCACAGGACAAATATAAAAACTTGGTCACCAAAAAATATGAGATTAAAGGACATAACATGCCAGCATAATCTAGATCAATTTATGGCTTCTCAAAATCTCTTCTACAATTTTTTTAAATGAATTTTTTATGTGAGTTTTTCTTCGAGATCTAGTGTATTTGACGCTCATATCCAAGATCTCTCAACATTACAAAAGTGAAGATTGCAATGGACACCCTTGCACAAAATCTTGAATAGAAAAATCATAAACAAACATTTTCAAAATTGGATTTTTGATGCTAAAACTAGACTTTAAAAAAAAATTAAAGAAAATATAAACTAATAAAAATAGCAACTTGGCTATGCGATATTTAACTTCAAAGTATTGTCGACACCAAATTTGTGGTGCCTCGGGCATTTAGGGGTTAAAGGCCTTTTCATTTATCTAGAATTGTAGAGATTTGATTACAACTGCAACTAACGGCAACCCCGCATTATTCCAAGGTTAATGTGAAGGAGGCCTAAGAAAAATATTAGTTAGTCTTTGGAATAGTTTTAAGTACATTTGAGGACTAGATAATTATGTTATTCTTTTTTCTTTTTTTAACACATGAACAATGCAGAGCAATAAATCGTGCCCACAAACTGGGCCCCGCAGGGTAATGTTTGAGGGTGAAAGTAAATAAAACCCCCCTATATTGAGCCGTCACTAGGGTATGTTCTCTAGCTCCTCTAGCTAATTTGGGGTCTCTGATTGCGAATCTGAATTCAGAATTGCAAAAAACAATTGTGCAAAAAATAAAAAATTCTTGCGTTTTCCCAATTGTAAATCTAGTCTGAGGGGCCCAGTTCATGGGCACAATTTATCGCTTTGCATGAACAATATCCATTGATAGAGGAAACAGTGCATCAAACACCAAGTGCAAACATACTTAGAGCATCGCCACCAGTCGTGTGTAAAGGTCTCAGCAACGACACTTTATTCTTGCCGTGCTTTTTTAGTGGAAAACCGATCCACACCAACACCCCGTCACATTATAAAATCTAGCGGTGGTCCTGTTAGATTCACATTTCCACGGCAAGGGAGGGCTTTTGTAGAGGGTAGTTTTATATCTCACGTTAAGTTAGTCAACATTGATGGTGGCTTCAATGGTTGTTGACGTGGCTACAGTGGAAGATTGGAAGGGTTGTAAAGAAAGAAATGAACTAAATTGAGGCTAGGAAAGCACTCATGTTGTTATTTTAGTAAATTTCTTGTTACTTTCCAATCTATATCCTCCAATTATGTGGTGACGCTTTGGAACCGACCATTCACAATGTACAACTGACACTGTTGAAGGATATAGTGAAAATTTTAAACAAAAAACATAAATGAATATAAGACTTTATATATAAGAATAAACATTATATAAGATTTTATATGAATTTAAAAATAGATTTTCTACAAATATTAAGAAAGTAACACATGCGTATATCATAGATGTTTATAATGTAAAAGAGAAAGCCTTTATTTTTGATTAGTAATCCATTAGTAATGTGGTCATGTAGGCCCAATCTTAATTTAAAAGTTGTCTTCAACTCAAGTTCATTCCACTATCTTTTATTTTATTTTTAATGTATTTACAAAAAACACATGCATATGTTATAGACGTTTATAATGTAAAAGATAAAACCCTTGGTAATGTGTTCATGTGGGCCCAAAATTGATCCAAAACACATGAGAGAGCACCACTGTGGCATCTCTTTGTGACTTGGTGTCTTGGTGGCCGTTCCAAACTTATGCTCAATCCAATTTTAGAGGGTTGTTGGTGGGGATCATTGTGTGGTCACGGCACAAACTCATGTCACGGGACTCCRAAACCCTCGTCACTTCTTGGTACAATGAACCTTTAGAGGGCAATTGGTGGCAATGCTCTTAATTTACAAAATATACGAATGCCATACACCAACTGACTCCGGCATCCAAGCACAAGTAAGTTACCGGTAATATCAAGGATTCAAGGTGTTCACTGGCATCTCCAGTACGTATCGAATCTGAAGAAAAATTCAAAGATCCCTTGCACGACTTTTTTCAACTGTTCGTTTAACCCTTAAACGCCGCAGAGGACGTTTGTTGTCCTTTCGATGACAAAAACTCATCTGGTGAGTGGACACTCACTAATTTTCATCCGTTCTTTTTCTAAAAGTGACCACATATCAACGGTTACTTCACTAAGTTACTTAGTCTTCGGCCTCTTCTGATCGAGGTGAACTTAAAGCTTATCGTAATCGTCCAGTTCCAGTTTAGGGTTTAGGCGAATTGGGCTGGCGAATTTTCGCCTCTAGATCTGACAGGTTGAAGCCTATCAAAGTAACTTATCAAACTCCATCCCTGAGTCCAGAATTGCGCCAGCCAGTGCTGAGTGTGCTGTGGTCACTCCGTCAGGTGTTGGAACAAAAGAAATTCGTCGCTCGCAAAGGTCGGTCTTCGGAAACTGACAGTGAGGACGTACTGGGCGCTTGTGCACACTGCACGAGATCTTTTCGGATGCATGAATCGTGTCCATGCTTCATGTAATCAATCGCCTACTAGGTGGCTACGGTGAGGGTACTCACTGTAGATTCAATCATCATTTGGGATTGCCAAATTTCAGTAACAAAAATTCATTACGTTACTGGATTTTTATGTGAATTCCTCTCAGATGCGGTATGCTCAATTGAGTGGAGAATTCTAGATGAGCTTGGAAAATTCAATGTCTGCGGGTACATTTGAGGTGAGTTTTGCATATTAAGAGCATCGCCACCAGTGGCACTCCAAATCACCACTGTACCAAGAGTTGGCGAGGGTCGTGGAGTCCCTTTAGATGTGGTGTTGCCGTGACCACATATTGATCCCCACCAACAACTCGTTAAAATTGGATTGAGTAAGCTTTTTCCACTGCCACCAAAGTGCCATGTCACATGGATGCCACCAAGGTGCTCCTATTATAGCCTCAAGTGGTAGAAAAGTCAACTTTTTTTTTAATATTAAACGGTGTCCTTAAGAATTGAGACTGTGGACGTTGGCCGTGAGAGAGAGAGACTGTGGCCGTGAGGAAGACTATGGCCGTGAGGGAGACTTGCCATGAGAGAGAAACTATGGCCRTCAATGGCCATGAGAGAGACTGTGGCCGTGTGTGGCTGTGAGAGAGAAACTGTGGCCGTTTGTGGCCGTGAGAGAGGTTGTGGCCATGAAAAAGACATTGTGGCTATAAAAGAGAGACTAGCTTAGAAAGACTGTGGTCAAGAGAGAAATTGTGAATGTTGGTGGAGATAGTGCAATGGATCTATGGAGGCAACAGTTATTGCAAGGTTTACAGGTGGAGCTTGAGGATGATGAGGATGAGGAGCAATTTCAATTAGTTACATCTCAATTTGGAGAGGTTTTTGGTGAGGAAGACCGTATGAAGGTAGGTGGTAGTAGGCTAGGAAAAGCTCCAAATGTTGATAGGAATTTTGAGAGAGGTCACAAACGCATCTATCATGATTATTTCTCTAAAAACCCTGTATTTAGTGAACAGATGTTTAGACGCAGGTTCCGTATGAGAAAAGATTTGTTTGTGAGAATTATGGATGCCGTCTATGCTCATGATGGATATTTTGTTCAGAAGAGGAATTGTGCAGGTACTTTGGGTTTATCGTCGTTGCAGAAATGCACAGCAGCTATACGTATACTTGCGTATGGAGTTGCTGCTGATGCTACAGATGAGTATTGTCGTATTGGAGAGAGCACAGCAATGGAATCAATGAAGAAATTTTGTAGGTCCGTGCAAGCTTGTTTCCAATCCACTTATTTACGGAAGCCCACCCGATCTGATATAATTAATCAAGTACGTATCAATGAAGCAAGGGGTTGGCCGGGTATGTTTGGTTCTTTAGATTGTATGCATTGGGTGTGGAAAAATTGTCTCGTAGCTTGGCATGGGCAATTTCAAGATAAGGATGGTTCAAAGAGTATTATCTTAGAGGCGGTTGCTTACCAATCTTTGTGGATTTGGCATGCATTCTTTGGTTTGCCAGGAGGCAATAATGATTTAAATGTTCTAGATAGGTCTACTGTGGTAGAAGACATTTTGATGGGGGAAGGACATGATTTATCTTTCACTGTCAATGGCCATATCTATCCTAGGTACTATTTGCTCACAGATGGGATTTATCCCAAGTGGACCTGCTTTGTTCAAACAATTCATGAACCTCAAGATGAAAAGAACACCCATTTTGCAACAATCCAAGAAGCCACCCGCAAAGATGTTGAACGTTGTTTTGGTGTTCTTCAAGCCCACTTTCAAATTGTTAGAAATCCATGCCACCAATGGGATATGGATACTATGGGTGACATAATGTTAGCTTGTTGTATTATGCACAATATGGTCATCGAAGATGAAAGAGATTTAGGGCTACAGGATTTATTTGAGGGAAGTATTGTTCCACAAGTACGTAGAGGATTGAATTGGCAATATATTTGTGGTATGGCAGAGATTGAGCATTCAGGTAGGCATTATGCATTGAGGAATGACTTAATTGAGCATCTATGGCAACTTAAAGGTCAAACTATGTTTTGACAGATTGTACTTCCAACTTCTTTATAAATATTATTTGAACCCTATGTGTTATGTTTTGACAGATTGTACTTTCAACTTCTTTATAAATTTCATTTAAACCCTAAGTGTTCATTTCTATCCTAAAAGGAAGAAACTTCTTTGATATTTATGATTACAATGATATATATCAAATGTTGTTTGGGTTCAATTTTTCTTTTATATCTACCTATAAAGTATTCAAGCCAAAAACAATGTACTCATAGCTATGCCCTTTAAAAACAATGGACTATAAAGTATGCTTTAATTTACAAGCTTCCAAAGACCTTCCAACAATTATGGTATTCAATGATTTCATGATTCCTATATATTTATACAAAAATTCATAGAAACATAAAAAAATAATACATTCAAAAGAGAGGGCAACTTGATTCAGGCATACAAAATAGCGCAAGAGCAGATTGATCTCCTAGAATTTGAGATTTCTGCTTCGAAGCAGCAGCCATCTCTTCTGTCGCTTTTGCTTGACGATTCAGTGCGGACTCCCGTATCTTCTCTCTCCGGTGCTCATCCTTCGCTGCTCGATTGCCGCCTGGCCGTTTGAGAGGTTGATATACCTCTCTGTCCGCTGCTTGAGGATTATTCCCTTYGGTCAACTCCTGGTCCTCACCGTGCACATCTCTTGTGGTCTCTGAATCTGGAACCGAAGCCGCAGTTAGAGAATTTGAGCGATTTCTAGCCACGACCTCTGCTTGCCTTCTTGACTCCTCCCGTGTCTCTCCCCACCATGGAACATCCTTTAAGATCCTCCAAGCATGAACGTAAGGAAATGCAATACCTTTTGGTGACTTCAATTTGTATAGATCTAAGGCATGCAACAAAACATCCTCCAAGCTTGTTCCCGACTCCCTCAAATTATACACGCTTGTGTAAATGCCCACAAATTTTGCCACATCGTGTTTTATGGCTGACCACTTTGACTCCAAGGATCTTGCTGGTCGGAAGCCTCCACCCTTTGGCTTATTTGCGTTGTAGTGATCCGTGATGCGTCTCCAAAAATTCCCACTCCTCTGTCCCGTTCCTAGCTTCCGGTCCTGCGAAACATGCAAGAAAGAAAAACAAAGTTGCTTCTCCTCCGCCTCGCAAAAGTTCTTCCCTTTCCTCGCACGCCCACCAAAGCCCTCTGTTGCTTCCACGTTGCCATCCATCAAAAGAATAGTCTACGTTGACCAAGATAGCGTTTAGCGTCACATATACAACTGCCCTCCACAAAGCCCCTCTTCTAGCGTGCAATTGTATATGTGGCGTGACTCACGCCAAATTTTATAGTGTGGCGCAGTGCTGGTGTGGAGCCGTTGGCCGCTAAAAAAGCACGCCAAACGTGGAGTACCGTTGCAGAGAACGGTACACTCAACTAGTGGCGATGCTCTAAGTCCTGAATGAGTTCCGAGAGGCCCTCCAAGCCCTAGAAGGACACCGCAGACACTATATGTTTGATGTATAGTGGGAGGCCCCCTGCCTTAGGCCTCCCGGGCTGTGAGGGCTCTGCCTCGAAGGCCAGGGGTGGGAGCCGGAGGGGTGAGGCCTCACAACCAGGAAGGCCTAATGGAGGGCCCCTCCCATTGAGTTAAGCATTGAGGAGTGATCGTGCCATGAAGTGAAAGACAATCTTACAGTGCCCAACCCTGTGAGGGGTGATTGCAAGAAGCACCCGTCCTATTTTGCGTCACACGTTGCCTGCACATCTGATTTTTGGCCATGACTTTTTTGTTTTGTCTCCGAATGAATCATGATTTATAGGGTAGGTACTCATGACTACTATGGACCTTGACTGACTTTTTTGTAATTTTCAAAACACATTTACTATCCAAAAATAGAGCCCGATTCAATGTCACATGTGCCAATTTGGAGGTTTTTACTTTTTAGGACCTAACTGCTACGTTTTTTGAAGAATTAGATTGTGAGATTTGGTAGGCTACTTCTTCTAATAAAAATACACCTTTCTAGGAGAGGGATTTTCAAAATCATGTTCCAAGTGTGTTCTATATTGGTCTAAAGAGTGTTGTATGTATAAGTTGCATTTTGAAACATATAAATAATTATTTTGGTGGTTTTTTTGGCAGATAACCATCTCTATAAAGTTGTTACAAATGTCCACTTTTTATTTTTTGAATTTACTCATTTTTACTATTTTCAAGTAATTTTCTTATCTTTTTCTAGGATTTTCTTAACTAATGGATCCAAATCTATTAGAGGAACATTTATCCTAAATGTCATCTTTAATTCTTTAAATTGATTATTCAATAGTATGTTTTTAACCCCTACAACTATAAATTTAAAGTAAAATATATTTTCAAAAATCATTGATTATTTCTTGTAAAATTAGTCTTAAAAAATAATAAATTGATACAAATTTAAATTTAAAATTAGTTTTATAAAATAATAAAATTGATACAAATTAAATTTAAGTTCAACTACATTGGATCATTATTCTCAACGTTGTGCTTTGAAAAACACTATGGCAAACATGACAAGAATAATACATGTGCTATTGCAATTTTCCAATCAATCATTCTAAATCCAAAAGTTAGAAGTGTCT
Organism: Pleurozium schreberi; assembly: GCA_006891605.1. NCBI lineage: Eukaryota > Viridiplantae > Streptophyta > Bryopsida > Hypnales > Hylocomiaceae > Pleurozium > Pleurozium schreberi. Next base: position 52,646 of record VACF01002111.1, on the reverse strand, counting down.
AGAATTTTCAAGATCATTCCAATGTTTTTTCAATTGTCATCTCTAATTGGATGTCTTTATCCTTGAAAGGCTCTCCTCCTTGACATGACCATCATCATTTGCCACTTCTCCACTTTTCCCACACCTAGAAAGTTGGATTGAAGTGTATTCCAATGTTGTACTCATAAAGTATCAAATGACTTGTCATGGACATTTTATGACATTTACCAACTCCAATAAAATGCAATTCATATGGTAGTAAATGATATTCATATAAAGGCAATTCATATGATAGTACTATTCAATCACATTCCTTTTTTACTGATTTTTATCACATTGGACATCCTAGTGTTCAAGGAAAACTCTCTTTTAGTTCATTGTTAACCCTTGAAGGACCAAGTGTCCGTTCAACATACCCAAAAAATCTCAGGTAGGTTCCTACGAAGTCATTTTTGGTTGGATGTTCATATAAATTTGACAACGAAGTGTAATTATGTACCCTCTTCTTGAAAATCTAATTTTTTTTTCCGATTAGGTGCTTGGATCAAAAGTTATGCTGCCTTAAACTTTGCGGGCAACTCGGGCAACATGTGCAAAACTCTTCCTATGATTGTAAAATTTGGTGCCTGAATCAACAGTTATGTTGCCTTGAATTTTGCGAGTACCTCAGTGCGTGGATCAAAAGGTATGCTGCCTTCAACTTTGTGGGCAGCTCGGGCAGGGTTGTCATAATGGACGGGTCGGAGTGATCGGACGGGACGGACAGACGGGCAAGGCGGATCGGACAAGCGGACGGTCCGGACAGCCTGGGTGCTTAGCATTACTGAAAAAATGCAAAAACTTGTGGGTTCCACGTTGGCAGTCCACGCTGGAAATGAGGGCGTGGACGGCTGTTTGGGGCGCGGATGCTTTCGTCGGGGCGCGGACAGGTCGTGGTGGGGCACGGACGGGTCTGAAATCGTACACATCCGCGCCCTGGCAGGCACACGTCCGCGCCCCAGTAGTTGGCGCCCCGGCCCTATATAAGGCCGTCCCCGCCCCACCAGTCCTTGCCCTACATATTCCAAATCTTCCACTTCTTCATTGAGCTGGACGTTGACGTTGTGTAGGGTGCTTTTTTACGTCCACGCCTTGCCCGATTTTTCAACGATGGCGACAGCACCGGGAACTAACTAACGAGAACAAGACCAAACCAGACTAAAGCCAGGAAATAAACAGAAGAAGAGATTACATGTGCTTCGAAACCTTCAAAAACTTGCATTCAAGGATTGGAATGAAATGCCTGACCCGTGGAGTTTAGAGACTTGCTCCAATTACATCAAATGGTGCCACATTGGCAAGGCCTTCCCGGAAGAGCGCCACAACTACCACCGCCATTTCAATAAAGCAAATTTGAAATACTGCATCGATGAGGCCTTCAAACAACGATGCATCGAAATATATCAGGTGTTGTACGACGTGGCCAGCGTAAAAAGAAATGAAATCCCCCTTTTCATTGCACGGGGTGTGTATGCGGAAGTGAGATTGAACAAGGGAGTGGATTGGTCCACCGTGAAGGGCACGTCATCTGGTATCAAATTACCAACACCAGCAAATGGAATAATTGCAAGGGGTTTTTTGAGGTATCCCGAAGGAGGGCTGGGCAAGTTTTGCACACGTATTGAGGCGCCAGACACGTATGAAACAGAAGACTCATCTACAGATGACAACTCTGATGGGGCTCATACACCAATGGTATTAACTCAAAGAAGACAACAACGTGCACAAAAGCGGATGGCTGAACGTGTACTGTTTGGAGACTTTGCGGAGCAAGGTGCTGATGTACTATTCCATGGCGTTGAGGAACCAGTGGTTGGAGTAGTTGAGGCGCAATTTGAAGGACCTGATGAACCAACAATTGGAATTGTTGATGTCATGGTTGCTGCAGACACCATACAAAGCTTGAGGATGCAATTAGGTGTTTAGCGTCAACAAAACACAACAATTAGTGGCAGAGTTCAAGAAAATGGACCACGGCTACATTCAGCACAAACAGGAAAGGGTGTTTGGCTTGACTTCTTGGGCCCTTGTGGATGATCTTTTTGATTTCAACATGGCAACCACTGAGCTCGATAGTGGGAAATCAATCATTAATTGGTCCCAACACAATTGGGATTACAAAAATAAGGTCGGGTCACAAGTCGACTACAAAGGCAAGGCGTTGTTAGAGTGGCCAAATCCTTCAAGTTTTGTAGAAGATGGGACCACATGTCCCATTTTTATGAATCCATTTGGCCCTGAAGGTGGAATGCAGTTGGGCACGTGCAACCACTTGTACCATCCATTTTGCCTCATCAGTTCCATGATTGTCCGTCGTCGGTGCGCAATGTGCAAAGCTCCATTCCACGAGCGCTTGTACGAGTTGTTTGGCTTGATTCCATACATGCCACCACATTGGGAATACAATAGAACGAATGCCCCCGATCACCCTAACAGCTGAGAAAAAGACTTGGTGTGGAGTTGGAAATTGCAAATGACGTCGTTGCAGAAGACACAGCTCTCTATTGAACATGGTTGGGAGAGAGACCCAGATCAAATTCAAGCTGCTTGCCACCACTGGTTTCTGATGAAAGACAAGCACAGCCAAGGACAACGGAATTTTTTTCTTCCAGTGCTTCAATGGACATTGGAACGAGGCTGAAAAGAAGTTTCAATTCGGACCTCACCCCAAGCAATGGTTGTGGGGCGTTAATGGAGTCCGTATCACTGATGACAATGACAATCGTATTGGGGAGGACCCTGACATGCTAAGCCCCGCGGAACTTGCTATATTATCGGAATCTGAGTGGATAGAGACGTTTAGAAATGACAGGCTCGATTTCCTACTTGAGCATCACAGCCCGGAGACACGCCGAACTCTGGAAAGCCTCAAGCAATCGCAAATAATGAGGGCCATTTTGGAAGAAGACGGTCCAGCGAGGAGAACTCGATCTGCGGTTTGTAGACTTCAACTAGGCTCCGGCGAAAATTCTCTCATGGAGCATGGTGTACACGACAACGAGGCTGGACCCAGTGGCCATGCAAACAGTCCAATGAACATCGACTGAGTGCATTTTGTATTGTGGTAATTAGTAGTTACCAAAGCATATTTTGCGTATAGACTTAGGCACTTATCATTACCAATGTTTATACAATTGCTACTTTGGCAATTCAACGCTATTTAAGTTACTTTAGTACTAGTGTACTACCAACAACATTAGACGTAGTCCCGAAAAATGCATATTTTATCATGGAAAACGTGCTACATACTTTTCCAATTTTGTAATACATTTTGCATTATTACATATGGAATCCAAATATACAATTTTTGAATTATTTTGCATCATGCATGTATAATTCCTAAACTAAGAAGTTGTTGAGTAATACATTTACAAATTTAATCTAGTTTCCGATTATAAAGATTTCAATGTGAGGAGTATTTAAAAACAAAATTAGCTAATGTAGTGCAATAAGGAAAAATGGGAGTGAACTACTTATATTTAAATTAACACAATATTAGGGATGATGTTTCCCTCACCCAAATTCAATTTTAGCCCTTAAAAGCTTGAGTTATGGAACTCCTACCTAATTTATAGAAATTTATAGCGCTAGATGAGTTCAATTATTTTTTGTTCAGGGTCAAGAATCTCCCATATGAAAATAACTTGTACGGTTTGATTTAGGAATACATCTATAGAGTGGCCACAAAATTCGTTATCCTTAAACAATATGCCCGCCCGCAAAATCAAGACCAGTCACTAAAGGGTTAAAGCCTTGCACACTAAGTCTATAAAAATAAGAGGTGGTTATGATTTGTGTGCCGTGAACTCAAAGGAGTACATCACAAGTGGATTATGTTTTGAAGAATATAAAAAAAGAATTTCCTCACCTCAAAATTCGGCAATGAATGATCATGTCTTTTACTAGAAACCCTACTTCTTTGGGATTTTCCTCATGCTAATTTGGACCTACTACTTTAGGATGACGGATTTTATTTTGTAAATATTTAATTTTGACTAAGTTCAAATCTCAAGTGCGTGGCAAAGGCAAGTAGTAAAATTGGGGCCCGAAAACCAAACCCACAAGCTTGCACGGATTGTCCTTCAAGTCAAGAAGTAGTTGGATCCTTGAATGTAGCCATTGACCTCCAGATTTTGTCCAACCTCAAAAGAAGTGCTCCTCGCATTAATGCCCTCCCCCCTTTCCATGGGAGGGAAGAATCCCATGACCATTTGAATTTTTGGTGCTCAATTCCACTCCACTACATTTAGCTCCTAAACTGGGAAACAAAGACAGGCGTCCGCGCCCAGACGTCATCGCCCGCGCAGGAAGGCATCTGCGCCCCGTCCAGGCGTCCGCACCTCGACGAGGCGTCCGCGCCCCGACTAGGCGTCAGCGCCCCGCCTACCCGTTCGCGCCCTGCTCCCGTCCTTGCCGGCATGCGGTTTTGAAAAATCCCTATCTGCCTTTACTTGTTTGCGCCCTTTCCCGAGTAGTCCGCGCCCCTGCATTTCTAGGGTATAAAGCCAACCCTTTTCAGTTGAAACCCTACATTTGTCATCTTGGCCTCATCATCTTGGACTTCATTTCATTTAGAGCTCGTTGTGAGTCTACTTGGATGGCAAATGGCCCTGGTTTGCTGCTGAGGTGATGTAAAAATCAGTTCAAGTAGTGGATTGGCGCTAACTTTTATTTTGTCCTTTCCATCTGGTGTAACACATTTGCTTTCGTTGTGAACGCAATGGGAAGTCAACGAAAACAAACAAAAGAATGGGAACCGTGGTATAACTTCCTAGAAAACGGGAATAAAGTGAGTTGTGTTTTCTGCAACTTGACATTCAGCTATRAACGCGAGCGCGCTTTTGCTCACTTCGGATATGGCGCCAAGTCCGAGAGGGCAATTTGTCGTAGTGCGCCGCGAGCTGTGCGACACCGATTTGCAAATTGTGCGAACTTTGTCCCGCAAAGATTGAGTCTCGAGGACATGTACGAAGGAGAACCAATTCCGAATGGTCCATCAAGAGCAAATCCAGTCGCAAGTTCAAGTCAAACCACTCAGAACAAAGTGATGGGAAGGGGCCCCAGTGGAGACCAAATTGAAGGGACTACTATCCTCAAAGGAAATCATCCAGTACAAAGGTCCGAGAGTCTTGCAGCATCGAATTCCATAAGATCTGGGTCATTACAGCAACAACGCATGAGAGATGCTTTGAATATTTCTAAGAGGAAGGAATTGGACGAGAAGTGGGCATCGTGAGGGCAACCTCAGTGGCAAGGTTCGAATATAGTCCACCTTCTTATCATCAACTCAGGACTAAGTTCATTGAACCCAAGAGGTTGCAGGTTGAGAAGAAAATCGAAACCAAAGTTGGTTTTGCAGTGAAGCATTACGGGGTGACAATATGCAGTGATGGCTGGGATGATGTCAACCGGAGGTCATTAATGAATGTGATGATGTCGTGTCCTACCGGTGATGTATTTTTAGGAGCCATTGACACTAGCGGACAGAGGAAGTCGATGCACTACATAGTGGACCAGATGAAAGTGTTCATTGAGAAACTGGGTCCGAAACACGTCACGCAAGTTTGTACGGATAATGCATCGAACATGCTTGGAGCATTGGACGATATTGTTTTAACGTACCCGCACATATTCAAGCAGGGGTGCATGGCACATGCCTTGGATCTTTTGTTGGAAGATTGGGCCAAAATAACAGAATTTAAAGATTCAATTGAGAGGGCAAGAAGATTATGCCACTACATTTGAAACCATCACGTAACCATGTGTGTTTTCCAGGAGTTGAGCCCGAATTTGCAGCTCGTAGTGCCAAACGAGACACGGTTTGCTTGTAATTTGCTCATGATGGACCGACTCAAACTTCTTCAAGGGACTATGGTGCTGCTAATAAACGATGTGCGCGTTAAGAATTACGTAGATGGTCTGCGAAATAGACAACATGGGGAACAAGCACGAACCCTTGGATTTCTTATGGTATCAACCGTTGAGGATGTGGGGTTTTGGCAACGAGTTGTGAATTACATGCACATGACTGAAGACGTGAAAAAGGCATTGCGCATGTTTGATGACAAAAAACCAACTATGCATCAGGCATGGCTTACAATGCACAATTTGAGRGGCCATGTGTTTTCTTTAAGAGAAGCCCCCTTCAACCTACAACCAGATATAACCACCACTTTGGAGGAGACTTTCGAAAATAGGTGGGACATGGTATTTACGGATGTCTATTACGCCGGGGCCCTCCTCAACCTAAATCTCTTGAATAATGCTGTCGGGTACAGAGGAGCGCGCTTTGGGAATACGCGAAGTATCTGGCTACAACTAGGAATAGTTCGCTAAAAAGTTCAGTCGAGTCTTTGGTCTTCAATCTTCAATCTTTAGACTTCAACTTCAATCACGTCCCCGTTGGCCTATCCTGTGGTGGCTGTAAAGAGCCAAGGTAAGGGTGTGTAATAAGAAACAAGTTTTCGGACAGGTAAAACGGGACAGCAAATCACGAGTTGCCGTCCGGATGATGGGATCCTAAATTTCAAACCCACGATGACCAAGAGGCGCCTTTCACCAGTAGGAACAACATAAAAGATCGACCATGTGGGCCATCAACCCCACTTTGTCGAGGAGGGTACGGGACCATACAGTGCTGCTGAGACACCCGACATCCAAGCGACAAGGATGTTTCCCCACCAATGGTGGCATAGAGTTGGAGATCGATGGCTATCTAAGATTGCCGTGCGTATTCTATCGTTGACGTGTTCAGCAAGCTCATGTGAAAGGAATTGGAGTATGTATTCCTTTATCCACAATAGGGTCCGAAATCGATTAGCCCCCGAGAAGGCTAAGTTATTGGTATATATTTATACCAATAGCCGTGTACTCAAGGAAAGACCGGGTGTCAATCCTGTTCGTTGGTATGATGTGAATATCTTATTGGAGGATGAAGATGTAGATGCCCTTGGCCCCGTTCCGATAGGAGAAGCGCCTCGTCGTCGCGAATTTGACGCGATAAGGGCTGCAGAAGAAGAAAAGGCTGATCAAGAAGCAAACCGAGCACTGCGAGCATACCCACCAAATCCAAATTTGTGGAGGGCGGGGGCCGATCACCTTGAAGAAGCCAGAAATTACTACGGAGACGATGATGATGATGTAGATGAGGAAGTGGAGGCGGGTCGCTAGGGCCTTTGGCCAGTAGATCCTCCCCCCCCCCTGGCCCTCAAAATCTAGTCGTTCCGAAAGTGCATCATGTATCATCGTCACTGGAGCGAGTTGTCCCAAATGCGGTAGACACTGAAGATGATAACGTTCCCTCTCACAACGAGAATGACCCCCCTTTGAAAAACGAAGGGAAAAATAGAAATGGCGGTGGGAATCTAGAGAACAATGCAACTCAAAACACTGAAGGATCTGTTAGCGATTGTGATGGCAGTAGGGGGCGCGGAGCAGGACGAGGCCGCGATAGCGGTACAGTGTTCGAAGGACGCCGTGGCCTAAATAATGAGAATACAGAAATGTCACGACTGATCGCTAGAAATGTCGTCAGGGGTCCTTTAACGGGAGGAAGGCGTTTTGACCCTGAACGGAGAGATCCTAGTGATGTTTTTGCGTTTACTGACCCGCTTGAAGACAAAGCACGTATTCCCCCAGGGGTTGCAGTGCGTATTGTTCTTCCTGACCGCAATACATCGGTGCAGCGTTCTCGTAATCCTTCTTCTCCCGCAAGTTCAAGTGCTCACCGTCAACCTTCCCAAGAAGGGTTAGGCTTAGTGGGGAATGCTCAATCAACGCGTCCAAGCATTTCAAATATTACAACGGGTGGTAGACCTCCTACTGCCCCTCGACCCGTAGTTCCCCATCCTGTGGGTGAATATCAACGTAGACGTGGAAGGAGTACCGTCCGCGGAGGAGGAAGGGGTCGTGTAGGTCCAGGAGATCCATTACCTGGAGGCCGTGGTCGACGAAACAACAATGAAGCGTCATCGTCTACGCGTTCTAAACGCCTTTTTTTAGGAATTCGGGTCAGAGACCCGAACGTAGTGATACCGCCATTTTTGGATGTATATGTTCCAGGGGCAACTGCGTCCACTCCAGCATATGTCGTTCCTCGAGTACGAGGAGGACCCACTATAAATTCAGATGCTGAGGACCCTAGAGTTCAACGCCAGAAGAAGTTGAGACGCAATCATATACATGGTGAAATAGCTGTGGATCTTCGAAATGAGAATTCGGAAGTGGAGGGCCACTGGACAACCGACGCTGACGATGTAGAAGATGAACGTGCAACTAGTGAAGGTGGTGAGGATGAAGACGATCCTGATTGTAATGAGGCACCTACAGATGATGATGTGGTCATTCAAAATGCTACATTAGGAGATGATGGGGATCCAGATATACCAGAAGTCCGCAGATCAAGTCGTTCAATAATTGAAGGACACTCAACATTGGATGCACATTGTCATTCCTCATGAGTTTAAGACAGTTGCACCATTTGAAACATGAAGTACTGAAGAGTGAAGATCTACAAGAACATGAAGGAGGGTTTGAGATAACCAATGAAAGAATAGGCATATTTTGAAAGTATAGATTTATTGTGTTGTGAACTTGTTATTGTACTGAACAATGCAAATTTTACAATTTATAAATCTTGTTGGTTATCTGAAATAATGAAGTCTCCAATTGTATTTGAGAAATTATAACATTTTGTAATTTGCCATGCATGTAGACCTTCACAAGTGTGATTATGTTGTTCTGTGAAATAGTAGAAGATGTTGTACACATAATTTTAAGTGCAAGTACAACAGTGGTCAATGAATACATGAAAAGTGAATATTTTTATCAGAATGCATGGAATTAATCATGAATGGGTATATCTCTCCGTGAAAACCCATGGACTTGGCAAGGCGCGGACGGGTCGGGGATAGGGCGTGGACGTCTGCGCCTTGACGAGTCCATCGGCTGACCTGTCCGCGCCCTAGCCGCGTGTCGGGGCACGGACGCCTCCGCCCTGTCGCCTGTCGAGGCGCGGACGCCTCCACCCTGCCGCGTGTCGGGGCGCGGACGCCTTCGCCCTGTCGCTTGTCGAGGCGCGGACGCCTCCGCCCTGTCGCCTGTCGGGGCTCGGACGCCTCTGCCTTGCCGCGTGTCGGGGCGCAGACGTCTGGGCCCTGCCGAGCCTAGGGCGCGGACGTCCACGCCCCCCCCAAGCCTAGGGCGCGCACGTGTTGGAGCGTGCACTATAACACCCTCGTGGGTCCTCAATTTTCTTTGCCAAGTCCACGCCCTACGCCTCACACCTTCGTTTGCACGAGCAACCTTTGGACGTGAGTTTGGTGGGTGATCCGGCTTGGCCTACATASCATCCCCAGTTTTTTAATTTTCTCGGAAGTTTTGGTGGTGCCAAAATATTGTACAATGGCAAGAAAAGGGAGTTCCAATACGGGTCCACGCTCGGTGTTTGTGGACTTGGATGCATTTCCTGAGGTCCAGGTGCCTGCAGTCATGAACGAATCAATGGCTTCAAGGTCATCTAATCCCTCGTCATCCACCAGGTCGAAGCGCAAAAGTCAACCGAATCCTAACTTACCCCCCCACAAATATGTCCTCGAAGCTAGAGCAATAGCAATGACTTTTTTCACACGACGAAGCTTTGCCATGCTGTGTAGAGCTATACTACAACAAAGAAGGTTACCACAAGTTGGATGCTGAATTGCGGCGAGAGTTGGAGACCAAATTCATAGCATCTGAGTGCTTCAACAACTATCAAGATTACTAGTTGCACTCTGAGTGGTTGGATAAGCAGGTTTTGCAGTTGACCACCAATATTGTGGCAAATTGCTGTTATCACGCGAAGAAGAAAGAGGATGGTAGTGATTGGGACATGCATGAGAAGGAATTTGCTTCAAAATTGATGCAAGTTCATAAGTTCGCCCAGCAGTACTCTTTGTCGCGTAGAAAGAAACTAGCACCATGGAAAGCGACGCTTGAAGATCAAATACGCGCTCATTGTGTGAGCGGAACTTTCAAGTGGCTGGAAAGTTGTGTGAAAGTGATTCCCATGCCAAACCAAATCGCGACTGGTTCATATGGAATTGTCAGAAAGGTCATGCTCACAAGACTGCAAAGCATTCCCAGTTGGATCTGCTTTGCCGGGAAGTCTTTGAAGACCTCAAATGAGAAGGATAAGCGCCGGGCTATTGTGAGTGAGGCGGGGGGGTGCCCAGTGATACATCCTAGTATCATACGACTTGCATACATACATCCCAAAACGATGGAAGGCTACATTCTATGGTGGAATGGAGGTTCATTAATTTCTTTCTGGGTCAAATGCAATTCAAAAGTGAGCGAAGCATTGGACGTAGACCAAATCACAAGACAACACGATACGGGTTTGACACAGGAAGAACTGGGTTGGGTTGCAACGTATCGAAGAAATTGCGTGAACTTGGCTCTCTCATTGCTTGTCACTGTGGAAAAATGTCATGAAGCTCAGTATTTACACAATGACATTGCAACAAAAATGACAGTTTCCAGTGTTTCTTGACAACGAAAAATGGCCTCGAGGCTTTAGGGATTAATGGGGTTTACAATTAAAATCATTCCCCTTCAAACTAAAAGAATACGAGTCCATGGAGCAAGCCAGGAAGGTTCCTCTTCCTTTACTTTGACATTCACACCCTCACTACATTTGTCTGCGCCTCGACAGAAATCCGTCCGTGCCCCAACTGACACTCGTCCGTGCCCCGACAGAAACCCGTCCGCGCCACGGCTGAAAGTTGTTCGCGCCCTGATCTCGTCCGCGCCCCGACAAGAACACGTCCGCGCCCTGTCCGTTGTCCGCGCCCCAACTGAAGCCCGTCCGCGCCCCGACAAAATCCCGTCCGTGCCCCGACCTCGTCCGCGCCCCCCACTGCTGATGTCCGCGCCCTAGCAAGCAGTCGTCCATGCCCTCGCTGCCATGCACGCCCTAGCTCTGGCGTCCACGCCCTCTATCCTACTTGGCAGCCAGGTGGCATCACAGTTACAGCCACATCACCAATTTTTTTTATTAATAAAAGTCAACTTATTGTTGACCACATCGGATGGGCGAGACCTCTACCGGACGGGCGAACCGGACGTTCTCCCGGTATGACAACCTTGAGCTCGGGCAGCATGTGCAAAACTCTTCCTATGATTGTGAAATTTGGTGCCTAGATCAAAAGTTATGTTGCCTTGAATTTTGTGGGCAACTCAAGCAGCATGTGCAAAACTCTTTCTATGATTATTTGAAATTTGGTGGATATATACTATGTAGCTTACATAAAACAAGATGCAAATGTCAAAAAAAGTAACCATGCGTAGTATAAAAATCTCATTCTAGAAGGAGTAAACGTTTCCAAGCGCTGTCAGGCAAGGTTGGAAAAAATCTTTTTCATCTAACTTCAAACGTTATAATCTTTCAATCCGTGCAGTCAAAAATTTTGAAATTTTTTCCACACATTTCCATAGGAGTCTAGTACAAATTTGTATGGTATACTATTGAAAAAAAAAACTTTTTTCTATCATCTTTTTCTTGTTGCCCTAAAAAGTGGTAGTTTGTGACAATTTTTGCCCAAAGTATGCCTCGGTACTTAGTTAGGGGTTAAGGTAGGAGGTTCATTAACCATTCATCTAAGGGCTAGTCCACCTCTTCCATGTATTTCTTTTTGAGAAAACATTTTTAGTTTTTGCTTGCTTTATGTATTTCTTTTCAAGAGAATATTCTTAATTTTTTTTAGACAAAAAATTATTAAAAACATTTTTAGCTTCCGCTTGCTTTATGTATTTCTCAAGAGAATATTTTTAGCTTATCTTTAGACAAAAAAAAAAGATTATGATTGTAGCACAAGTTCTTTCATATGTTCTGAAGCATTTCTGAATTACTTATGAATTTTTAAACAAGATGAGTCTCCACTTGATTTATGTTTTTTTTTTCAAGAAAATGTTTTTAGCTTTTTTTTAGACAAAAAAAAATAGATTATGATTGTAGCACAAGTTGTTTCATATGTTTTGAATCATTTTTGAATTACTTATGAATTTTTAAACAAGTTGAGTTATAGGTCCCTATTTATGACTCTAGGTCTTCTATAAATTGACCATAGGTTATATATATATATATATATATATATATATATATATATATATATAATTGTTTTTATCGATCCATTTAATGACTATAGAAGGTCCATTTAAAGATCATCTCACATCCATTTCAAGCGAGAAATAGTCTATATAGGTGGTTCTATATAAAATTGTTTTTATCGATCCATTCAATGATTATAGAAGGTTAGTTTAAAGACCATCTCACATCCAATATGGGTGGTTCTATATAAAATTGTTTTTATCGATCCATTCAATGACTATAGAAGGACCATTTAAAGACCATCTCACATCCATTTCAAGCAAGAACAATCTATATAGGTGGTTCTAAATGCCATTATCAATCCATTCAATGACTATAGAAGGACCATTTAAAGACCATCTCACATCCATTTCAAGCAAGAACAATCTATAGGTGGTTCTAAATGCCAGCTTGCTTTTAGAGCCTCCTACCTTAGGTGGTGAAATTGGGAAAAAAACCAATTGCAATTTGAAAACATTACAAAAACTCCAAGAAAAAATCTATGAAATTTCTATTTAGAGAAAAAGATAGAGAAAGACTCAATACTTGGAAAAACAGTTGAATACTCCCATATTAACCATTTTTATTTTTTGAAACATACGAGCCTTGCAGGTTGCAGCATGACAACCGTGTTGAAGAACACTTGCGAGGGGATTCCGTCAGGTGGTTTACCAGGTATCGAACCCGCAACCACCCCATTCGGATTGGGTACCTTACTACCATCATCTGGTACTTTAGGGTCGTCTCGGACCATATTAACCGTTTTTTCAAGTACGGAGTCTGATTATTTTCTCTTGTCTTTTATTAGGTAGAAATTTTAGGAGAATAGTTGGGAGAGGTCAAGAAGTATTCCAAACACTCGAGAACTATTCCAAACACTGAATTGAGTCCGTTCTCAAAGAAAAACGAATCCAAGCAAATTGCTTGTTTTTTTTTGAAAATGTTAGATTTGAAAATAAAAAAAATGCTAGAATTACTAATAATTGAATAGATGAAAAATAATGGGAAAGAACAAGATAAAAAGTGCTGCCTGCTATCAATGGAATGGAATGTGAGAATGATTATTAACTCAGTCCTGTTGCTAAGCCAATCATTTATTTAGACGCAGTTGACCCTAACAACTCGTCACCTACATCGAAAAAAAAATACCAACTGCTAATAATAACTGGTAAATTCCATTGCAGTGAATGCTCCAGCCAGCACCCCACAAATGGAATGTCAACGTGTGATTCTCAGGATAACTGTAGCCGTGTTAGTAGCTTATCCAGCCTTGAAAAGCTGTTTCTTTAGGCTTGAAATTGAATCCCAGGCCCCAGGGTGCACCAAGCTCCCTTGRATCTTGCACATTGATCCAATCTCCTTATCTTCTTGGAGGGGAAGATGCCAATCTTTACTTTGTGACGGAGGATCAGATCATGGCGACGGAGTCTCTCTCACTTGGATGAAGTCAATGAAGTTTTAGTAAGTGATGAGTTTCAAATCATGGTTTCAAATGGCGGAATTCATGACGGACTTTGGTACTTTGCAGGGCACTTGGCACTGCATGATTGAAACGTAACTCCTAAATAATACCAGTCCTAAGTATTGTTTAGAGCTTTCATTGTGTTGCTGAATTTCCCTCTAATTTTTGTTAAATTGGCAGACTTTGACACACTTTCAGGACGCGCGACTGACTGTGTGTTGATGTATCACATATATTCGGCACAATTTTGAGCGCTACAGTAGATAGAATCTCTCCAATTTAACGAAACTGACGTTACCAATTACTTACGTAATGCTTTTCTCATAAATTAATGCGAGCATCATTGTGCATGTATCTAGTCTATGCTTCAAGCAATTAATTAGCAATCAGCAATGAATTTGACATTTGAGTTAGCTCATCTGACGAACAGAACGGTCCCGCTGGTCTTGAGTTGAAGCAGATCTGGACAACAGATCGTAATTGAGCGCGCCGAATGCAAATGCCGAGTAGCAGGGCTCCTGAAGTTTCTCGTAACTTAATCTGCCGAAAATAAAATAAAGTACTACTCAATCTCGGACTCCTGAAGGAATTATGGACGCCAGAAAAGAACTGAAGATGAACTCACGTAAAATAGTCTAGTGGATGGCCAATCACCCCAATCTGATCAGAAAAACTTTGAGAATCTCCAATGTTGGTTATTATGTACAGTATAATAAGGGTCGTCACGGCTTCTTCACCTCCGCAGGGTTTCCCTGAGAATGGAGTAGTGGCGAGTAAGTACAGGCTGTGCTCGGAAGGTGGACCTAGAATTCTTCAAGAATTCGGAGTGCCATTTCTTCTCCTGCTGAGGTGAAGAAACGGCACTTTCGATGGTTTTCTAGGGGAATTTTTTATCTTGCGGACCTGTCTTTCATCCTCCCACCCTCCCACTACGCTGCTTGCAGGTAAATGGATTCACAGGTTTTGATTCTCAATGCTCCTCACAGCAAAAAGGGGTGTCACACCTCCTCCGTGCACAACCGCTCCCCATTGGCTCCTTCTTTCTCTCGCCAACTCTCAATTCTCCAAGAAAATTGAAGTCTTGGAGAAGCCGTGACTACCCCTAATGAGGACAAGCCCACTGTTTGGTTCTGCAAAAGGTGAAGCCGGCAAGTATATCAAAACCATGCGGTGTCATTACCCAAGTGGTGGAGATGGAAATTGAATGAGACAAATGATGGAACATTTCAATGCCGACATCTAAGCTGCCATGTGGACAATCCTCTCACCAGCATTGAAAGCTTTTTTCTTTCAGTATGGGGCAATGCGTCTGATTCCGCGACAAATGCTGAAACCTAATCCTCACCAGCTTTGAAATCTTTTTCTTTTATTGTGTGCAATGCGTCTGATTCCTCGACAAATGCTGAAACCCACTGCACCCATATTTCGAAACGTGAGCTGGCTTGTGCTGATTATTGGAATACTCATTTCAATGTGAGCTGGCTGTGCGGTTTTTTACTGGAATACTCATTCAACTCACTCATTCAAACAATGGATTGCGTTTCTGCATGTCTGGGCTTAAAATTTCGTTTTCAATCGGGCACTTGAAAGTCCTAGTTTTTTAGAGTTTTTAATTGGGGACTTGGAAGTCCTATTTTTTTAGAGTTTTCAATCGGGCACTTGCAACTTCACAATTTTTTGCACTCTGAAATACGTAACCATTTTCACGAATCTGACCGTTTGAGATTCTAGGAGAACGATGAATTCATGCCATCTTGAGGCTGAGCTTCAGTGTGTTAAAACTGGCTGCAATGTGCTTGGTAAAGGTGCTAGCAATTCTTAGGAAGCGATGGAGCCTTTAGTTAGCAAACTCGCTGTGCTCAGTGAAAAATCGACACAAGTTAGGGTAAACTATTCCATTCTAGTCCAAACTCCCGTTACAGACATCTAGGAAAAGCCCCATCAGTTTAGATTGTTTGCATTGGAAAACAAAATTACAAATGAAGGAACTAATTGCTTACTTTAGGACGTTGATTGTACAAAATGAGGATAACATGTTTTTGGAATGGGCAAAATCAATGCTTAATTACCAGTACAGATTGTCATCAATTCACTCTTAGTTATCTTACTTCAAAGCAATGCAAATCAATCCATTTGCGCCAGAGAAGTTAGCAGTCTGTAGTAAAATTGAGGTCATTAAGGACTGGATGGGCATGGGTTGGGTCACTTCCAAGCCTCTCATCAGTTTGCAGGACAGTTGCAGAAGTGTCCACTGTCCAGTAGGGCCAAGACAGGAATTAGATGATGCTATATAAACTTAGTTGCATGGCATTGAAAAGAATCTGAAACTATTTGTTAGGAAGTTGTGAATGATACTGAAAATTAATGGGTTACAGAAACCATTTTCTTGCTCGAGATGAGCCAGTGCACTATGTGATGTAAAGATTGCTGAAGGCCTTATTCATTAAAATCAAACAACCTACACATTTTGAGACTTCATCCCTAAAACAATTATAGTGATTTATCGTAGAGTCAATGATAAGATGAGACTTGCAATCTTTGGGCAATCAAAGATTTTTATATATTTGTATATATTAAAGTCTCAAATTATCAATTGGTCTCAAAATTGAAGAGTTGTGACGATTTATCTTCAAGTTGACGATAAAATTGAGACTACACTTTGTCCAAATATAACAAATAATGCCTTAGTTGGTTGTGCTAAGTTGTAGGTATGGCCACAACACCAAGCATTCTTCAATCAAAATGAAGTTAAATGAGGTTCAAAATTGAAGGTGCTATTTCCCAACACAACCAGTGAGCAGCTGATCGATGCCACGTACACCCGAAAATTGGACAGACCTGCTGGCAAGTTTCATGCATTTCTCATTTGCCTGTGAAATTATAATTCTTTCTTGAAATAATCAAATGAATATATGCAATACGTCGACCCTTCCAGCATGCACGTAAAATCAACAACTGTAGGCATGAGTGGAAATGAAGGTGGTTCTCTTTGATTGAGGTGTGGGTTTGCAAAACATCAATGAACAATTCAATACACAACAAAAGTGTACCAAATATGAGGTGGGTATGGCAATGCAAAAGAAGTAGGATTTTCATTTGATGTTTTGTGAGTTTACCAATGGCACAGCCGAAATCAATGCTGAAGTTTCTAGAACGTACTCTGAGCAGAATCCCATGGTAGATGTTCAAGACACAGACACTTGCTTGTCTAATGTGCCTGCAGGCATTCAGATCTTTTGTTACTGATTAAATATCAGTTACCAGTAACTTACCTATCCAGATTGAAGCTTCATGCTTTATTTTGTTCAATCTTCCTCAGTTGGTCAGTGGAGGGATTAAGAAGAATTCCATAATGATTAAGGAGGGAATTGAAATTGAATGTGATACTAAGGTAGGAGGTCCTAAAATAGAGCAGGTTCTAAAACCAATCAGGCTTTGGAGGTACATTTTGCACTCTCCAATGTACAAGCGGTCTACACTTGAGGAGGTGGTCAGTTTTAGAGCTCATTGAAATGCACTTTTGTGCAACTTCAAAAATTCATAACTAATTCCACAAAGCTCCAAAAAATATGAAAGGACTTGGGTTAATTGCCAATTCCACTTGTCTTTCAAGGAAAATTTACTAAAAATTATTTCAAGCACTTCCACCTTGCCAAAATTTAGCTTCAACCCTTAGATGGGTGCTTTATGGACCTCCTACCTTAGGGTACAACTATACAATTGAAAATGGAGTTTTCAGTTTGCTTTTCCAGGGGAAAAAAATTTCACTACTACCAACTTTGACATAGTCCCCCGAGTGAAAAGTGATTCATTGACCATGAATTTTTTTTGCATGAGATCATATCTTTTTTAATAACATGCATACCAAGTTTGGAGGTTTAAAAATTCATAGAAATGGAGATATTCTAAATCTACCAATGCACATGTATGTTCTTCATTAGCCTCAATCATTGCTTGTAACCTTGAGGGCATAGAATGACAAATCAAGGAGCTCATCTTAAATATACCTCCCCTTTGTTTCAATGTTTGGTGCATTCTCTTTATTTGAGCTCCATTCTCTTTCTAGCAAGGACATATCTTGGCCATGATAGACAACATCTTTTAGAATCTTCAAAAGGTTTTGAAGTGAGTTGAAAACTTAGAGATCTAAGAATTTGTAAGGTCCTCAACAAGGTGTATTTTTCTCCATTCTTCAAATAATTTGCTTCAATCAATGGATATGCCATCTTTCATGAGCCCTTCAACTAATCCACCCTAATCATAAAGATGTATGGATATTCTTAAATATAGTTACTATGTAAATTGATGAATTGGCAATTTTTTAAATATTAATTTGTTTATATTCATTCTCACAAATATAATCATAAAGTTGTATGGATCCTTTTAAATATAGGAACTATGTAAATTGATGAATAGGGCTCATATGCAATTTTTCAAATATTAATTTGTCTATAATCATTCTCACAAATATACATGCTATCATTTTCACAAATATACATGCTATCATTTTCACAAATATACTTTCTTGCAATGACCCATATAGTAAATTGTAGAAAAAAGTAGAAAATGATTCAAAACACTAAATTGTTATGAATTTATTTATGGAATTGAAAAATACCAATTCCAATGGTTGTAATGTTGCAATTAACAATCTACATCCAATTATTTTAGTTTGTATTCAAAAACATTAAAAATCGAATTAAATAAAGGATTTCGAAGATTATTATAGAGCAGAGAATCCATAAGTGCCTCCAAACTATAACTCCTCATAACTATCATCTCTTTAATCAAAATAGAATGATTCAAAGCTTTCTATGAACATGTAAATTTGAAAAAACAATTGCAATTCAATTTCTTAAAAAAAAGGTTCTTAAAGAATTTTGTAAGTTGTCCGAGCTGCCCGCCAAGCAATGAAAACTACATATCAAGCAATAACTTTTTAACTGTGTAGTCAAAAGCTATGAAAATTGTTGTACCTTAATTCAATTAATTGCAATGCCTTAATCACTAAATGCCTAAGGCACCAAAATGTGGTGTCAACAAAACTTTGAAGTTGAAAAAAACCTAACTAAGCTTCTATTTTTAGTAATTTATATTTTGATAGATGCCTATTAAGCTCTAGCTTTAGCATCAAAAATCCGATCTAGAAAATAAATGACTATAATTTTCTACTCAAGATTATGTGCAAGGGTACTTTGTGTAATGTTGACTTTTCCTAGTGTTGAGGGCTCTTGGAAATGAGCCTCAAATACACTAGATCTTGGAGACAAAATTGCTTAAGAAATTTATTTAAGAAAACTGTAGAGTAGATTTTGAGGAACTGCAAATTGATTGAGGTTGTAAATGCCATGCCCTATAGCCTCATATATTTTGATTGACGAACTTTTTAGATTCATCATGTAAAAAGTGGATTGAATTTTTTTTGTAGTTTTGACACCCTCTTGGTTAGACATTATAATCATTCAACTCATAAGTGATATTGTTATGTTTTCTTTTCCAATGTAATCTCTAACATGTCTAGTTTGAATTTGTACGGTTACAATTCAAAAAAATTGATACAATTTATCAAAATATTGTTTTCTTGTTCAACTTGGAGCAAATTTTTACACTAAAAATAGGCCTTGGGCATTTAGGGGTTAAGCATTTTCACATATTGTGTGAAAATTTGAAAGAAAAAAAAATAAAAATTTTGTTTGTAGTGAGTTGGCCAAATTGCTATATTGCCAAAAAAAATGACGTTTGGTCCTTAGAGGTTGACATAGAGATGATCTCATGCAAAAAATTCATGATATATGAACAATTTTTTAGCCTTCAAGACAATGCCAAAAGTTGGCAATTTTTTTTAAAAATTCTTGGAAATGTAGAATTGCCATTTGACTGGTACGCTATAATACATTTGAATTTGCAAGGTTTCTATTAACCTAATGGAATATACTTAACTCAATTTTATTTCTTATGTAAGGTTGTCCATCTTGACACGATGTTGGCTTTTTCCCGACACAATGTTGGCTATTGCAATGGGCAATGGGCTCATATTGAAGTAAGGTAGGAACAACCAATGACGTCAATGTACCACTAATGGCATTAAATTCTATATAAGAGCATCCCCGCGACAACTCAAGGTATGATGCAAATTGGGTAAGTAGTCGGATCAACTTGGCCATTTTAATTGCCCCACGGCATGCACGGCCGAGCCAAAAAAGTGGCCGGGCCCGGCCAAATTTGATGAAGACCCAGCTAAGTGGAGAGGCTTCACGGCATGGACTTGGTATGATCATTTTTTGTTTTTAATTACAAGTTTTGAGGCACTTTTGAATTGAAAAATCTTTTGTCTTGTGAGCTCTCATGAGATGACGCCTTGTAAACTAAAGAAATCCGGTTCCTTGTGTTAGTTGCCCGCATTGAGGGTGGGACACAATTACTAAACCGAGCCCAAGCTCATTCCATGACTCGGCAAGTGGTCCTTGGCTGGGCCATTTCTGTGCGCCAGGCGTGGCAATGCTTTAAGGCATTTTAGAACATACATGTAAGAAGATTAATTATAAATAGCTTATCATTTAGGTTAAAAAAAATAGCTATCAATGGTCTACCTACATTTAAGTTCTGAAATGACTACCATTTGTAGAAACTGATGCCATTGAATGCTCCTACCTTAACCCCTAAAGTCCCATTGTCCCCTCTGGGAACAAAATGATTTTCGAGTAGGTTCCTATGGTCTCAATATATGTCCTAATCTTCTGAATTTTTGAGAGAAGATAGGAAAACACATTAGCTTTCCAAAAATATAATGTTCATTTCAATTGGAGTCCGGGAGCAAAAGTTATGGCATAAAAAGCCCTTTTTTTAGGTCGGCGGGTAGAAATTAACTTTTAAGAAAACTTTGAATTAATTTTTTTTAATTTTTTTTTTGTATTATTTGTATTTTTGCCTACACGGGAAGCTTTGATTCATTGATTCCATTTGAGTTTGTTATGCAAAAGTTATGAACAATCTTAGATTTTGGGCAATTAAAGCATCTTTTAGAAAAAATAACATGTAGGATTCATTTCTGATCTTGATTTTCACCATTTGAAAAAAACAAAAAGTTGCACAAGGTTGAGATCTCTTGCTAAAACAATCCCACCGTTAAGATTAGTGTATTTCAATTCCATCTTAGAGCTATTAATAATTTAAATTTTCCTTCAAACTTGAACCTACTTTTACTTAACAATTTTTTAATGAGAGAAAATTACGTGTATTTCGTTGAATTTTTTTTCCCAGATTCTCAACTCAATTTTTTATCATTTAAAAAAAGAAATTCAAAATCAATAGAGAAAAAATCATAAGTTATGAAGGTTCAAAGCCAAAAAATGTAGTTGGACAAGTTGCAAAAAAACTTGTTTCCTTTACTTTAAACACAAATATCTTGCAATCTGCATGGCCAAAGTTTGTGAAATTTTTGCCACACATTCTTATGAAAGTCTAGTACAAGATCCTATGGTTAAATATGCCAAAAAAATATTTAATATTTTTTTTTTGTCTCTTTGCTTTAGAAATGGCAGTTTTGAGTGGTTTTTGATGGAAATAAGGCCTTGGGACTTTAGGGGTTAACTGAGAGTGTGTGACTTGTGTAGATGGATGTGTGAGTGATGTCGGGTGACTGACACTCAGACACCATTGTTGTGTTGAACGGAAGCTGCAGAAAAATGCAGCCTGGACGGTACGCACGAGGAACTAAAGATTGGGATCGCTGAGCGGTGCAGCGGTRCCTTCTAGGGAAGGCAAATATTAACATGATTCACTAAGTTAGACAGTGCTGCTGTCCAATGACAAAAAGGAGTTGGGCCCTCTTCCTTCCTTCTAAGTTAAATAAAATGGCATCAAGGACATGAGGTTGAGCCCTGCGCCAAGTCTTGTCACCTTCCAATTCCGCAATGTACCTGTACGATTTGAAACTCCCGGCCCTGGCATCTACGGTAGTACAGTACTTCTCAACAGTGTGGGACATGATCCGTAGACYGGGCAGCTCACAATGTTCGGTAGAACCACCGGTTAGCCGGTGGAATTTGGCAAAAAATTTGGTTGCGATTTGAAACCATCAGAAAAAACCTATTTGGAGTAAAAAATAGAGAAAATCTGGACTCAAATTCAATTAAGGAATTGAAAAAAAAACATAGTTGGTAAAACTCCAAAAAAATATCCCAAATGTTAAGTACCTGTAAAACTAGCTGTTTTAATTGAAGGGGGGCTCTCGCCCACCTCCTCAGCTTCATCGGCTTTGAAAGCTGTAAAACTAGCTGGGATGCTCCAATCGAACCCCAGCTACTAATAATTCTGTCACCAATGCCCAAAATTCAATTGCAAAATTCTTCTAAGTATACGCACTAACATACATTACTGCTAACCCAATAGCTTTTCATTCCTTGAAATAGCCACAAATAACCACAAATTTTAAAATGTTGGGTGAGTAGGAATAGTCACAAAGAACAAAACATGGGCCCCCAGAAGTTTGCTACTAACAATAGATCATTTTCAATAAGAAGTCACCCAGCTCCTGATCTCTGGAATGTAAAACCCTAATTAGCGAATCCTTAGAACCAATCGGGGGTTCGCTTTGGCCGTGAGTTACGTTTGCGTCCAGCACTCCAGCCCCCGCCGTTAAGTTACTCGGGTGCTGCACCGCAATCGACCAGCAAATCTACAACTGATTCGATTTCCACCTCCCACGGGAGCACTGGGCTGCCTAGCTGTTCGATTGTTAATTTATACAGATCGATACCGTAGAATCGAAGAGGCTAGGGGCAGCAAACACGAGGCCCGGCTGCCACCTATAAATTTCATTTGATTGCTTCAATTCTGCTGCAGGACAGGAAATATATGGATCGATCCACGGCCTCGCTCACGGGGATTGTCCGCCAGCTACAATATATAGCTAGTCACTCGATCGATCCAAGGCGGGGCTGACGGACGAGCTCCAAGCTAAGCAACCAGGGATCGAAGATGCATGAGCACTGCACTACTGCAGCTAGATGACGAGAGACTGAGTTGAAAGGACTTCACTTGTAAGTAAGTAAGTTTAGACTGTACGTTCAGGCCTCGCTCTCAGATCAGATCACGAGCTCCGTCGTCCTCGGGAGCCGGACTCAATTGACTCTATCGTACTAGCTAGCTAGCTAGCTCCTTGGCAATGGAATGACAATTTCATTCACTTCCCAGTGGGCAGACGGAGCAAGCTCAAGATTCTGCTCCAGAAGCAATGCAAGAGAGTAGTACGTACAGTACTAGTCCAAATGCATCTGCTTCGATCTAGGACCAGGTACGTACGTGCTGGTCCCTGCTCTCTGGAAAAATATCTATAACAACATCGATCAGTGTGATCATACAAGATTCATAGAAAAGGTATCTCTGTCAGTGTCAAACTTGGCCCATCACCATTCATGCACCTCCCTGTTGGATCCTGCTGGATAACAAGCTTTTTGCACGTGGACAAAAATTTGAGTACGCACCAACGAAAAACAAGAACGGTGTGATCCGTCCTAGGGAAACAACAATATGAAATTATTGACGATGGATACCGAATACAGAAATTAACCCCGAAAGTCCCAACTTCCAAGGCCATTTTTCTGTCAAAAACCACTGAAAACTACCATTTTTGTTGCATTCACCCAAGAAAACAAAATAAGAATATTTCTTGAAATCTAACCATAGGATCTTGTACTTCATTTGTCTTAGATCATGTAGTAAAACTTTGATGAAGTTTGACCTCATAGATTGGAAGATATTAGCATTCAAAGTTGATAAAGAAAGCTTTTTGAAACACTTGCTGGGTGATTGCAAGAAACACTTCACGTTTTTGTCTCAAAAATGCAGTTTTTGGCCATAGTATTAGCAGTACTCGGTCATACTACTGGAACTAATGAACTATGTGTCAGTGGCGCGCCTATCAATGTACACCGTTGATTTTGGGCCCCTGCAGATCTATGCCATTGATTTAGTACTATACAGTACTATGTAGTCCTATAGAGTGCTATGGAGTACTACAGAAGCCATTGGGAGCAGAAAATAGCAAAAAAGGGGTATGTGGCCTTTTCATTTTTAATAATTCAAAAAAAATTTAAAAAATTATTCAAAACAATCCACTTTGCTAGAGAAGATTACGCTTGCATTGCACTAAAAAAAGCATGTAGGAAATTTTTTCCCTCTTCATAGCCTTTGCACAAAGGAAGGTCACTTTGACCCCATATGTGTAATCCACGTATTGCTATTTTCATAAAACCTCATCATGAGTCCTTTCAATGTTAATAGACCTCCAACATATTCAATTTGTAGATTCTAATTCACATTTTTGGGTCAAAAATAGGACTAAAAACCCCAAAATTGGCCAAGGTAGACACCAAATTGGGGGTAGATTAAAAATAGTAAAGTAATTTTGAAAATTTTGAAAAAATTACGCAATGTCTGCAATTACCATATTTACCTTTATTTCAAGTTTCATCCTAAATTGACAAAAAATGTAAAAGTTATGAGCAAAAAACCACTTGTGCAAGGGCAAGGGGACAAAAAAAGGACAAGTGTTTCTTGCAATCACCTTGCTTGCAATTTCAAATGACTTCAACTGCCATTTGTGGAATTTTTTTGCACTAAAGACTTTGAATTTAAAATCTTTTATGTTGAAGAATTGAGTTGAAGGTCTAGAAAAAAAATGAGAAAAAAAAAAATTGTTAAGTAGAAGTAGGTTGAAGATTGAAAGAAAAATCAAATGGTTAATAGCTCTAAGATGGGATTGAAACACAATAATCCCAATGGTCAGATTTTTCTAGAAAATAAAATTCACCTTTTACAACAATTTGTTTTGAAAAATTGTGAAAATTACATTTGGAACTGAATTCTATAAGGGTTGTTTTCAAGAAGATGCTTAGATTGCTCAAAAAACAAGATTGTACATAACTTTCTCATTACTAGTCCAAATAGATTGAATCAAAGATTCACATGTAGACAAAAATATATAATTTTAGAAAAAACAGATTAAGTTAAATTTTGAATTTTTGCAAAAAAATTTTGCTGCTCGCCGAGTTCAATTTTGGGCTTTTTGTAGTATAAATTTTGTTGCCAAGCACCAATTGAAATAAAATTATATTCTCCCAATGCTAATTAGTTGTTTTACTTTATGAAAAAATATCAAAAAGTTTTATAAAAATCAAGGTCACAAGAACCTACCTGAAATCCAATAAGTCCCCCGAGGGGACAATGGGATTTTAGGAGTTAAACAAAGAAAATATTGAATCAACACTATGTGAAATTTGTTGAGTTTTAACAGCTATTTTTATTTTAAAATGGGAATCCCTAAGCATGTTGTTGGCTAGTGGCCCTTTGGAGGCCTAATTTTTTTTCTAATGTGTGTCAATAATATGTGTTCCAATGACTTCAACTTTGAAAATTTGCAGTATGTATTGTTTATACACACTCTAATATTAAAAAAAAAATCCTCAAATCAATGACACTCTCTTTTGATTTCATTTGTGAACTTCATGATCTTGTACCATATTTTGTGCCACGTTTTTTTTTCAAGATTTCATCACCTCTCCTACCTATTGTGGGCCTCGAATAGCAAATATGAATTCAAAATTTCTTTATCGTATCATGGGTGACAAACAAAATAATCCATTGTTTTTCACAGTGATAATGAAGGACAATAACAATTAGCTTACACATGAGTCCAAGGGGGAGGCTTCATGCTACTTGAAGTAATAATAGGCTCTTGTCGATCATAGATAAACAAAAAGAGAAGATTGACTCCATATTTGTCTGATATCAATGGACAATCCCATTGGTGGAGACTAGTCAATCTTGAGGGAATCTAATGCATATGAAATTTTGGTTGTATCCCACCCCACCCTCATCAAAGTGCCGTGGTAGCAATGTTTTCCCACACACCGATACGTGTAAGGAGGCCCAGCCACGTGAGGCGAACGTCATCGTTTGTCCCTACGAATCTTTGTTTCTATGACTCCACCGTCCCTTTTCAAACTGAAGAGAAAAGAGAGTTACGTTAGTATGCAACTGGTATAGAGCCAAGCGATTGCTTCTTCCGAGTGATGCTCTCGATCAATGAGGTAGCAACGGAGCTTTAAATTATGTATTCCAAGTTCCAGGAGGCTACCGATTGGGTTCTGAAATGATAATACTGTGTACTGTAACTTACTCCGTTTCATTTGTGTCCCAAAAAAATAAAAATAAATGATCCTGTATACTAGAGGGACCCATTACTAACCGGCGCCCCATCATCAATCAATACGGTGTTGTATTTCCAACCAAGGCTGGAACAAATTTCAATTTTCTCCGTGGAATTTGAGTTTTTGATTTTTTCATAGTTGGGACCAATGAGTTCATGACACATAAGTGAGCAAGAAAGAAGGAAGAAATGAGCGAGAAAGTAATTCTTGAATGATCGGAATTGGATGATTCTAGATGTTGATCATGGGGCAAGCCCAACTTTGGCCTTTCAAAATTCATAGTAGTTTCATTGTAAGAGAATGATAAAGTTACCAAAATTTTTTGCAATTTCCATCATTTCAGTCAATGCACCTCTGAAAATATTTGCTTTGCCTATCACTACCCTAGATCATGTTCATAATTGCTTATTTGATCGGTTATGGGTCCCTCTACCATATATACAGAGATATAATAGAGAATTGTAAGGTAAAAGGCTCGAGAACAGTTTGGGCATTAAGAACCACCCACCCCATAAATGTACACGGTTTGTACATGCTGTTTTTTCATAGCCTTTACTGATGTACTAAAAGTGTACATTTCAGGGGTGGGCAGTTTTGGAGCCCTATGTTAGTTCAACTTCAAAATTTCATAACTTATTCAAAAATGATCCAAAAAATATGAAACGACTTGGGTTAGATGCCAACTCCTCTTCTCTTTGAAGGAAAATTCACTGAAAAATATTTTGAGAAGTTTCACCTGCCTAAAATTCAGTTCCAGTGCTTAGATGGTTGGTTTATGGACCTTCTACCTTAGTAGTTAACTGAACTTATTTGTGTTTCCTGCAGGCGGCGGGGGAAGACTGTCGATCTGTCAGACGAATATTGTCCCCAAGTACTGGCCGGCAACAAAAGCCAAATGTCGCTCACACCGCAGCCAAATGTACAGGACGAGTGTACGCTGCTCGCACAACAGCCAAATGCGGCTCTTAACCCCGAGCGACCGACAGGCCGACATGAGGCTCATTCTCACCAGTTTGGATGTCTCTTATTACACCACTTGAGGCTCGAGGTGAAGCGCACCAATCACCGTCTTTGTATCCATTCAATGTATCCTAGACTTCCACTAAATGTGCCCCCGGGGTTCCATCAAATTGTCCTTCACACAAGTGTCATTAAATTGTCCCCTTCTTCACTTGCTATTGGTTCACTGCTGATTTTGTCAGATTTTGGTTTCAGATCCAGCTATATATGACGATTTCAGTGGTCTAGGGAACTGCCACTTTGAAAATTCATAAAAATTGCATGCCGTACCCGAAAATTTTAATTTTTTTTTTAAAATTCACAATTTTCAATTTCTGATACTCCAAGAATATTTTTTCTGCCGAAAGGTGCCTCCAACTATGCTGAATTGCTTACATTGATGATTTTGGGTGTTTCTAATGTAACTTAGTTTTGGATTGCCGAGGCATCGTCTAGCTAGTCACTCCAAAAAAATGGTGTTCTTTTCGAATTTCAACACTTTTTTGACATTGCGCCATTTCCACCATTTCCACCATTTCCAATCTATAGACTATTGTCTTTGCTTGAAGTTATGGCACAATCTCGAGAGTAGTTGTGGCTCATTATTATTGGTTGCAAGGCTCTCAATACTACAATTAGCCCTTGGTTGATTTTGCAATTAGCCTATTGACTATTGTCAGAAATAAAAAGATCTATATCACATTATCACCATAATACGTCCATTCGTCCAAGATATTCTTCCACTAAAAAATTCATAGTAATTTTGTTTCATGTAATAAAATTTTGGAAAAATATGCAATCCTTCCAAACTCTATTGTTGTATATGGGAAAAATTTCACATTAAAAAAACTTTCCCTCCAAATATGCATAATTGCTTATTTGATCTGAAATGGGTTGCCTCCCTTAGTGCCAAAAAATGTGTTGGGAAATTTTTGCTGTCAAAAAGAATGTTGGAAAAAACGGCCAAAAGAGTTTTTAGTGCCTAACACGAATTAAAGCATTATTCCATATTAGCCTGCACTCTTGCACTTTTTGGGTGCCTTACCCAAAAGCGCTATTCAGTATTTTCTTAAACTTTCACATTTATATTAATTTACTCAATCATTTATTAAAAGCGATGGATAAACGTGAGGTAATTTTGAGAATTTTTCAATATGTACCCATTAGGAGATACTGAACTATGAAAATTTCATCATGGATTCACACAATAGATAAGGCAATGTAAATAAAATTGAAGGCATTCAAAAACCCAGAAATTTTTTAGCTTTAAATTACAAGCATATACTAAAAGTATATTAAAGTGTACAATGCTATTAGAGTGGGAGAGTTATGTGCTCTCAGACTTTCTTTCTTTTACAGAGAGAGATAAATAGAATTTAATCATATATATTTAATTAAAGCTAAATATTGTTGATTGGGCCTTGCATGTCCATGAGAAAAAGAAAGTGGGGGCCTCAGCAAGTGCACTAGTCACCGGACTCTGAATTAGTAGTGCAAAAAGTGCTAATAAATTTTTTTTGGCAAGTAATAGGAGATTTCAATGCACCAAAGAATGCATCATTTGGATACTCTATGCAAAAATAATGAAAAGTCAAAGTTTTTTGGTAGATGTTCTAAAATTATTTTTGAGCCTAGAATAGCTACATACTAAATTGGAAGATGTGCACGTCTGCACGATGTGATCATCCCCCAAAGTGGCGCTTTTAGGCACAATGTGATTGTGTGAGGATTGATTATCTTAACCTTGTACCGTCATTGTAAACACTAAGTGTCCAATGGATGACAAAATAATCCTTATATGTAAGACAAAAGTGTAGATGTGGGTGAATGCAAGAAAGACCAGTACTATTTTGCGTCACAATTCAAATTGTGGAGTTTCCAACTCCCGAAAAAAACATGAGTACCATGTGAGTACTATGCCAAACGCTACAAAAACGGGGGGGTCTTTCTTGCAATCACCCATGTTTGTCCTTGGAAATTTGGAATTTTATGTGAAAAGGGAGGTCATAGTTTGACCTCCTATGGCTGGTCTAAGACTTCTGTTTTTTAAACCCAATGCTGCTCTTGAATGCACCCAAAATGATGATTTCCAGAGTGACCASCCAGGCGTTTCAGGGTTAATCTTGGACACATACGTGTGAGAGTTGGATGTCTAGGTCGGGCCCAATCCCATATGCACCTTAAGAATTTTCGTCTCTAGAGTCGGCACCCATTTTTATCGAAGTTTTCACCAACACAGGAGTAGAGGACACAATATTTTACCTTAACTACGAGTATCGTGTCGTTTGGGAACATCACACGAAGACCGGGAGGGTGATACCGGGGAGGGTATTTAGTTTCAGTATGTAACTATACCCCCAAACTTTCTATTTCTAGGAAGTTTGGGGGGTATAGTTACATACTAAAATTTTATACCCTCCCCGGTAACACCTTCCCGTTCTCCCAGTGCATCCAACACTGCTGAATAATGTCATGGTACCAACTGATATCTTAAATCAATAGAGAAAATCACAGATGGGATCAGTGGATCAGCCCCCCTGGTGCCGCTGTTTGGAGGGTAGCGTGGAGTTGGAACGGTCCAGACTCCAGAGCCCTGCCGCGGCCACGGCTCTAGCTAGATCTTGTTGCCCTCTGCCAGACCATCACCTGCACCAGCGTATGAAATTGCTCGCCCTACAGTCCAAAGCAGATCCATTATAACTGCACTCGATCGGCGCCTCACACAATCGACGTACGGAGCTGCACTTCCAGGCCTCCGGCCACTTGGGTGAAGGATTTCTCCACTTGAGGAGCTTGCTACAGGACCTTTCACGTGCCCTTCTTTAGCAACCTGCCTCGGGCTGCATGAAGCGCCCAGGTTCGAAGTGCGCAGATTCGCCAGCGGAATTAATTGCAGCTCCGACACGTACTTCTCTGCGCCTACAGCCAGCCAGCTAGGTAGCCTGCCTTCCTGTGTGATCGATTGAGCTTCATGTCTGAAGTAATTAGAGGGTTTCTCCCTTTCTGAAACCCAGTGAGGCTAAGCAAGTTCGTTGCGTGATTGCAAGTACTAAGTTGGGAATATATATGCCTGTCTTTCGGGTAATTTCGGTTTCAGGGATTTGCGGCGGTCCACTGCGGTGAGAACTACGCTGAAATTCGCTCTGACTTAACTGGTTTCGTTAGCTTGGCCTTCAATCGTGAATGAACAAGTTGTGGTACGCTACACCTCTTGAGAATAACTTCGGAACGGCTTCGATGACATAGCTGTGTTAGTTGAATTGATCGATGTTCTTACTGATGGGAGATTCTGTGGTTTGAGGAGGACACTTAATGATAATACGAGTGACTTTGCTTTTAGGGGTCAGTCAGACTCTGTGAGCAACAGGATACATGTAAATTAAAACTCCTTGCTACAAAGTTAACGTGTAGCAGGCCAGCATACGTCGAGTTCATCTCGAAGCTAAGAATGCTCTAGAAATAGAGATGGGAGGGTTGTTAGCATCTAGAACCAAGGAATGAAGGATCTGAGCAGAGGGGAGTCACGACTAAAAATTAGCATTTTCTCGTCATAATTAGTCACTTGACCTGCTAGAAGGGGAGGTAGACCTGGTGGTGGAAACTAGCAGTACGTGCTCAAATGGGMGACTCCAGTAAGTTGTGGTCGGAAGGTCCGCAGATCTGCAACGTAGATCCCAAAGTGATGCCCCATTTCAGCTTCCACGCCCAATGCAACTATTGCGGGGAAATGATACGGTTCACCAGCGATGTGGAAAGAGAAATGCGGAAACATTACAACACGAGGCATCGTTTGTACTGCAAAGCGTGCAAGAAGGGCGACTTCAGCACCCGGGAGGAATTGGACAGCCACTTGACTGTAGTTCATAAGGATGGGATATGCTTCATTTGCCATGCTTCCTTCAAACTGCCATCAGCCGTTGCTATGCATGTAAGTGGCCKCCATTCTATGTAACTAGCTAGCTAGCTTGCACATGACAACCCTGCCAGAGTGATTTTAATTAATATATGTGTACGGTCAAAACTGCCAAAACTTGCAAATTAAAGCTACTTAGACCACCTCTGCTTAAACTTGTTCCCGATTCTTCATCTGTCCGTTTAAGACGTTACCGCTGAGTTCATGTTGTACATACTCATGACATTCCATGGGTATGTGTACAGACAAACGTATGTACAGACTCTTAATTAGATTCACTGATTTAGAGTCAGAGCCTAATTTTCCTTTTCTGTAAGGGTATGTTAGTATGTTAGAATTCATTGAATTGGTAAGGGTATGTTAGTATGTAAGTTGAACATGGTTTTGCAACATCTAAAAACTAATATCATTGGTAGAACGAACATTACCTCATGTTTGTTGAGATGGTGGATTTCAGTGGAGTGACTCAGTTTCATTAGTTCTGAACCCTTGCCTTTATCTATACCACGCAGTCAGTCCTAGTTTCAGAGCTCTGGGCACTTGAAAAGTCACAGCTTTGGCACTCTGAATTAATCACGCTATTTTGAAGAACATGACGATATGAGTTTTAAGACCATGACATTGATAATGTTGCAGGCGGAGGGACCAAGCGAGGGACCAAGGAATGAATGTGCGGTGCCACAAACAGCTCTMGTCAATGCCTTGAGATATGTTCTCCAGAATATGCACAATGGTGTGCCTGATCCGAAGACAGTGTACTCACCTGTCAGTTGCTGTTCTGGCGATGAACACATGTAAGTTGAATAATTCTATTCAATATACGTGTTTAGAATTGTGTAGAATGCACCTSGTACATGAGCTAGATATATATTTAATTAACKATTTTTCAGAAGTTTGCGGCCGCAGCTGTATCGACAATAGTGTTGGAGTAGAACTGATGTTGCTATGTCCGCTAAATTCAATGGTGATTTGCAGTTATCTTGACACAGTTTTTGACAGTTGACAGTATCATTGATTTCAGTATTTCGATTCACAGACGAATTGCATTGTAAGTAGAATCTTTCCGAGGCAAGCTCCATGCTCGTTACTTTTTGCAACTTAACTAATCCAGTATTCTCTGAAAAATAATGCAGTATCCAGAAATTGAAAGATTTCAGGAAAACACTTCTCCTCGCACACGAAAAAGCATTTTCTGATATGCAAGAGACCAGAAACAGTCAGCCTGCAGTACTGTTAGTTGAGCAAGGTGCTATTGAGCTCAAACTAGGCAATGCTTCTTGTGTGATTATGGAGTCTCCAGAACCCAATTCAAAAACGAGCGACACTCCGGAGGTGAAACGAATGATTCGACACATCAGCAATCGAGATGATATTCATCAGTGGAATTCGCTTCTACCGACGGAATGGACCTGCTCAACTTGTGTGGATGCCAAATTCACAAGTAAGTCTACCCTTGGAATTCAGTTAACTCATTATGAATGTCTATAAAATCCGGAAATAATTCAAGGTCCATATTGACATTTAAGTGTTTTACCAGTTGCTGCAGTAATTGCAGTTAGTTATATACTAATATCGACGGAGTCACTCAATGTTTTTGTTTTTGTTTATTGTTTTTTTTGACTCAATGTTTGTTTCAAAACACTACTGCGAGTGTAATGTACCTAGTCTAATGTCGTAGTCTAATTAATGTCCACGTACGCCTCATCGWTACGTTCCCAGCTGACAAAGTGCTCAGACACCAAACAATCGTGTTTGGATTGTGCAGGTCTGTCTAAACTGCTGCAGCATGTCGAGAAAAAAGTACGAAACAGTTGGTGGATGTCCATTCATCATTGAGCCTGGACTTCAAAGTGGACGACCCGACACTTTTATAGCCTGTAAATTCAAGTACTAAAGGACTCATTTCGTTATATTAATTGGTGTGTTAATTTCAGAGTGATATTTCGAAGTGCTCAGAGCTTTGGAAACTAGGAGTCTAGGACAGACTGAGGTAAATCTGAGCTGAGGTTCATGTCCTGAGATCCGCCAGTCAAACGAGTATGAGGCTAACGGCCAGGGTGGATTTTGATTTCAAATCTACGAATGACGGCATTCGTGATGCCATAGCCACTTACTGTTAATTTTGTCGATCAACACGTAGACTATGCCACTATGGATAGATAGTGTTCCATAGAAATTCTACTTCGTCCTCGATCTAGAGGAGGGGATCACAACAGCTAAACTTACAGTACATAACCCTCATGAGATTTATGAAACATGCAGCTAAGTTTTGCAATCTCTCTGCATGTGATAATGTGGGGTTTGCCTTTTGCTGAGTTCCAGCTCATTGTTAATTAAGCGATGGACTCACGTGCCCAATCACGTCGTGACGTTAATTAGCTACACTAATGATGTTAAATAGTGTTAACTACACTAATTGATTTAAAACAGTCACAAGTTTTTACTCTTCATGAATACTTTTACGGAGTGCATGGATCCTAATAGTTCTATAGTTGGGAAAGCTTTGTACCTATAGTAAAAACTTATAGCATTTCTAAAATAGTTAGTATGGGTACACTATTTAACATCATTAGGGTACTGGTATCAAACTTACTGATTTCTTTCTAAACTTCAGTGACTGTAAATACATGTTATTGATGCCGTATTCCACAAGAACTGCAACCGGGAGTATGATTGTATATTTGTATGACTGTTTAATTTTTGATAAATTTGAGGTTCTAGCTCGAATGTGTGATGTTCAGGTAAACC
This sequence comes from Pleurozium schreberi, assembly GCA_006891605.1. Taxonomy (NCBI): domain Eukaryota; kingdom Viridiplantae; phylum Streptophyta; class Bryopsida; order Hypnales; family Hylocomiaceae; genus Pleurozium; species Pleurozium schreberi. The sequence continues at coordinate 19,167 of VACF01002111.1, read as the reverse complement.
ACATCTGGATTTATGACTCCATTCCAATGCAAGTGGTGTACTAAAATAGTACTGGCTCAATTGCTTTGATCCATGTGCAAGGCATACCTTTTCAAAATTAATGTAGTAGCAACAAAATTTGTCACATTATCAATACATTGATGAAAAATCACTAATTTTTTGGATGCATTCATACTGTATTCAAGAACATCTCATTATTCATTCAACAAGCAATTAGTACTAATTGATTACTTTGTCACAGTAATTTTACAAATTTCCATGCTTAAATTCCATAAAATTCCACAATGAAGTGTTTCAGATTTAAAATTCGACTTAGCATTGTTCAAGGGTTGTCACCTTTAGAGAGCACGGTCAATTCAAAAGTGCCGAAAACATTTGTATTCATACATTTTTTTTTTTGAAATGGTGATTATTCGTACTATACAATGTCTCTATAAAATACAATCCAATATAAAGTTATATTTCAATAGAATTGCTATTTGATCTACTTCAATGAATTGGTGATGTAAAAGGAAGGTCAATAATTTGTACATGCTTCATGAAAAGAGCACACTCCTACAAATGGTCTTGTACTTTCATCATTTTCACTTCATGCTAAGGGTACTACTATATGAGCCTAGGAATGTGAGTCCATGAGTTTAGAAGACTGTACACGTATGTAACAAGTGTATATTATGAAAACCTTCAAACTTTACAGTGTAATCATGTTAAAAATACCTATATTATAGGTCTATATATAATAAGCACCTTCAATGGTTGTAGGATACTTACTTAACCTCTAAAGGTCTTTGACTATGTTTTCACCAAATTGCTTATTGCTCCAAAACTGCCATTTCTAGGACACGTACCAAATTTTTCTTAAAAGACTTTTTTGAACACATGTGTCCATAGGATCTTGTAGTACACTAGTTTGAGAACATGTGGAAATTTTTTTAGGAATTTCCACCGTGTAGATTGTAGGATATTAGCATTTGAATTGGAAAAAAAAAAATTGGGGCCCTTCGAAAATCAAGAAACTTGCACTTCAAATGGTCACATGTGTATGAAAAAATGCCCCAAATGGTGGTTACTCATTGGACTCATTTCTCAGCGCAAGTTGGACACATGCTTGAAAAGTTAGAAAAATTTTCTATGTTTTTCCTTCTTAGGGTACCTTCTTCTTAAAGGTATATATATTAGACATATTTATAATATTTTCTTAAAATTGTTTTTCTAATTTTTCGGGAGTACTGTAAAATCATGAGTACTATAGCCAAAGTGTCCATAAAACGGCAGGTGTTTCTTGCAATGACCCTTTACACCTATTGTTTTAAATTTTTTTTCCAAAAACATTAAAAATTGAATGAAATAATGGATTTCAACCTTTTTTTTGTAGAGTAGAGATCTTATGACTACCATCAAACTATTCCAAACTAAAACTCCTCATAACTTTTGACTCAACTATCAAAATAGAATGATTCAAAGCTTTCCATGTATATATACTATATAGATTTATAGAACCAATTTTGGATTTTAATTTTTTTTTAAATGATTTATTAAGAAGTTTTTTTTGCTGCCCGGGTTGCCTGCCTAGCAATGAAAACAACATATCAAACCATAACTTTTTAATCATGATGTCAAAAGTTATGAAAATTGTTGGGCCTTCAAGCTACTCCACGGACACATGTTCTGTGAAAATTTTAAAAAAAAAAAATCAAAAACTCCATCCGTAGTGAGCTACCCAAAATTGCTATGTTGCCAAAAAATGCAATTTAGTGCTTTAGGGGTTAAATGTATATTCAAGGCTCACATGCTTGCATTTTCATGCTCACATATACTAGCATTGTTGATCTCATATAGTATATTTTGACAATTTTTGCTTGTTTCTCTTTATTTGAATTCTAGTCATAAGCATGATTTTGAGATTTTGAGATGAAATGATTTCCAACTAATGAAATGAATCTTATCAAATTTTTTTCTACTCMAATTTGAAATTTGAAAATTTTCTAAAACATTAGAGAAATTTTGGACTCTCTAGAAGACCGCCAGGGTTTGACAAGCCACTCTATTTCCTGGGCCCTAAAGAGCTATAAAAAGGACGGCATCTCTGACAGAAAAAAAGATTCATCTTGTATGAATATCTTGACTATCACATAGAATATTTTAGTTTCTTACAACTTTCCTCCAATAGAACACAACTGCTTGTTTACCAATGCTCTGACATTTGGTTTCTCTACTATAGTGAATTAATGATGACACTTGGTGGCTACAATTATAGTGGAAAAATTCTTGTCCATGATGCAAAATAAAAAGAAAGCAAGTCCCTTATGGCACTTCTTAGCGGCCTTCTTGACGATCTAGACTTTCTCTAATGATTAAGTAGTTTATTGGAATTTGAACTTTAGGCCTATGAACATGGATTGTTGATTTTTCATTATTTTATAATGAAAAAAGAAATTGATGTCTATCATGATGTCTAACAATATAATGTACACTTTTGGAGTGAATTTCAGATTTTTAAAGCATATTTGTATTTGATATGAATTTTTTTCATTCTTACAAAAAATCTAAATTTTTTATAACTTATTTAAAACATTGATGATCATACTTTTAAGAAATGAACATTAAAAATCCATTCATAAATAGTTGCAAAACTGGAATATATAGAATTTAAAGAACCAAATTTGAAATTTGAAAAATCAATCACATGCCCATTAAGGTAGAAAGTCCATTGTATATCTTTTGGTCGCTTTGTATAATTATACTTGTTGCATTTGCATATTATTATTAGCAAAAGAACAATCAATTAAAGAATATTCCAATCTGCCAATTTATAATTTTTTTAAGGACATTATAGGTTGTCAAAGTAAAATCACATACCTTTTTATTTTAAACCCGTTGGGAGACTATTACTGTCATTTGGATAATTGGATGTTATTGTGGTGTTTATAATACCCTTAATGCTTTTAATGTCAATTCAAAATTATTCCAATAGATTGCAAAATAATAAATAAACATTTTGCCTAGTAGAGATGATGCACGGTGGCATTCATTGATTTCATAAAATGGTGATTTTTCAATATATTTCTAGCCCTTTGACTGCCATTCTACATTCGGTGCAATCATTAATACAGTATTAAAAGAATGCAAGAAAACAAAATTGGGTTTAAGGACAATGATCCTAATTGAATTGGAGTCCATAATGAATCTTCCTACCTAAGTGATCATAATGTATCATTTCTTTGTTTTTTGCATGCATCATTTTAATTAAAGAATCCTAATGCCATCAAGAAAAAATTCTAACCTATAGAAGGCAAGTAACTCGAGGCAAGTAATTACTATTCAAAAAATTAAAAGAATAATAAATATCAAAAAATCAAATACATAATTATAAAATTGATTTATAATTAGTATTCAATATGACGTGGATCTGATGGGGACATTTCTTGGCCATGTCATGTCAGATTGGATATAAAATTTTAAATCAATTTAAATTATATATTTTTAATATTTATTTTCAAGTCTTTTAATGCTTCGTTATTATTATTTTTTTGAAATTTTTTTTTTTATAAATTAAAAATTATTATGAATTAAAATTATAGGAACAATATTTTTGGCATGATGAGTGAAACAATCCTTCAAAGGCCTCAAATATATGTAATGTGTTATTATCATATGCATTTTTGTTGCCAAGGTTGTGGCATTAATTGTAAATTCATACCAAAGAAAAAATCTTAACATTTGGAGGTGATACAATAACCCTACCATGATCAAGCCCATTATATCTCTTTAACCTCAATCCTTCATTGTCATTGTAGTGTAAATTATACTATTCCTCTCAACTTTAAAATATGTCTTCTTGGTGTGACACTAAAGAAAAGGATATTTTTATCTTATGAAGCTAAAACTAAACAAATCTTATACATTATTTATATAAATGTCATATTTCAAATAAAATGTCAATGAATCCAAAAACTAAGATGTTTTAAAATTGTCATATGTTAAACAAGCTCAATAGATAATTGTGAATGATGATGAGTTATTTGACATTGAAAAATTGATACAATACAAAGAGAATAATGTCAAAAATGGATTGGATAGTTTGACTATGTTTTATTCTTTGTTGAAGTACAAGCCAATTTGAATTATTTTTTTCCAATTTGAATTTGTTAAGGTACAAGCCAATTTCAATTCATGCACCCTCTATGTCAAATACTCAAAAAAGACCATGTTGTGTCCACAATTGAGCTTCTTAGATCTTTAAAGGTCAAAAAATAATATTTTGTAAGTAGATACAACAAAAGTATGTGATAAGTCTATATTCGTTATATTGAGACCTTTTGCAGATTTTGAGACAAAATGCTAGTTATTGAAAAATTCAATTAAAAAAATAGTATTTGAAACCAAAACTAAATAATGCTCAAATAGTGATTCTATAATAAAATTCTAAAAGTTTGTGTTATCTCCTATTTATAAAAAAATACTAGTAAAGAGATAAAGTTGTTTATCTTCTAATCAAAGATAAAAATGAAACTGCAAAAAGTCTCAATATAATGAATATGACCTTTCATATCTAAATTCAAGGGATAATAGAGGCTCATTTACACATATTAGTAGTTATGAGCAAGTCAATTGACTTGGCCACCATTCCATGTTACTTCCATGTCAAGTAGACATGTAGTTTGATAATATCAAAGCAAGTCTTGTAGAACATTTTTCAAAAGTTATTTGTATAAACGTCTAAAAGACATTTGGGAGGCTCTCTATGTTAATCCTTAAAGGATGGACCTATTACCATGGAGAAAAAGCAGGATGTGGATTTTGGACTGCGGAGTGTTAGAGGGTGGAAACTTAAACCATGCAACACCTAAAAATGATACCAACACCTAAAAATTTACTACAATACCTAAAATTTTGATGATGGGCATGGGCATGAATTTCCATGGCTTTGTGTTACAATTTGGAGCACCTAAAAATGACAATACATTCAATGACCCAATTTCCATTTCAAAGCACATCTCTACCTTCACGTTTACCCAAAAACAGATGAAAAATACCTTTTTTGCATCCACTACAATTGATTTTGTCATCCAAACAATTCAAAACGTCCCTACCATCCTTTAACCCCTCATCTCACAACGCATGTTCACCAAGATTTAGACCCTTTGGAACTCATTCCAATCAAACTCTTACCTAAAACAAGATCTACAAAAATTGCCCGGTACTAAGTAGTGGGGATAAAGTTGGAATTGTGGATGAAAGGACAAATGATTTGACCGTACTATTGAAAAGATTTTAATAGTCAAACATGGCAATCTATATTTGAGGCGCTTGGGCGCTTAGAGGTTAAGGGTTAACCCTTATATGCCCAGCAAAGCTTGAAATGGCCTACGAATTTTTATACAATACAATATGCCTAGCTTTAATGGGATTCATTGTTCACCCTTTCTACTTTGCATTAATTGTGTAGTAAGTCCACTCTTATTTTCAAAGTAGGGTCTTAGTTGGACAATTGTGAATGGATGGCTCATTTGCTCATTTACTCATGTGTAGCTTGTGGAGGGTTTGGTGAAAATGAGCCCCGACAAGTACGACTGGCTGAAGAGGTCCACCACCTTTTCGCGCCTTGTGAACCCGGAGCTCCATGCGAAGCCCAACCTCACGGTAGGAGCTATCGGCACAGGTGTCTTCGTGTTCGTCCTTGGCAACCTTTTGTACCAGAGGCACGTCTATTTTCAGAAGCAGACGGCTGCCTCTCAACAGCCCCCGAAGCTGGAGCTTGTGATCAGGGAGAGCGAATGATTGCGTGAGGCTTATTTTATAGCCTCGTTTATGAGTATTAGGGAGGTCTTCCATATTAGATGAGGTTGCGGCTGGGTTGGTATACAGTATTGTGCTAGTCGTGTTTATGCATTTTTTTTTGTTTCCTGGCAAGATCAAGTGCTCCGGAGAAACAAGGTGGACTATGTGGAAAATCAGGTCAGATTTCTTGCTTTTCGTTAATCTGCTGCATGAGGATTTTCGTTAAGCTCTGTTTATATTAACGAGTATTGGACCACGAGTCCCAAAGTGGGGCTTCAGCAGTTTTGGGTATCTCATCAGAGACTTTGTTTTATCCGATTTATTTTGTGTTTGACCTCGTGCTACTCAAACACGTTCTGTGTTCTTCATTGATTCTAGTGATATTGAATTTGGCCTCATCATAAATTTAATTCTTATGATACGATCAATTGGTCCTTTTCAATCCCTGGTCCTTTCGGGGTTCAGTCAGACGTCGGAAATCAAATTTGACACGATTTGGAACTCTCTCGAGAAGTAGAGAGCACTAGAGTACGAGCTAGGTTTGGAACTGTATGAAGTAAATAGCTTAACGTGGTTATTAGGTTTTTTGGATATCACAGTTTTACTTAGTGTAGCAATGGTATTTTAGGCGAACACCGGTTTCAGCATACCGTGGTACTATATTTTTCCTTGAGCGCTCAAGTTTTATTGAAAGGTATTACAACCGTCAGTTTTTGTTTGAGTTTTGTAACGCGTAAACGTGTGACTGGTTCCAGTTTTAACAGGGCTGGCTTTGGTATCCTGCAGAGATGCGCAAGTAGAGCAAGATGGGGAACATCCAAATCAAGCACATCTGAAGTTGGGAAGTGAAGATCCCAAGTTTCGGAGGGTGCCGCATGAGGGTAAGAGCACGATCTGGGAGGTAGTTTACAACAAAGGCAGAACGCGCGTTCGAAGTTGCAAGAGTTGCACATCGACATGCAAGCTGTAATTTACTAGGCGATAAAAAATACTGGCACTTCAGCATCAACAAAACTGAGCCCTCGTGTGATATATATTAGCAAGGTATATAGTAGTAAGGTATATATTAGGAACTACCTTTTCCGTGGCATCTTTTCCTAATTAAGGGTGGGCGTATTATGTTATAATAACATCCGTTGTTAGCAAACACTGGGTAGGAACATRCATTACCACGCTCATCTCAATTCCACCTTATCGAGGGGTTAGATTTTGAACGAAAGTGTACACAACAGAACATGAGGCCGGGTTTGTGGTAAGAGGCTGGTTTACATGAGTACTATGTACAGTGCCAGTATATTCCAACACACGGAGAACACCGAGTAGCCCAACGATTTTCAATGGAAATACACTGAAAGCTGTTGGAGAAAGATGTGCAAAAAGTTGATCATCGCTGCTATGATAAATTACCAGCTTTCATTGAGTTTAAACATACCTTATATTCTGSACGATTAAAGACCTAACAAAATCTCATCCTTCTGCGAGTGAATGAGGAGGTCAAACGTATACCTGGATATTCTTCGTGCTACCAAGAAAACATCACTACTTACTGTASACGAATATCSAGAATTTGCACCAAKAACACTTGGGCAGTTTYGGTGGCCAGAASTATCTGGAYYCAGTTATGAGAGCGTYGCAATGCACTCAATCTCAATGCGAGCATTCAGAGGGAGGGCAGCAACTTGATAGGTTGAACGTGCTGGTGCTGTTCCTGGAAAATCTGCATTTGAAGCCACATAGAATGTGAGCATCTTCAGGCACATCCATTGAAAACAAATAGTACGGTTTAAGCAGAGCAACTCAACATCAATGAGTAGCACAAGGAAGGTTTAACCAGGAAGTGCCTAAATGGCTGCTTCCATACCTATAGCAGATAGAATAAATCATGCTCCAGAGGAAGTAACTAAATGTTCCAAAAGAAACCATAATCTACATTCCTAACAATACAAAAATGCTTTGAAACTCCACATATCAAGTCTATTTTCCCAAAAAATTATTGTGGTTTATAAAATTAAATTTACATCATGTTTTATATTTTGGTGAAACTTAACACAATTCAAAAATTATTTTAACAAAGCAAGAACTACGTTGTAAATGACATTACACTAACCCGTTTCAAATAAGTTAGAAACAACACTTTTGATTCTAGTTTATAGCTAAAAAGTACAAGAGATTATTAGAATCACTTTGGCGCACAGTAATCGCATTAAAAAGGGCAAAGCGGGGTTTCTATTTTTATCTTTGTCATTTAGGGGGCCAATTGCATTTACATTCCACTAAATAATAATACCTCTGATTCTGAAAAAGACCCGTGTTTCCTTTCTAAATCACAAAGGGAGGGAGTATTTGCTAAGAAAAGATGCAGAAAGTGCCTCCTGAAACTAATCCAACCTGGCTAGACATCCAGTAACTATACTACACTCGAGGGGATAAAAATTTGAGAATCAATAAAAAGTCTGAAAAAGGAAAGCAAAGGCATGGCACTTACATTTTGCATAGATTTCATTCACTGCCTTGAAATCTGCAAGGTCGGCCAACCTGCACACAGAAACATTTTAAAAGTAACGAACAAGTGACCCACATTCCCAACAATTATTCAAGTCTTCATGAATACTCCCAAACACTATTCAACAGTGCTGGCAATTCACATCAATGGTGGCACAAAGGGCTGCTGAACTAGTTCATAATGACTTAGTGTTCAGACGAGATGGTACCAGATAAACATGAATMATGAATCGCAGCGCCCCAAGATACATATCTAAGAATGGACCCATTGTTCAAGTTTAAGCTGCAAGCAACCGAGTTGAAGCAATTAATTCCATCTAAAGCATATGGGCCAGGAAAAAAGTCGAAGGCTTACATTATGGTGGTTTTAACGACAGAGTCATAGCCGGCACCAGCTGCCTTCAAAATCTCACCCATGTTCTTCATTATCTGCAGGAAAAGCAAAAGGAATGTTCCCTTGAGAAATACCTAATTGATTTYCTACTAAACTCAATACAGACGCAATACGGCATAGGAAATCGATGCGTAACAGATTCTAAGAAACAGAATTAAGGCGGAGCACACTACATCGATTAGAGACCTGATCCCGTCTCCTATTTAGACCTTGTTGCCAACAAACTTTTCATCTATTCATCTACTTGCGTTGGACTTCTTAGCAAGTGGCGTAAGCATGGCTTTGCTAAATGTCTATTGTCACTGATCTTTGAATGGAAATSGTGTAGTCTACRATCACRTTTAGTGATCTACAACCTTSTGTTTTGAAATTTCAGGAGGATCTTATATATAGTAATAGAAATTTTATTTAATCTGGCTTTTTTGTTCCGAAGTGATCTCTCCAGAACTCGATAATGATATCCAAATAACACACTCCAGCATCTGTTAAAACGCTTAAAGCGCCGCAAACAATATCCTCTACCTTAAGAAGCGTACCTGCTCTGTTTGGCCTTGCACATCTTCCGAAACGAATTTCCCCGTCTAAAATTGCAAAACCAAGGGCCGAAGAAGATTAGTGATCCAGTCAACGACAACATTTGTGAAAAAAGACCAAGAATGAACAGTGAAGAATACTTTTTCATTGAGCCGGACAGGTTCAGTGCTTYCTCAATTACTCTCAAGCTCTAGAGGAAGCTAAAATCTATACGTCAATGACYTCCAWTAWAAYGGCACTGTGAGTAAATGYGACACACATAAAGAGAKTCAWATACCTCAGGCACTAAACCTAGAACTCCAGAGCAAAACACTAGATTGCCAGATTTGATGGCTTGAGAGTAGGGTCCCAAAGCCGCCGGTGCCTTGTCTGTCACAACGGCCTCTTTCTGTACAGCTGCAAGCGCGAAATCCACATTACTTCAGATGATGGAAACACTGATTTTACTTCAAGGTCAAAAAAAAATGCAACTGAACGACCATGATAAGTCAGGGCCCCCCAATTGCCATGTGATCAGATTCTCAACTGGCGTACATCCCCTTAATCGATAATCAGTATGATCCTATAGAAACCTTTAAAACAGCAATCAATAAAACTTATAGCCATAAAAATTCAAACATTCAATAAAAATTCAAAAAACACATTAAAAATTCAAACATCCATAATATTTGCATATGGTATCCAAATAACGCGTTCTTTGGTGCTAATTTTGACCTTAATGGAACTTGGCGATTTGGGGTGTCCCAACCTTACGAATTGYATATAAATGCTCGCAATGCAATGGCATGGAAAGCTTACTTACTTGCGACGTTGGAAGAATTGCGAGCAGAGGAACGAGTAGGGGTGCGAGTCTGCACAAGTGGTTGAAGAATGAACTTGTCACAACCACCGAAGAAGACTCCGGCATGGGCGAACCGGGCGGACGTCGAGGAGGCGTCCTTCCACCATGAAGAAGACGAAGAAGGTGTGACAATGCGTACAAGAGACCTGGAGGCGGTCTTTCTTAGATGAATCAATTATCAATGTCAATTTCTTCATCATTCCTCAACTTGTATATTGAGATTGTCCCATATTTGACAATTTCAAAACATCCAAGTTCTTGGATTCATAGTGGAGAATTTCCAAACCAACTTCATAACTTCATAACTTGAATTTAGAACTTTATCAAATCAGTTTAGAAGCAATGCACTACAAAAATTCACCAAAAGTACAATTTTAGTTTTAAAATTTGAATTAGTTACAATGATTGCATATAATAATATCCTATACTTTCTTGTGAAAATAAAAAAATATTGATCATAAATTTATTGCTACCCTCATTACTACCTTTGATATACTTTATGCTATTTTTAATAATAGCTTACTCAATACTTTGAGTTATTTTCTACATTAAGCGTTTTTTACCATAATAATCTTTATTCGTATAATTACCACATTGATAAATAAAACACTATAAGCTTTGAGATGTCTAATTTTAACTTAATAGGTTAAAATATCATTTTTAATGCGAATATATCCAAGAAGTACATTCAAACTTTAAGTGTACACAACTTAACTATATAGAGGGGTTATTTTATCCCCATCAAGGATGAGACATTGTCTCCATTGTGAATTTACACTTAATGCCACAAACTCAACTATAAAAATGCACATAATAATATCAATATGGATGTTGATCATTATTGCAATGCACATTATGTCAACACAATTTCAATTTGTACTTCTATCAATATCGATTCAACTAAAATCTCCACTTGTTTACAAAATAGTGACCATTTTATCTTAAATGTAGCACAACATGCACTACACTCAATTTTTTTGATGTTTCTACTACTATGTACTTTCTACTCTGGGACTACTCTCCTAGTATAAGTATGCATCATGCCTCAGTCACATTTGACAATTAAATCAAACTAATATTGTCCTCAAAAGAAAGTAATATTTTTTTTGTGAACTAAAAAGACAATATCTTATTACAACTCTACTTATAAGTTTCTTGTACGTTATGAATTTAATTCTCTAGTTTGAGCTATGATTGTACCTAATGTACAATGCATTAGATTGTATCTAATGTGCAATCTTAGATTTCACCTAATGTACAATCAATTTAATTCTCTAGTTTGAGCTATGACTGTATCTAGATTGTATCCAATGTGCATTGTAGAAATGGGATGACAACAATTTGAAATATTCATAATCTTTTTATTTTAATGTACATAAAACTAGAAAATCCTGGCTAGTTAGAGTAGATTCATTTACCAAACTTGTTGGGAGGTAAACCTTTAGCTCAATTTTGGTAGGCCTTTTATATACACTAATTAATTCTAATACAATGGAAGCACCCAAAATCATCAATGCAAACAATTCAGCATAGTTGGAGGCACCTTTTCCTAAAAATAATATTTTTGTAGTATTAGCGAATGAAAATCATGAATATTAAAGAAAAAATAGATTTTTTGGATGTAATATGTAATTTCTATAATTTTTCAAAGTGTCAGCTGCCTAGACTACTGAAACTATGACATAGGTTGACCCTCAACCAAAATCTGCAAAAATGAGTAGTAAGCCAATAAGAGCTAACAATCCAGTGAAAAGAGGCGGCACAATTGCTGCCATTTCATTTTGGTATCAGTTTCCCCCCCCTCCCTCCTAAATAACCAAAGCTGTTGATTTTTTATTTGAACAAAATTACAAACCCCCTGCCACAACCGTTGATCTTGGATACGATCTCGGACACAGATACGATACAAATACAAATATAGATATGATACAAATACAATACAAATACAGGTACAATACAAATACAAATACGAATACAATATGAATAAAATACGAATAAAATACAAATATGAATACAAATACAAATACATATACATATACATATACAAATAAGAGATGAATACAGATATGAATATACGTACGAATACGAATACGAATACGGATACTGGAAAACATATCCCATATTGTTTGGAGCAATTCCTACTTCCTGAAAATTATAAAGAAGGGGAGGGGGGGGTAAATTTTTTTTAATTTAAAGCATTTGGGGGGGGGGGGGGAGGGGGATAAGTAATAAAAATAAATTGGATTGGGTTGGGTGCAAAGAAGTGTCACTATGCACTCAAAAGTGGTTGTACACAGCCAGCACCACTAAGTGTTCTTCAAATGCGTAAACACATCATACGGTTAAGCATATGGAGGACACATTAACTACAGTCTAGGGATACATTTAGACAATGCCAATCTAGGGTAATATAAAAATGGGAACACAGACGCTAATGGGTGTTTCTACCTTGGTGCTAGAAGGCCTTTTGCTACCTTATAGTATACTATAAATACGGTGGTATTTGATTAGAAAAACATTGACCAAACACTTTAATTTCAATATGAAGTAAATTAATGATCATGATGGCACGCGAGATAGCACACAAATAACAATGTACAACAATTCATATATAAAATCACAATTGAAGAGTTATAAGGCTAAATACTAGTCGTACACAAAAAGCCCAAGGCCCTTCTAGGGTTAACTAAAGTCTAGGGATAAATTTAGTGCCAATCTAAGGTACAAGAATGGGAGCACGCATGCTAATGGGTGGTTCTACCTTAATGAGGGAACCAAATTAGAGTTAAATTCAACACTATAACTATTTTCTATTTCAGTCCAACATTACAAGCTGATTGAATAGAAAATGAGGTGCTTAGGTTGAACACTTGTCATTGTAAATCTAGAGTTATGAGTCAGTGTCAATTTGTCGTCTACTCGTTTCTCATTGTATCTAGTGTCGTCTCTCCAGGCACAACTTAGACGAGCTGAGCACGCTTCTTCTTTTCCGCCTCAAACAAAGTATACAATAAGAACCTTTCATTTTGCAACTTCCCACAGTGCAAACCTTGCAGTAAAAGAGTTTGTAAAAGAGTTTGTAGATGGGAGGTGGCCCATGTGCATGATGTAAGATGAAAAGACACATGGCCCTATGGCCTCTCTAAATGTAAACAAGAGGCCTTATTGCCTTTCTAAATGCAATAAACCTCTCTTGATGCAAAGTCTCAACACCTTGCATTAAGAGAGGTTCTAAGTGTATAGCTTCTTGATTTCCTAGTTTCTAATGAAATAGCGACTTGCTTGCATGTTCTACCTAATATGTAGAGTTGGTAACGGGAATCCAGCTATCAAAAATGGAAATTTCACTTTGTAATTCCAAAGGTTCCAACTGATTTCATGATGACACTTGGCTCTTCTTACGTAAAGTTGAGGCATTCTCTATACTTCCACTAGTGTGAACCCCATTGCTTTTTCATTCCTTGCAATAGCGACAAAATGTGGGGTGAGTGGAAATAGTCACAAAAGACAAGATGTGGGGCCGAATTTGCTACTAACAATAGATCATTTTCAGTGAGAAGCGACACAGGTTTATATCTCTAGAATGAAAAACAACGGGATTTGCTCTAGTGTTCTATTCAATAATTGTTTGTTTAAAGAGCCATGCATACTGTACGCTGAAGCCGAAGCAATTTTGATGTATACGGAAGCAGGATTGAAGTCTCCTTCAYAGTCGAAGCACCTTTCACACTTCAACAACTTTTTTGTGAGGTTAGCCAGACAAACTTTATCATCATTGTTTCACTGCAGGCTTCTCTGGAAATATCCATATTTACAAGAGTTTTATTTTGATCATGACATCTTGGACGTGTTAGTTCCTCCAAGGCAGGAATGGACTACTGAAATCTAAGGAATTCTTGAGTTGACTTCTCCTCAGGGTCGACTATGCTCTTAACCCATGAGCCCCCCAGCACCTCAAATATGACATCTCCAAATTGAAAGATTTCCTTGTTTGACTGTAATATTCTCTTCAACGATATAGTCGAAAGGCATGTCCTTTTCCCTCTAGCTCTAGACTTGTCTCCACTACCAATCAGTACAATCAATTTATGTGGATCTCTTTTTGAAGGATAGTTTGATTGGAATGAATTGAGAAGAGTCTGAATTTTAGTAAACATGAGCTAGACGCTCAGGGGTTAACTGTGATCCAACACTCACCTAAGTTGATTTTAAAGCTCTTTCGGGATACCCTCTTTATCCTCCAATTTGCTTAGTTGCTTCTGTATGCTTAGAATATGAAGTAGACTTCATGCAACTACCTTTAGTTATTGGTGAGTGCTTGATTATCTAGTGTATTGTTAGCAGATTTTGTTGAATCCCCAAGACAGATATTTCAATGTAACCTCAATGAAGCTGCCCTCGCCTTCAAGAAGGTTTGAGTGACTTTGATTCCTGATTTTCTTTCGTCAGTGCTGCTTTAATTTGTTTATTGCAATCTTGTATCTTATGCAGATGAGCAAGGGGTTTCGTGTCATGTTTCACTGGCTATTTTAGAATCTTCAGATCATTGGTTTGACTTCCCATCGATGGGAATATAACGGACACTTCACACTATGGCTCGAGAGGCCATCGATTTCCACCAATCAGATTACAAGAAACCTAAAATTCAGCAACCTCATTGGTGGAAACCGACGGACTCTTGAACTTTGGCCTTAGTGTGAAGTGTCCCTAACACAGGTGTTCTCCAGAAGGCTAGCTTATCACTTATCATGCTTCTGTTATGATGGCAGGGATGACTGAAGTGAAGCTAAGACTAGCAATTTGCAAAAGACTCACTTGCTAACCTGGATTGTAATTTCGTCATCGCATTCATAGTTTCTTAGAGTTTTGTGGAAGTGAGTGTTTTCATTTTTACATATCTTAGTTTGATTGTGAGCTAGGCAGTTTGGGGAAACAACAGTGCAAAGCATGTGATTGTTTTGATTGGAACGGATGAAATTTTGAAGCGCATTGACTTCATGAAATCTTCTCGGGTGCATTGTATTAATTATGGTGTAATGGTCTGTTTATTGTTGGAGTCGCTATTTTGATGATGTGTAATGTACCTTGATGGACACAAGTCAATGAAATTTGTTGGCTTCTTGAATTTTGAATATTTTTTGTGCATGCATTGCATCAACATTGAAGTAGTATTGATCCAATGTAATTTGAATCAATTTGAGAGTTTTGCATGATGTCATTGTCTCAATGTTGAAGTTGTATGGAACTAGTGCTACTTGAAACAACATTAAAGTAATACTAATAAACTTTACATTGGATTAATATATAAATGATACTTTGACAAGTTACTTTGCTCCAACATTGAATCAATGCCATGCCAATATTGTTCAAATTTGTCATTGAAACAATAACCTTTAACCTTGAGATAGTAATGAACACTATGGTAGCAACCAATCACTTGTTTTAACATCGAAACATCATCCATTGAAGGTGCAAGTCAGAGCCTCGGGGCGTGCATGTGTTTGACTGGATTACATTTATTTTTATTTATTTTGAAGCAAACTTCAATTTCCGTTGGGCAAAGAAATAAGGTAGAACAGCCTATGACCATCCAGATTTGCAATCTAGGTATCTTGTGATAATATTGTTGCTTGAAAGAGATTTCAGAGAAAGAATTCGTTGAGTTGAATCATATTGATCCGATAAGAAYTGAAAATGACATGAATTTTTCAATGCATTTGGTGCAAAAATATAAAACCGTCAATAGGTGGGGGTCCTAACCATCTTAAAATGGTTCAAGATCAGTGACCCACCATCTTAATCTCGTTTGATGAGTGTTTAGAAAGCACAAGTTCAATATTCTAGAGGCAACTCTTTTACTCCATGAAGTTGCAACTCGAATTGACAAGCATTTGTTCACAACTAAACTCCTGTGAACCAACATTTTAATGAACCACATCTTTATCAACCTTAAACTGTCCATAAGTAGATATGAACTTGATATCATTCTCTAACAATAAAACCCAATTGCTTGCCCAAGGAAAATGAATTACACATTTTGTGAAATTCATTGGGTGGGTGACACGATACAAATGGGAGGGTCCAGTAGATTGTCAAAATTAGATGATCAGTAGCAGCCCTTTTTTTTTTGGTTTTTGAAATAGTGTCAAGATGGCAATCACTTAAAATTTGGTGAAGCATATTATTTCTTTGTACATCCATCTTTTGTACCATAAAACACTTTTCAATCAAATTCATACACTTTTTCATCCAAATTTGACAATTTCATCCATATTTTAAATTGGATTGAAACTTTTCTGGCGAAAAAAAGATTTTCACTACCGGTAGCATTGGATTGTTCTACCTTACGACAACCCCTTGTCAGAKAATTATATCATACCCTCTCTTGAAACAGACATTTTCACAAGAGTGGCAACATTGTGTCACCCAATGTACGTCTTGCAGTGCTACTCCCATCAATGAGGTTCCTTCATATAAGTTCATTTACGAAAGAAAAGAAAGGGACATTTTTGTTGTAGCTGCAACAAGGTCGGTGAGGAACAAATACTAGATATGCTGTTCCTGTTTTTTTTTCAATTTGTTTGTCCAATCTCAGGTTAAATAAACTTTGTTATGAATTAAATGGGAATTCTTCAACGTTGAGCATCATGAGAGTTTCAATGGAAGTAAGTTACTTGAGTTCAATTGACAAGTGCATCTTCGCAGATGGCTCTCTCACTGTGATAGAAAGTAAGTTATGAAAAATCTGAGCAGGTGTGATTCACACCATCTCTTGGAGGCTGCTGCAACTAATGGGTAAGGTTGCGTCCTACAATGGCATGAGCCATGCCTACACACCATTTCATGGGGACATTCATTCTTACTCTGCTATTGCAGAGTGGGAACCAACTACTGTAGATGGCGGAACCGTCTGGTTACTGCCATATGGCATGTGACCCAGGTTTCCATGAGATGACGCGGAGACAAAGGTAGTCTGCTCTTAAAGCGCCCATGCTCT
Source organism: Pleurozium schreberi (assembly GCA_006891605.1). Taxonomy (NCBI): domain Eukaryota; kingdom Viridiplantae; phylum Streptophyta; class Bryopsida; order Hypnales; family Hylocomiaceae; genus Pleurozium; species Pleurozium schreberi. The sequence continues at coordinate 2,118 of VACF01002111.1, read as the reverse complement.
AAAAGCAAATCGTGCTACAAAGGTACATTTTGCTTTCTTCAATGTGCCAGCAATGTACATTTCAAGAGGTGGTCGCTTTTAGTGACACCTGCATTACAACTTCAAAAATTTGTAACTAATTCCTTGAAGGTCCAAAAAATATGAAACGACTTGGGTTAAATGCCAATTTCTTTTTTCTTCCTAAGAAAATTTACTGAGAATTGTTTCAAAGAGTTTCGCTTCCCTGAAAACGCAATCAGCTCTTAAATGATCGCTTTAAGAGCAATCTGCCTTAGTGACAGGATCATGGGACAGAATTCATTGTTTACCAATGAGGCATGGGAGGGTCCCATTTTTCATCCTTATATATGAGTACTAATGTGTCATGTGTGGTTGGCAAAAGTAATTGTTTAATTTTTAAGTTCATATAAGCTTTGAAATTCAGCATTTGAATTTACAATAATCATTTTTGGGCCCTCCAAAGAAACAAGCAGCTGCACTTCATGAGGTCACAGTTGTAAGAAAAAATGTCCCAAATGGTGGTTACTCTTTGTATTCATTCTTCAAGGCATGTTGGTTACATGCATGAAAAATTTCAAATCATTTGAAATTGTACAATATATAGGAAAAAAATAGTAAATAGAAAGAAGTAGTAGATGACTCAAAACACTAGAATGTAAACAACTTATTTATGGAATTGAAAAATACCAATTCCAATGGTTAAAATGTTGTAATAAACTATTTACACCTGTTTTTTTATTTTTTTTCCATTAAAATTAAATATTAAATTAAATAATGGATTTCAAACTTTTTGTAGTATAGAGATTCTATAACTACCCGCAAACTACCTCAAACTAAAACTCCTTATAACTTTTAACTCAATGATCAAAATAGAATGATTCAAAGCTTTCCATTTACATATAAATTTGAAGAACCAATTCAAAATTTTATTTTTGAAAAAAGTAATTTTTAAAGAAGTATTTTTTGCTGCCCAGGTTGCTTGCCAAGCAATGAAAACTACATGTTATACGATAACTTTTTAACTTTGTAGTCAAAAGTTATGAAAATTGTTGGGCCTTAAAGGTACTCCTTGGACAAATGTTGTGTGAAATTTTCAAAGAAAAAATAAAAACTTTATTCGTAGCGAGTAGCCCAAAATTGCTATGTTGCCAAAAAAACGCAATTTGATCATTTAGAGGTTAAAAAAATGGATGGTACTTTATCACATGTTCATTTTCTTGGAAAGGGCATAGAATTAGTGTCACTTCAAATTTTGTGTTATAAAAATAAATTGCAGACATTAATACAATACAATGATATTCTAGCATGCAGGATTTTTTTTATTGTAAAATTTAATTACAGTGTGATTTTGAGATATAAGGATAATTACCAAAGATTATGACTTGACTCAGGGTTGAAGTACAATTATTACAAGGTTTGCTACTATGCCTATGCACTGAAAAGATGGCTCCCCATCTTGCATACCCTCGGGCATTTACGGATCAAAATTAAAAATACCCCCCCCATACCCCCTGAATACGTACAAAATACATGCACAGAATATGGTATAGAATACCTGTACAAAATATGTGTACAAAATATGGGTATAGAATACTTGTATAAAATATGTGTACAAAATATGGGTATAGAATACGTATACAAAATACAGGTAAAATCCCATATCGATTGTCCATCCCTAAACCTTCTGAAGATTATAAGAGGTGGAAAGGAGGATGCAAATTCAAAAAAAATAATTTTTTATTTTAAAAGTTTAAAAAGTTTAAAAATTTGCTTAGGGGTTGAAGTTAATAATAAAAAAAATGTTGTCTTTTGGGTGCATGCCTCACTACTATGCACCCCAAAGACTGCATCCACAAGGTTTGCTACTTTCACAAGGAAAAAAAGAAACAACTACAATTTTTTGAGTTGGATTTGTCTCTAAAATGACAAATTTGATAAATTTGATTTGTAAATAAAAACTTTGTATTAACCACTAAAGGACCACTAAGGGTCAAGGGGGGTTTTAAACAAGTACCTACAGTCTCAATTTTCATCTTGATTTTTTGAAACTTTTTTTTGAAGATAGAAAAACTAATTGGCTTCTCGGGAATATATATATATATATATATATATATATAT